>OX123200.2:38631377-39231377 GCA_944739405.2 Euclidia mi
TTGCCTGATGGTAAGCAATTACTGCCGCCCATAGACACAAGCAACACCACAGGAGTCACAAGTGCGTTGCCGCCCCTTGGGGTTGGGAAAAGGGATAGGATAAGAAGTGTGATCAGGGAGAAGGGATAGGGGATAGGGCCTCCGGCGCTCTCACTCACCGAACGAAACGCAACAGTTTAGATACTGTTACTTTACGTCGATTTTCTGTGAGAGGGTCGGTCGAGCCGGCCCATTCATGCTGAAATCAGCAAGGCTCTACTACCTTGTTATCGGAAAACGATTGAATATCAAAACTCACTATAACATTAAGCGGTGACTATCAAAACTCTGTATTCAAGTACTTCAAGTTTTAAGCAATTCAGATTTTCACTGTTTATTACCAAGAACTCTTGTCAGTTTGTTATCTATGTTACAAGATTACAAGCCATGATAGAAATCATGTTTTGCAATCTTGTAACATTGATACAACCTGACAAGGGTTAAAAGCACTAAATATATCGATAAGTCTTGCTATAGAAAATTTGCTTATTCATGAAAATATGCCTCATTTCACTAGACCACGATTTAGAACAGACGCTTTGTAGATCGCCTGCAAACGATAGCTCCCCCAAACGCACTAATGAGCCATCCAATTAATCAGTTGTATCCTATCGCATGTGCCATCCTACATCGCTCGCGATAACACATGTACGAGCCGCACTCAGTACATACATAACAACCGACGGAACAACGCAATTTCACGTCACTTTTACGCAACAGACGTTTTATCAAAGAACAGCTGTTAGATGATTCGCTCTTTATGAGATATTTCTTTCTTTTTACCCGGTGATGACGGAATAAAATGTACTTACGTCTTTGTTCATGTTTATTTTCTTACTAGTCGACGCCAGCGGCTTCGCACGCACATATTTTCGAATTTCCCGTTTTGCCCGATCCCGTGGGTATTTCGGGAAATCCCGTCTTAGTGCACCCCTACGGTCCCCAAGGAACATACATGCTAAATTTCAGCTTCTTGCGCCGAGTAGTTTCGGCTGTAGCTTGTCTGTCAGTCAGTCAGTAACGCAAGGATTTTATATATTAAGATTATGTGAGTACGTGAGACGTTCTTATGAGGAATGTTGCGAGATAATGATGCGTTGCAAACATAGCTACGTCACTTGTTGGAAGGCATTTTCGCAGATTCAAATATCTTATGCTATAATAACTATAGTTTTTTGTCAAATAAATACTCTGGAAATTAGAATATAAAAGGCAACTCAAACTACTAGAGACAAATATCTTTATAAGAGACTTTGTAATCTACCGCTAGAATTATCATTGACCTATTCTTCTGTAATCCTTAATGCAAGCTATACTAACAAGATCATGAAAGGTTATCTGCCTAACAATAGTTAGGTACAGTACTCGCGAATAAAGTTTTTATCACCAGTATATGCAAACGTTGATATAACGGACACAGCCTACAGATATACGGTACAAGTTGATAGCTGCAGATACTGATGTATGTGCACACATATGTATGTTTTTGTTGCGGGGTCTAGCTACGCACAGAATAAAATATTGTGCGGTCGAAATGTTGACATGCCGTTTCCCAGTAGGCCAGACGTACATTTGAATTTATATAGGTACTCCATGCAAGTATACTGGCAAATTTACGGAAATTTTGTGATGATAAATAAAAAAGAAATAGTAGATCGTAAGTATTTGCATCACGCCACTGGCTTACTAATAGGTAACTCCAGCTGAACGGGTGGTCACACTCGCGTTCCTGATTATCGTCCTAGCGTTATCTCAGTTGGATCCAAGGCTTCTCGCATTGGAACCCGTAGTCTGCTTTCTAGCCTAACCAGATTTTACAGAATATCAGCTTTTTACAGAGCGACTGCCCTTTGACCTCCGCAACCCGAGGGGATAACCGAATTCCATGGTTCACACTAGTACCAGTTTATTTGCGGATACTGACTTCCTATAAGGACTGTTGGAGGTCTTTATAATAGCTTAACGTGCTCGCCGAGGCACTAGGCAAGCGACAATTAACAATTTGATTTTACATAACTTCGAAAAGTCAGCGGTGTGCACGGTGCCGAACCCGATAGCGTATTTATAAAGCCTATACTATTTGAGTCACGAGTCAGACTCTAATAGAATAGCTTTTGTTTATGCATATTACTCGACAATACCTAATCTATCTCAGTAAAAAAATTGACTCAAATGGATTAGCTTTTTGCCTTGATATTTTCAAAGAAAATACACGTACAAAACCTAGTACAGTATGATTCATATTCACTCAAATAGATAAGCCTTTGTCGAGATATTTTCAAACATGGTTTTGGTTTGTTAGGTGCGACTGTACGTAATTCAAGTAACTAAATAGGTTATGTTAGGTTCTCTTTTGACCCTTAACCCAAAAATAGGAGTCCTGGCAGGGCTCCGTCAACTTAGTTTATTAAAAACTATTTAATTGGACATAATGTCTACTTACCTACATATTATATTTGTGATATAATATAGTATAAACTAAGTTGACGGAGCCCTGCTTCGCAGGGCTCCTATTTTTGGGTTAAGGGTCAAAAGAGAACCTAACATAACCTATTTAGTTACTTGAATTACATACAGTCGCACCTAACCAAATAGGCACTAGGCACATTGTGGTCCTAAACCTAGTCCCAAATTGAATAGCATTTGTTGCTGCAATGTTAGAATGAATTTATTTTACAAAGTCTACGCGATTTCAGTTAATTTTTGTACAAGAATAGACGAGGGTTTCGTCAAGTTTTTGTCAAACAAAAGCTAAGCCAGTTCAGTTTGCACTTTCACTCTAATGGTATAGGCTTTGTAAATACGCAACCCGATACCCTCTGTATGGCAGTCTGTTGGTATCGCCACCAGGCTATCGCTACTATACGTATAGTAAAACGTTTATAGTAGGAAAGACCATGAAGGGATTTCGGGATTTACTAGAGCGCGTCAGATATTGATAGCATCCATGTCTTACGTATTTTCAAGAAAGTAGGAACTAATCTGATCGTCTGCATAGTGGAGGTGGTCGTACGAAAGATTTTAAAATGCAAAGAAAAGAAAATTTGCGTGTCAGATTTTCTAAGGGGATGAACCTAAAAAAATGATCTCATTGAATAATCTGACGATTTGGGTGTGACGCCAAGTCGTGGTCACTATTAGAACGTGTAAAAAGAATTCGCCATTTTGAGATACTCAAGTGCGTCAGATTAAGATGCTTATGATTCATGCTAACGTCCTAGACGTTCTTTCTCATAATCTGACGATTATATGGAGGGATTAGTGCAACAGTTCTTTTTTAAGTTTAAATCAAAAGCCGCTCCTCCCAACGGTGAAAAGGAATACATTATTTACAGTTTTATAGTTTTGTCATCTCAACGACGCTCGAATTTACCCCAATTTAGCACCGTGGACTCCTTACTATTGCTAAAGTCACTTAGTTTCTAAGTAAGCGTATTTTAGTCAATTTATCAACAAATTGTAAGTATGTCAACCTAGTACAGCTTATCTTTGACCTGTTAGTCGACACCGGCGCCTGTTTGATGTATTCTAATGGATAAATATCAACCCTTTATAACATTATCTGTCAATAAATAATGCAGTATTGCCTTATCTCTCAATCGTTTAAGGTGTAAAACATCAATATTTTGTATAATATTAACATAACTGGATTTATTATCTTGCTATCTGAATTAACGAGTAATAGTGAATACATAATTGTTATTTTATAGACCGCATTTGCGATTATGAGTTGATTTGTAGCAGGAAAAATATAGTAAGTACTGTATGTAATATCCTAAATTCGATTTGCTAATAATACAGGTGTAGTTTTGTAAAATGCGTTTAGAAGATTCATGGGAATGGTAATAAATTCATTCCACCAACTGAAGCCCATTAAGTTACTTTGTCTACCCAAGACAGACGCATTGGAGTAGAGAGAGGATTCACTCTAGTCTAACCAGATAGGACAGAATATTAGCTTTGATACTTCGACTGTGGTAGGACCTCCGCAAAAGTGGATAGCGAAATTCCATGGCTTTGATCCGTGTCAGTAGATTTAAGCCTAAGAGTACTGACACCTTAAAACAGCTGCAAAAGATCTTCATGACAGCTGGAATCGATGTCTTAACGTACTCTTCGAGGCACGAGGTGACTGATAATTACTTATTTATTTATTTATTTAGGATTGTCTACATTAGATACACTAATACAGTCAAAATATTAAAAAAGCAAACAAACATTTCTAGTGCTGTAACACTTACAGACAACCACAGCATGCAGTAATTTACAAATAATGACAATTCTCTTCTTCATAAAGCTCTATCAATTAATTTACTTGTGAACGAGATTGTCCGTTGAAAGCGATTAATAAACCGATCAAGATAGCTGCTAGAAATTGAAACTGGCACAATCTGTCGCCATGCTGGCACGTCTGGCGACCGAAACATTGTCTTTAGACAAGAAATTTCTCGCCTGTACTGCATACAAGCAAGAGGAAATTTAACACCGAAGACAACATACCTTCGTGTTATCATAGTTTATTTCGCACGCTGTTACCAAACACTAGATGCTTTGCCATCCAATATAACTTGAGACATCTCCTATCTTAGCTTTTCCTTATTCATGGACAATTAAGGATTATTTTGAGAGTAGTTGTAGCTCTAGTTAAGCTGGGCTTTCTACGGCACGTGCTAAGGAAGCATAGCTTTATGGCCGCTACTGCAACCGCATCGTCTGTACATAGTCGTTGGCGGATTTTACGTTTAACCCCTCGCATGCCCTGCTCTAAAATGCATTTTCTCCAGTAGTGTCCAGCCATTTTGAGGATGTAACGTTTATAAGATCCTAGGTTATAAAACTTTAATTTTTTCGCGTTTGGTATAATTATATTACGTAAATTTTAAACCGTATACAGTTCAGAAGTTACTCTCTATGAGAATTATATTAAAATAGCTTACCTTTAACCTTTTCATGTCGAAAACAGTTGATAAATGCAGGTCACTTTGTTTTTTCTTGCACCATGTGAAACATTTTTCCAAAATACACATAAATTACTCACGAAATTCTCTTTCTCACTGCACTAATATTGACACGGGTAGACGATGCGACGGTTATGTACATTAACTAGAGGACGCCAGCAGCTACGCCTGCATTTTTTTTAAATTTACCCGTTTTGGCCGATCCCGTGGGAATTTCGGGAAATCCCTTCTTAGTGCACCCCTACCGTCTCCAAGGAACATACATGCCAAATTTCAGCTTCCTGCGCCCAATAGTTTCGGCTGTAGCGTGTCTGTCAGTCAGTCAGTAACGCAAGGATTTTATATATTAAGATTTAGCACAGTTCACCAATATTACTTCACAATAACCATTTATTCACAGCAGCGAAAAATTTGCGCCATTTTGACGATCCGACGGAAAACATTTCTCACTCACAAAGCATATTTATTCCTATTTATTGCAAAAACAATACGAAATGTCTTATTAACAATGGGTTCTAAAACAACTTTGTGAGAAACTTGTCTATATTTAGTAAAGTAATTAATGAATACTTACATATAATCATTTAAAATATGGAGAACGGCTAGCGGCCAACATCCGAAAATTGCATCACAAAAGTTACTAACACTTTTTTTGTAAATGTTTTATAACTGGCTAAAAAAATATTTAAAACATATACTTCACTAAATTGTCAATAATTTAATATATAATACTAACACAATTACTTAAAGTTTGCGTTGAGAACACATTTAAAATAAAATCACAAATTCAACTTAGTTGATCGCCACAGCGCAATACGGCGGCACGGAGAAAACTGAGCACAGAAATCAGCTATTTTATTATTTTTCTCGGTTGCAAGCTTGGAAATATGGTAAAAATTTATGGTATTATGTTGGTTAATCTGTAACAAGTCGATGTACGTTTTATTATTGTAACCAATCACACAACACCGGAGTGAAGTTCACACAAATCCTTATGGGTACACCGTGCCCGTAGGACACTCCAGGGGTTAACTTTGTTACCTATTAATTCAGTTGCAATCTGTTTATTTCGAAACGTGTATCTCCACTCGGCATATCAAAGATTATACTGCTATATTATCATAGAAAGTGAGAAATGCTAAGCCTAATGCTATTGCAAGCATAATTTACTCGGCTGTTCTGTGGGTGGTCGAATATAATTTAAAGATAAGAACAGCTTAAGAGTGAAACGACAGTTTAAGATAACGATGCATATTATCTCGTCTTATTTATCAAATGCCATACATATTTAATAATGTATATATTAGCCAATCCGAATGATCCGGGTTAAATCACCCGATTCCACCTTATATATCAATTGCCTAAAAATGTGGCAAGCAAAGTTGGGATTACCAGTATATCTGTATAATCTATGGTACAGACGCTACAATCTATGATAAATAATATGCATTTTTATATTACAATAAAGGTATACAAATGATCTATCATTCTCTTAACTAATCAGATTTTGCCATCACTCTGCCGGGTATTTAAGCCGTTGCTAATATCGTCTTATTATTTTAATCAATCAAGTCTATAATCCTACTATTTCGCCTTTTTTCTAGACGGCCTTTTTTTCTTTTTCGTCTAAGAGTAGCAAACTGCGGAGTCAGAGTTTTTGGACCGGCCAAACGCTTTCTACGTGGCCTGACGATTCTTGTATATTACTCACAAGCCGAGGCCGAAGGCTTTACGAATTTTTCAAAGCATGGTAGAAGATATTTGACACAGGCGGTCACCTATCTAAGTGGTGACCTATACAAGCGTTGCTTAACTTTGCAAATATATTAAGAAACGCATGTCAAGTTACGCTATGCCAGCTTCACTATATCCTTATTATAAAATTTCTAATAAATGTTACCAATATCACTTACTATTTCACACACATAGGCAATAATACAATAAAATAAAATAATGAAAAACTGTAGGCAACCATTGGAATTGAATGTGGCGTGATCGGTAATTCGTTTAACATAATTACAATAAGCTGTGCAGGATTAAATGTTTTAAAACCATTCATTACTTAAATATCCACACTACATGTTATAGCAGTCGTAAGAAGAATATGATTTATCATTGAAATAAGAAGTCTTAGAAGAGTTAAATCGTTTTTGTATAAGTGATATATAGTAGTAAGTAAGAGATGGATAAAATCATCATCCGCCCTTTATACTTGCCCCACTGCTGGGCAAGGGCCTCTTCTCACTGTGAGAAGGGTAAGACCATAATCCACCACGCTGGCCAAGTGCGGGTTAGCAGACTTCATATGTCTTTCGAGAACATTATGGAGAACTCTCAGACATGCAGGATTCCTCTCGATGTTTTCACACTTGAGTATAAATTTTTTTTTCACTTCAAAGCATGATATTTTACAAACCAATCACTTGATCGAAAAATGATTTGAGCAAGCTAATAATATTTTTTTTAAAACCTATCCAATGATACCCCAAATAATGGGGTACTCAAGCAAAAAAAAAATCAACTCCACTATATATGTAGGGGAGATAGCCTTAAAAAAAATATTCTCCTAAATTTTATTCTACAGTTTTGTTGCAATATCGTATGTCTATATTCATATCAAATATCAGCTATCTAGCACCAGGCGTCTTTGAGCTAGGCTGCGGACGGACAGACGGACGGACATAACGAAACTATAAGGGTTCCTCGTGGACTACGGAATCCTAAAAACCTACAATACTTTAAAAATTAGTATCAGTTTAATGAAGTTCGATAGTTATAAAAATAATAAAGCACTTAATAGAAGGGTTCTTATATATATATCTGTATAGATACAAGGTATATGGCCTATATTATTATATAGTATTTAAGTCATATTTGTCAATGGTTTGAAAAATAAAAGAGACAACTATCAATTATTACTTTCATTTATTCAGTTTGTCACAAGAATATATCTTAGATAAAGATACATTTACATTTACCGCCAGACTTGGCCATTCTTTTAATAGTCATTGTTTATAAAAGCAGTACAAACTATATCAGTCGCGTCACAGCGTTACATGTACAAGCACGCTTATTTGTTCCCACGAGAAAGTCCAGTGTTGCTCAAACTTCCAACACAATGTTTACTTGTTCAAGTTGCAATACACAGCCTACAGAAGTCCCAATCTGTAGTGTCTGCAAAGGACATAACGATTACCAATGCTCGGGAATTACAGAAGCTGGCTACAGGAAATTAGGTGAAAGCAAAAATAACTGGCGCAGTCCAAAATGTAAGGCCAGTCCGTCTCCATCACCAGCAGCAGCTTCTTCGCAGATGGACAAAATAATGAACAAAATAATGTTTGAACTAGCTCCGTTAAGATCACAGTTCAGTCTCGGACGTCAAGCAAATAAAAGAAGATGTAATTGGACTTAAGGAATCAATAGAAATGGCACATAAGTTGATAAGTGATTTTTCGGGTATCGCAAAGAACCTAGAAACCAGAATAATCCAGGTGGAAAAGGCCGTTAATGAGGTTTTGCACTTGCGATCGGAAGTAGACAGACTTAATCGCGAGCTACAAGAGAGAGATCAATGGGCAAGAGCAAATAATGTTGAAATTAGAGACATACCCCAAAAGAAAACGGAAAATTTGTACGATTTAGCGCAGAAAGTGGGTGAACTATGCGATTTCCCAATCAAGAAGGGGGAAATAAATTATATTGCACGTATACCTACACGTGTTTCGAATGCAGATAAACCAATTGTAATTGCTTTTAATAATCGTTACACCAAGGAAGAGCTTGTGGCATCATCTCGAAAATGTAAACAACTCAATTTAAGCCAGTTGGGATTCCTGGTATCGCGCACCTTCTACGTTAACGATCACCTTACAGCGGCAAATAAGATCTTGTTAAGTAAGGCAAGAGCACTTGCTAAGGAAAAAAACTTCCGATTCGTCTGGGTGAAACATTGCAAAATCATGGCACGTAAATCGGACATCTCACCGGTGTTTTTTTATAAAATGCGAGAAGGACTTGTTAAAAATAACAAATTAGTGTACATTTCTATAGTTTCATTATTATCATGCCATCATTGTAAACAGTTTGAGAACCATAGTGAACTTATAATTATCTTATCGTTTTACTTAACTAAACACCGGGGGCGCGTGAGTCGCAACCGATCGGCAGGCCATTCTATCGAACTAAATCTAATAATGCACAATCAACTTTCGCCCGTATGCATAACTATAGTCGTACTCAAGGTAAGCATAATCGCTAAGTTATTAGACCTTATATTCTGTAACACAACTCTAATTACTTCGGTATCAAATTGTGAAGAACCACTTGTTCACTCACTACTCATCATAAATCAGTAAAAATTAGTTTGGACTATCCAAGTGTCGATTCGCAGTTGAATCGAATCCACGGAAAAAAATACTGTTACTGTTGTGTTATGCGAAATACAATGGGTAGATCGTCTAAGCTCGACTATTTATTCCCTTGAGGACGCCATTGCTTACTTTTACAATGTTTTATATGCTACTATAGAGAAATTTATCCCAACCAAACTAATACGCACTTCTACTTTTCCACCGTGGTATACTGCTGCATTGAAAAAGATTTTGAAAGAAAAGCACAAATATCTGAGAAAATTTCGCAACTATGGCAATACAGACGACTACATTACTCTCATTTTATTACGTAAAACAGCTAAATTAGTTGAGGAACAGTCTTATCGTTTATATATCAATAAAATAGAAAATTCTATAGTAAGTAATCCTAAATTATTCTGGTCTTTCATTAAGTCCAACAAAAAAGGTAGTAATTATATACCGTCCCCTATGCATTACGGTAATCATTCTGCTAGCACCGGAACTGGCATTTGTGATCTCTTAGCTGAATATTTCCAGTCTACCTTCCTCTCAGTAACCCCGGCGCAGGGTAGTAACTTTGACACTTTGAGGTGTGCAGGTCTAGCCAGCACATGCTTAATAAATGATGTTAAGATAAGTTATTCTGATATTGGGAAACTGCTTGAAGCGGTGGATATTAGAAAGGGAGCTGGCCCAGATCATATACCAATGAAGTTTATTGTAAACTGTGCTAAGAGCCTAACAGAACCACATGCCATTTTATTTCAACGTTCTATAAGTGAAGGTATTGTACCCACAATATGGGAATCGGCTGTATTAAAAAATGGCAAAAGGCGGGACATTACAAATTACAGACCTATATCTAAACTCTGTATTTGTGCTAAGATTTTGGAACGCATAGTTTACAACCAAGTTTATAGTACAATATCCAGTTATTTTATCCCCGCTCAGCACGGTTTTCTTAAAAACCGTTCGACTACAACAAATCTGCTCTCTTTTGTGGATTATACCACTTGTAGTATGGATGGGGGTGGTCAAGTTGACGCAATATTTACTGACTTCAGTAAAGCGTTTGATCGTATTAACCATTTCATCCTTTTAAAAAAGCACCTAGCGGCAGGTATTCATGGTGATTTATATCGATGGTTCACCTCTTACATAAACAATCATACACAGACTATTGTGGTGAATGGTTACGTATCTGGATCCAACATAATCATCTCTGGAGTCAAGGATCATTACTAGGACCGCTCCTGTTTAATTTGTTCATAAATGACGTTATTCTTTGCTTTTCCCACTCTAAAATATTACTATATGCCGATGATATGAAGATATTAACCCAAATCAAGTCAAAAACCGATTGTATTCTCCTGCAAAATGACCTTAATAAGTCTGTAAAGTACTGTGAGCAAAATTATTTAGATCTAAATGTCTCTAAATGCCACGTCATCACATTTACGCGAAAACCGAAGTAAACTGAATACAATTATACACTTAAAGGTCTAAAGATTAATCGGGTAAGCGAAATTCGTGATCTTGGCTTGATCCAGGACGCCAAACTTACTTACGAACCGTATATCGATGCTATAGCTAAGAAAGCAAACAAAGCTTTGGGTTTCGTAATAAGATCATGCTCGCAGTTCAGTAGCATTAAAATACATAAAGTTTTGTTTTTTTTGCACATTTGTTCGTAGTATCCTCGAGTATTGCTGTCAGATTTAGAATCCTCAATATGACACACATATAAACAGGTCGGAGGTAATACAGCGCAAATTCATGAAATTTCTTCAATTCAAATCTAATTGCGTCGATAATTGTTATGAGGCTAGATGTAGTAGACACCATATTATGCCGCTGCACGAACGAAGACGAATGGCCGATCTAACTCTTTTATTGAACATAGCTCAATCAAAAGTTGATACTCCATATCTTATCTCCAAAGTAAACTTACAAGTTCCCTCGCGGTCAGTGAGGCGTCATAGTCCTCTTTACGTACCCCACAGTGCGACAAATTACAGACAAAATAGTTTCTTTTCTAGAAGTGCTAGAAGTTTTAATAGACTGGCTGAAGACCCAGACTTAGACTTGGACCTATTCAACACTAGTTCACGTTGTCTTAAACGTATTATGTGCAACAAATGGTTCAATATGAACCATTGTTAACTGTGGTTCTCTTTCTGTGTGTATTGTCTTGTTTTACTTTTATTGTCTGGATTAAACAAGCATAGTCACATATATTTGAAAACATGTAAATGGTTCGAAGGTGTTATTTCCGATATTTTATAGCATTGTAACTGTTTGTTTTCCGAATAAAATAAAATAAATATTTATAATATTGGGTAGCAAGGTTGTGGGTAGTTCGATATATCAAATATAATATTAATACAATGGATTAGCAACAATATAATTCATTTAGTAATATTGACCACAGGTATATCTTTTATTATTACTCTAGGTATATTTTTGCTATGGGTATATATTCAATATTTACCACTTTAATATTCACCATAGGTACATATATAATTGATATCTAAACTTATAACATCGCACAACTGACTAAATAGCTATTGTTTAATTGATATTGTGGGTGGCCACAATATCAATTATACAATAGCTACGCTATATTACATTGCTTCTGCATTATTTCTATTGACAAAACTCTAAATAACACCACAGAAGCGATATAGAATCGTGAAACACAATAATATAATAGTCAGAATTATATCGTACCTTAGTTAGCCGTTGCCGGAGCGAAACTGAACATTGAGAGACGTGGATCTTCGCGACGCCCCGTACAGGGCGTGCAGCAGCTTGTTCGGGGCAGGTTTTGCCCCCCGCAAGCGGGTTCTTTCTTCCTGCCCTTCAATAAGAGCAGGTCATTGGATCGGGCAGTTGTTGCCCTAAGGCGGTTTGACTGATAAGGCGTGTTGCGCAGGCCGCCTAATCTTTACGCCGTCCGGGCGGTCAACTCGAGCCAGGTGAGACACCCGGCGAACCGAGGGAGGCCCAGCTCCATGAAGCCAGCGACACAGACGGCAACTTACGGCGGCCTGCGGTGGTCTAGGTGGTGATGGTGATGGTGATGTTGGCATCTAGTTAGATGCCGACGTTGAGGTCAATTTGGTTATTTCTTGGCGTGCGCTGTTGCGGTGGTCGTCCCCGCGCGCGCATGATGTGCGTAACCTGGGTGATACGCGCAGATGTCGCACGGAAAGGGGCGGCCACCTGCAACAGAGTTGTAAAGGGTTGTCGCGTTAGGGAGGACGGCGGTTACCCGGGGCAACCGGAGCGTCCGCAGAGTCGTCGTGGTCGGTGATGAGGTCTTGGGGCAGCTTCTTATTGTCCGGGGGGCGAGCGTGCCAGGGGGCCAGATCCCGGACGTGGACGCCAGGCCGAGGCGTCGGCTCGCTCAAACATCCCCACGGACAGACGGCGGATGTAGGCGTCCAGGCTCTCGATGCGGGTGTCCCGCTGGATGACTTCGTTCCTCACGTAGCGAGGAGCTTGTACGGCGGCGCGCAGCGACAGTGACTGCTGCGCGCGGAGGCGTGAACATTGAACAGAACCTATTCACCTTTTATACTCTATTTAACCGTTTGGCAGTGTCAAACGTCAAACCAATTTGTCTATTTAAAATTGGCAATATTATAAATTTAAAACATACAATCAATTTATGTTAATTTACAATATGTTTAGGCTATACATACTTAATGATACAATATATATATCTATATCTTGTTAGATACATATGTGAATACGTCTAAAATCGATCTTATTGTACAGTTAACCTAAAAAATAAAGTAGTAAAAACAATAATATAAATTCTAGCCAGATTTATAACGGTTTGATATCGGAGCTTTTACTGGGATAATAAATAGATATTTTACAAACGGTTTACAATATGTTTAGGCTATACATACTTAATGATACAATATATATGCCTATATCTTGTTAGATACAAATGTGAATACGTCTAAAATCGATCTTATTGTAACTTAACCTAAAAAATAAAGTAGTAATAACAATAATATAAATTCTAGCCAGATTTATAACGGTTTGATATCCGAGCTTTTACTGGGATATTAAATAGATATTTTACAAACGGGACACACATATTTTAGACGTACTTACCTTGATATATCTTTTTGAATATCTTTATAATATATTTCAACGAATCTATCACACTCATTGAATCTTGTTTGAGTCGAAAACTTCATACTAGTTGCCTTCTTTCTATTATTATAGGATACTATACTATATCCGTTTCTATAACAAGCGAAAGCTAAAAATGTAGAATCACTCTGGAAATTATAAAGTTTCTTATCACGAAGTAGAAAAAAGTGGCAGCAACTTTAAAAACGTAATATCATCTTCATACATCCACGTTGACACAAATTGATATCTGGGGGCACGGCAGTGCCCCCACGAAGTCGAGTAGAAAAGCGGCACGGCTATCAGGCCATTTTCGACCCCCTATAACTTCGTTGTGGATAAAACTAGAAGCCTGATTTTTTTGTAACCATGCAGATATAGTATAAACATGGTGTATTTAAAATTTCTTTCAATTTGCACCAGTAATTTAAGAATTATAACGAGTCAAAATTCTTAATTTTGTCACTCACTGACCGATCATCAAAATTCTAAGGCACTTCTAGCAGACATAAAAGCTTCAAATTTAGAATACAATTAGTGTTTAGTATATGAATCAAGGAAAAATTAAAATATTAATCAATTTCTTTCCAGTTTTCGAGATACATCCACTACATAAATAACTTTGTAATCCCATATAAATATATAGGATTACAAAATTACATTTGCAGTTAGAGCTTTAATTAAGAAAATTCGTTGTTGGTGTACAAGATGTACAAGGTACCGGAAAGGACAAAAGTAAGACTATCTACAAAAAGAAATGAGATCCCATTAAAACAATACTTGTCAAAAATACCAAGTCTCGCGACCGTAAAAATTTGTGAGATCCATGTAATACTAAGTCGGTTAATTAAAAATCTTGAATGTTTTAAATAAATATATTGACTTGGCAATCGCTTAAAACAATCTAATTTTTATAATACTAGAGGACGCCAGCAGCTACACCTGCATTTAATTTACCCGTTTTGGGCGATCCGGTGGGAATTTCGAAAAATCCCTTCTTAGTGCACCCCTACGGCCCCCAAGGAATATACATGCCAAATTTCAGCTTCCTGCGCCTAATAGTTTCGGCTGTAGCGTGTCTGTCAATCAGTAAGTAACGCAAGGATTTTATATATTAAGATGAGTATTACTTATGAGGTATATTGTGTTTTCATGCGATGGCCGAGTCAATTTATTTATTTAAAACATTCTAGATTTTTTATTAACCGACTTGGTATTACATGGATCTCTTAACTTTTTATGGTCGCGAGACTTGGTATTTTTGACAAGTATTGTTTTTATGGGATGCTGATATTCAAGATACTGCTGACAATGTAACAGCATTGTGTGAAGAGAAAAAAATAAATAAATAGAATAACTGACGCTTTTCACACTTATTACGCTTTCAGAGTTGACGCAAATTGTGTTGTAGTACGTAAATAATGGATGATTTCGTACGCTTCGTGTTTACTTTGTGAAGGTTTCTATAGAGGAATCAGTATGCTATTGTTAAAAGTGCATGTTGTGATGAAAACTGTGTTGGTTTTGTCAAAATTGTGATGTTTTTTTTCTATTGGTGTCAACGTGATGTATGTCAAATCACTTTAATAATAGAAAAATACCATTTGAAGTCATTCCAAAGGGATTACTAACATTTCTAAAATGTAATTCTAGCTATTCGAAAAATATTTTTCCAAGTGCAGAAAAAAAAGACACGTGCTACACGTGTCTCTTTTAAAAACTAACAAATTTCAATATTATTTATTATAACTTAATGGAAACATTCTAATATCATAGGCAGCGGCACAAATAAACAGATCTTTAATCAATTTCACGCATGCTAATAACAAAATTTTGTCATACATCCTAATGAAATGAAAAATTGGCCATTAGAAAACGCAATAACACCAAAAAACACAGCACCCGAAAAAGAATTCCCGGAAACAGGGTGACGAAATTAATTTATTATTATGAGAAGCGAATGGTTGACACAATTACTGACGGACATACTGTAGCGTCGACGTATTAATTCTGCTCATAAAATTTGTACTGTGGACTTTGCTTATTAAGCATCGCTTTATTGTTGTCATGTAGCTACAAATTATGCTGTCGTGTAATTTGTAATACTGGGGCCGTTTTGGGCCAGTATAGCCGGCTTTATGAAAGAACATCAATGATGTACCTGCAATCGAAAATCCATCCACATTAAACAGTTACTTTATAACGTTATATGCATCACAATTGCCAACATTTTCACGTATTGCTATGGTTTTATCGCTTCCGGAACTACGATCGTAGCTTTATAGCTCTCGATTGTAGTAGGTTTAACGCTCTCCGCAACAAAGTATGTTTGGCATTAGATATTCTCATCATTTTATATCTACGTCGCTTGTTAATGATTTATAGCCATTGCTGACGGAATTTGCAATAGATTTGAAAACTGGCTTGGCACAAATTAGTACGTATTACGGCGTAGCATCGGTTGTGAGTATTTATCAAACGATCATGAAAGATAACTGTGTAAATTCTTGTATTCTGAACTAAGCCCCATATTATTTCTTATATGTCGTTCGTCTTTCTAGCATTGTCCGCCCGGGATCTGTTAACTAGTATGACCCCATGTTATGTCGGAATATTAGCTTTTCTACAGAGTCTACTGCCGTCTGAAGCAGCTCAAAGGGATATCAATATCCCACGGCTGAGATCGTGTTATATATGATTTCCTCTTAGTAAATTATCCTTATAAAATCACTAAAACACCAATGCAACTAGTGACGAAAACCATATTTTCCTTTAGTTTATCTGCAAGATTAGATTTTTTCAAAATTATAAAAACTGTAAATAGAATATAAGTTAAGGCAAAAAGGTGAACGAACCTATAAAAATATAGTAAATAAATCTAGAAAATGTAATCAGAAATAGCTTTAAGAATTTCATTTTGGGTAGGTATATTCTAAAAACCAAATCACTTATAACTCCAACTTTTTAATCGCTATTCTAACGCTGGCATGGCCTGAATTCACGTTTTAAGGCACTTTTATTCTAGGTAACGTCTCCATTTTCACTAACCGTAAACATTACTGTAATCGACGATATTGTCGCCTGTTCAATTTGATTGGCATTAAAATCGAGTTTCTAGGGAAAATTCTGCTTGTAAAGATGTTGAATATAGGCCCCGTTTTGTATTCTTGTTGTAGCTGTATAATTAAAGGAGGTTTAAGTTATGTCACTATAAAAATGTACTATGAGTATAAACTAGAAAGAAAATTGTATATCCCATTGTAACTTAACCTAACATAGTATCAAAAACGGAGGCACATATAGAAATATAAGAAATATTTGCCTCTGCGAATTTGAACAACACGAATTATTGTCATTATGTGTCATTGTTGACAGGTTATTTGTCTTTAGGATTGTAAGAATCCTAAAGAAATAACAAAACATATCGTCAACATTTTAAGCGTTTACTAAGGATAAACTTTTAAGCAGGTAATTTAAAATGAAATAAGCTTTGTCGTGATTTAACGAGTTACAGTGCTTACTCGTATGTACATCAATTCTCAAAAAAATAAAAATAAATTAAATGTTTACGAGCCTTGCACTTGTAGACCATGTTTTCTTAATCACTTGTTGAAGTTGAAGTAAACAAAAAGTTGAAGAGATTATTCAACTTTTTGGCACTTAAGTGCCTGGAGTATGTACTCTTTATTGATCCTGTCGAGGTGGCGATTTTACGCCTTCCTAGAGAATAATGTCCCTTTTCTAGTCTCATTCAAGCCGTTACTTTCTTTATATCTTAGCTGTATCTTAAATGGGCTAGATTAACACAAGATCGAGACAAATGGCAAGAACAAAGTGAGGCCTATGTTCAGCAGTGGACAAAATCAGGCTGTGGATAGTGATGATGATTTTAAATTATTAAGTTTTTATTACCGGGTAACTTTTACATGAGCAGTGTCGTTGCAACGCCCGTTAGAAAATTTGCTTAGTCGTTTTTTGCAGTCTGGCACAACAATTACTTTCCTTTGCAAAACTTTTAATTAGTGATCCTAATTTTTATACATAATATCACTACGTGAGCTGTTGCCCGATCGCAACACTAACAAAATAGAGATAAGGCAGTATGAAACTTAAAAGGCTGAGAAAACAGTCGCTGCAAAAAATCTCCTGAATGCAAGATATTTAAACGTAATAAACAGACTCAACTCCTCATTTATATTACCTAGAATCTATGATAAGCAGAATAAAATAGAATTTTATTGTTGACATTGATTATGATTAATTTTAATCCTCCTCAAAATAGTAAAATAAAACAGAAATTCAGGAACATACTTCCATTAATTTATACAACGTCAAGTACACTCACTTACTATCAGCTGAAGCTCGGCAGATCTCTGCTTTGTCAGTTTTCTCATTCTGCCAGATTATATTCTCGAGCGTTTCATTATGCGAGGTATTATTGCGATATACTCGTGAAATAAGACCTAATGTAATCTAGGCAAACAATAAGCAAACTGAGGTATTACCTCAGTTCTACATTATTTATAATAAGGATCCTTGGACTCCTGCTGAGCTTGCATGTACGCAGAAATCTACTAGCAAGTTTATTTAGGTAAAACAATAACGATTGTAGTCATTTAGTTAATATTTAATTAAGTGGTGTAGATTTTCGTTTTGTTAAAAGGAAATGCTTCTGTATAAAGAAAGAATGTGGAAAGCCTTAATATTGGGTCTTATGAAAGTTGAACTCGTGGTTCAAGCATCAAACAGTAATTGTTCATTCCACTGTAGCAGGTATGGCATAATTATTTTAAACTGTAAGTATATTCTTCAGCACTTGTTTGAACCAAAATGGTGTTTCGAGTCTTGGGTGCTGTGTCCTTTGATTGAATATCTATAAGGACCACAACTACCAAGACATAGGATTTTGCAAGAGTAGATGCAAAATGTATGGTGTCTTTACATTCTTATTAGGTAGTCACTCAGTGGGTAACAAACATATAGGCGAAGTGAAAATATTCATTTACCTACTTAACAAGTGGTTATGAGGATGACTAAGAGATGTCCGGAGGCTCTATCCCCTATTCCTTCTCCCTCATCCCACTTCTTATCCTATCCCTTTTCCCAACCCAAAGGGGCGGAAACGCACTTGTGACCTGTGGTATTGCTTGTGTCCATGGGTGGCCGTAATTGCTTACCATCAGGCGCTCCGTCTGCTCGTTTTCCGCCTATTCCTATAAAAAAAATATGTGCGTATCTATACATATGCGAAAGTAATGAAGTCACTACAGTGTTCCTATATTTATGTTTGTTATTTCTAATTCAATTTCATCCAATTTGAAAACCTTTTCTTTAAGAATGATGTAGCTGCAATTGTCTACCAAATTCGATGCCATGCAATCAGAAATACCAACCCTTTGTATCAGATCTCTGACCACAAACAAAAACAAAGGCCGAAACCTTTTGGCTTTCTAATTACTCGTTCGTTCTAAATAACTGTAAACAAATGAGGTGTACGTAATTGACATCCCTGACAGTACGTCACCCTATGTAATTCGGGCCGGCCGGTCCTAATGACGGTCTGTCCACAGATCGAACGCGCTAGTTTCCAATGTTTCTGGCTACTAATTATCCGAAATATCCGGCAGGCATTAATCCGGGAAATATTGAGCTGCATAAACAATATCAATAGTGTAACCAATCACGGATGTGCACTAGTAATATAAATAGCAAACCTGTAATTGAAACTGGTAATTGGATGTACTAATCATGTATGTTTTAAAGTTATCAGAATGTTAGGCTGATTAAACATTTATTTTATATTCAAAGCTCTATATATATTTGGCTTGTTTGTTTACAACTAAACTAAAAATCCAAGCGTAGCTTCTTGTCGAAACCGCAATCACGTACAACGTACATAACCATAGTACATACCTTGCCTAGCATTACCATTTTTATAAAATTCGGATGCTGATGCGTTATAAGAATTTACCCAGTATCTCGAAATAAAACAACGTTCCCCTAGAGATAATCCCTAGATCCATTCGAACAATGAAAACAGCCGATACAAAGGACTTCCACATCCACAATATCCATCACACGGTATTACTCATTTGTTTGAACATATGCAGTGGATCAAATCTAAAATATTCAATTTAGTTTTTTTGTACTCGATGCTTACTGTAATAGTTTTACTGGTAGTGGTACTGGTATAGGTATTATGTATACAGGGTGTAAAAAGACCCTTAACGAAAACTGAAATCCCATGTTGTACCAATCACTAGGAACATTTTTTACTTCGGCACCATACCTGGGAAATTACTGGTTCAGGAGATATTGAGGCTCAAGTTAGTATGGAATTTTTATAATTAGGTACAAAATCGATGCATTTACCACGCCAATATATTCTTTAGATGCCCTATAACCCCATAATTAAGTAGGTATTTCGGGGATTGCACGCGCGCGCTTATAATTGCGGTTTAAAAAATGTGAAAACTTAAAAAAAAATCGTTGCCCAGGTATTATTTTTGGTTGTATGACTTGGCATGATGTCCACAACGAGTAGACTTCGGCTTGGTCATGGGTCTTGTGACACTCTGTATGTTTTAGAAATCTAATATTAGTTTTTTTTTTATTTCAATATAATATTCCTTGCCGCTATGAGGAGCTTTGCAGTACAAAACAGTTTGAGGTAAGGTTTAATGAATAAGTTTAATAGGAAAAGAAAAATAGATTGCGAAGCTATTCGTAATTAGGGTTTCTTTAGAACACATGTCGATTATGTTCCTTTCAAGAAACCTTATCACGAACAGAAAGCGAGTCACGGATCGATTGAAAAGCTTATGCTAATAAGGCAGTTGCTGACTAATCATTTGCTACTAAACCGTCACGTAGCCCAGACATGAATACAGAAAATTTACCACACGTTATTTGCTCATGTTAAATACCAACATTAATATTCCTAGTCATGTTCCGATCGGCTTCTAATCTTAGCAAATAGAGCTCACTATTCGCTTTCTCAGCAAGAGATTGCGAATTCTGATCAGTTGCTTATTTAATCTGCTGCGCTGTGGACAATTAACTTTCTTGTTTCTTTTAGAAGAAATGTCTCGTATTTTGATTATCTTTGTATCGGAATAGCTGCGACTGCATCACGATTCACGAGCCACTGAAATTATATTCGAAGGAGTCCAAAACTGCCACTGCGGTTATAAGAGTTGATATTTTTTTTATTTTCGTTTCAAGTGTCATATATATATATTTACATTGATTGTCAGTTCTGAAACTTCGATTGTTGATTCTGGTAAACTCCTGGTAGAGTTTGCTACTAGCAGCATAGTATCTGAAAGAAATGGGAAAGTGGTACTCGAACGTTATAAGTTCCTGAAATTGCCACAGCATAATAATCTTGATATATAAAATCCTTGCGTTACTTACTGATTGACAGACACGCTACAGCCGAATCTATTGGGCGCAGAAAATTTGGCGTGTATGTTCCTTGGGGGCTGTAGGGGTGCACAAAGAACGGATTCCCCGAAATTCCCACGGGATCGGCCAAAACGGGTAAATTTAAAAAAAATTGCAAGCATAGCTGCTGGCGTCCTCTAGTACATAATATGTTTACTAGCTTAAGAAGAATCAAAGGCAAAAAAAAACACTCCAGTTTTATAGAGGACAACTGCTTAATTTTATTATTAAACTTTTTAATCATGCAGTAAATTGACCCTAATGTTTATTGCTTTGTTCAGAATATGGAAATTCCTACTATAACAATATAATTAAATTAGGACTTAAAATAATTTAATAAAACTAATTAATATACACAAGAAGTGAAAACTTGGATATCTTTCTTTAACATTGAAAATGAAAATGAAAATTTCTGCTGCGTACCTTGAAAACGGCAGACAGAATCTTCGGCTCCCCGTTACAATCGTTGATATTGTTGCAATCTATAATACTATTTTGGCATATTTTTGACCATGCCACTATTAACACAACAGTGGTTGATAAAATGATATATACATTGACTGTCTCATTTATGTTCTAATCAACATATTAAATAAGCCCAAGCTGGTTGGACATTTTGACTTTTAAATCGAAGAAGCCATACTATGTCGATGTCCATCTGCTGTGTGAGCTTAATAGAACTGAACTGTAATGTTTTCCCTCGCAACGCTTGCGTTCACCCATGTATGATAATAATATTCAATCATCCAAGTATTGATTGGAACTAGATTACCCATTTCAATTTAACCTTTAGGCGATATGTTTAGTTTGCGGTATATTAAATCGCTTTGTGATAGGCATTTGTAAACCGTCAGTTATGTCGGAGCTTTGATATTAGCTCCGATATTGAGTTTTGAAATTTTGATATCGGACGTCTACAGTTACAAGATAATTAAATGTTTTCAATACTTCAACCAGATTAATAAAGTTGGTTAAAGGATTGAAAATAACGTCTATAAACGGATAAAAAATCTTAAAGGTTTTTTATAGACCCTAGAACAGAGCATATAAGTTTAGGTCTGAAAATGTCATACAAAGTATTAGGGGGAAAGAAATGACTAACTACACAAAACTATAGGTAACACGTACAATGTTTATACTAGAGTTGTTAATGGCTAAGCATCGCCTCCTCGTTGTCGAGAAATATCGTTCTGTAATATGATACTAATAATAATATCTTGTATTCATTTGTCCGTGTGGTGACGGATTAAGAATACGGAATGTCACCACCCCATATCATCCCATGGGTGTCGTAAGAGCCGACAGAGGGAGCATATTGCAGAGAACAGCACTGTAAGAGAAGGATAACTTAATATAAACCCTACACCAACCCGTTTGGCCAGCGTGGTATAATCTGATGTATAGAGGTAGTACTGACTGCCTCCGTGGTCCAGTGGATAACGTATGCGGCTGCTGATTGGAGGTCCCAGGCCTATTCCTCCTTTCAAAGGAGAGGCCTAGTCCAGCAGTGGACTGTTAAAGGCTGATGATGATGATCTTGTATTCTTAGTGTATCTTATAAACTACGTAAAATACTAAATGAACCGAAAATACAGCGCTATTTTCATTAATTTGGAATTGGATCTGTTTTAAATTGGATTTGGGCAACATTTCTAAGCAAAATGTTGTCATGTGAATAAAAATTCTTCGAAGGTATGTGACCCGTTTAATGAACCGGTAGAGGTGTATCATTAAGAGAAACATTTTGCTAATGAGGGTAGGCCTAAAATCATACGTGGGAGTGACCAAGTAACGCGTAAAACTCTAATAGCATGAAAAGGTAACAGAAAATTTGAGGCGAAAAGTAGATTAATTTAAGTACTGCCCATTCTTTTCACTTTGGCTCCGCATTTGGCCAGCAATAAATCTCGCTTTAAATGAAACGTAGATAGATCGATGCTGATGCTGATGTATACCATTATCTTGTGCTTTAAATCTTACGTGGTAATAAATTTGCCTACACTCCAGATATTTAAATAGCGATTGGATAAGTACTAGCCATAAGACTTAAGCTCACTGACTGCGTTTTCTCATGAAATCTGCACTTCTACCGCAGGCGTTCCCTTTTTAGGGTTCCGTACCTAAAAGGTAAAAAACGGGACCCTATTACTAAGCCTTCGCTGTCAGTCTGTCTGTCTGTCTGTCTGTCTGTCACAAGGCTGTATCTCATAATAAACCGTGTAAGCTGAAATTTTCACAAATTATTTATTTCAGTTGGCGCTATAACAACAAATACTAAAAATAAAAAAAATAAATTATTAAGTGGAGGTCCCATACAATAAACGTGTTTTTTGTATTTTTTGGTCAAAATTACTAACGGTAATAGGTAGACGCTTAAAATTTTCACAGCATATGTAGTCGTATATTACCTTTCAAACTAAATCATTAAATAAAAAAAAGTTTATAATAAAGAGAGACTCCCATACAACAAACGTAATTTTCAAGCAATTTCTTACTCGATCTTAATAAACAGGTAGAAACTTAAAAATTATTTAAGTATACATACAACAAACGTGATTTTCTTTTATAGATGATGGTACGGAACCCTTCGTGCGCGAATCCGACTCGCACTTGCCCAAATTTTGCAATTTAATTTTAGTTAGTTATGCCATTATGTATATACTTAAAGTTATAATGTTTATTATTATACTGGACAAAGAGAGACAAACCTAAAAATGATTGATATAATTTAAAGTATGGAATCATATATGTGGCGTCTCGCAGACAATCTAGATCGCAGTGAGCCATCAGTCATCTCAAGACTATGTCAAAACATTATACGTTCAATCTTGATGTCGTCAGTGCAGTCATATTGACTTGTTATCATAAAACAACATGGATTTATATATGGAAAGTAAAGGTGGTTAAAGAAGGTAGAAACAATAAAATTGGTTAGGTCAAATTTGTCATGTATACAGTGACAAATTATTACCTTTTGCTTTAAAAAATATAGACGATTCCTTCGAGCTAAGCATTAGAGTTCTTTCTCAGGGTCGTCATTGTGAGGCTTTTCATGCTAAATTGCTTTGTGAGAGTAATTTGTAAGTATAGCCTTCTTTATTAGATCTACACTTTACAGTTGATTTATTTTATGGCACATCAACGAAGTACATACCACTATGCGGCTGAAAAAAAAATTGAGCAAGTAAATAACAAAAAAATATGCGTATTAAATTTGGAATGTACTAAAACCAATCATACAGCCTTAGATTATATAGGAGTGGGTACTACGAGTATTTCGCTATCTTACATGGAAGCCAAATAAAGAAACACTTAAGCCGCGTAGTGTCAACTATTACAAAAGATTACAAATGTCTTGAGTTTGAGATTGAGTTTGTCGACCAGATCATATCTGATACATTTCTTTGCTTTCGTTGTTCGAAGGTTCGAAATCTAGTACTTGATCATTTAAGGAAAAGTAAGCTGATAGTTTGGATGATGCTTCACTGATTCAAGGGAAATATTTATATTATTTCGGCTCTTTGAGTTTGTCTATAGTGTTTTGACCGTATTATAAAGCTCACTGATACCGATATAGTTAATTTAATTACAAAGTATGAACCTGAGCCTCAGTAATTCGTGAATAAACCTTTGGAAAATATGAATTGATTTATTTTTCGTGATACTAATTTTATCATCGTTAACCTTATAAGCCTACTATAATGACAGGATGTATTAACATATTCTCATTTAAGAAATAAGTATTGTCAGGCATTCATTTTACTCCTAAATTTCTTCAGTCGTATCTTTAATAAACAGTCTGTATTTCTGTGTGATATTTACATGAATACAGAAATTGTCATTTTTTTAAATCAAGGTCCAGTAAACGCGTGAATAAATTGGCATCATACCATGAAAAGATTCCTCGAATTCCAATAAATTTCGCTCAAAATATCCTATTTCTATTCACTGCTAAAACAACTGTTGGGACACAATGCTCAAACAGAATTTACCTTCAAGGGTGAATTCTTTGATGAGTTGTAAGAGTCAACGTAAAAGTTACACATTTTAAGGAAATTGTCGACGAATTGGTGCTTCAAGGTCATTTTACTTTTACTATGGAGATGCATTTGAAATGGCATGTCCTAGTGTAATGGAAAAAACGTTGAATGCTTGTGTGGTGCAATTGTAAAGATATTATATATAGACTCACGCCTGTATCCCCGAAGGGGTAGGCAGAGGTGTAATATTACACCTCTATTATTGTAAAGATAACGTATACTTTTTAGATTAATCTGATGTATAGAGGTAGTTAGTATGACTGCCGCCGTGGTCCAATGGATAACGTATGCAACTGCTGATCGGAAGTCCCGGGTTCAATTCCTGGGTCGGGAAAAAGTGTTACTGGGTTTTTCCGAATATTTAGTAGCAGCCCGGAGTCTAGTGATGTGCCCGGTAACGGCAATAGGCTCGCCCCCTATTACGTGGGACCTAAAAATTCATGGCGAAATGTGGGTGTAATATTTACACCTCTGCTTACCCCTTCGGAGATACAGGCGTGAGACTATAAATAAAATATAAAAAATAGAGGTAGAACAAAAACACTGAAATTACTTCATAGCGTTGCGTGTTTGCTCCTCAAAACGATTTAATCAAAATTATTGAATATAGACAATTGTTCTTTAGTCTTATACTTTTGCACCTTCTTTGGTTTCCTGTTTGCTCTTTAAAGATCTCAGGCGCAATATACCATTATCGTTTGCAGAAATAATGTTATGTACGCCTTTTGTAACAAATATATAACTATTAAACTCACGCTATACCTAATGTTTGAGTGTGCCCAACTAGGATCAGCCCTAATCAAAAATCAGCTGAGCAAGTCACTGTGGCACAGCGCTGGACCAAACCCCTAATACAAAACAATAAGACCTGTCACAGTTATTGTAGAATACGCATATTTTGTTCTCGGAAAACGATCGAACATCAAAACTCACTATAACTTTAAGCGGTGATATTATACTCTCCAAACTCTGTATTCAAGTACTTCAATTTGTTTTTAAGCAATTCTGATTTTCACTGTTTATTACCAAGAACCCTTGATAGGTTGTATCAAAGTTACAATATTGCAAACTATGATTTCTATAAAAGCACTAAATATCTCGATAAGTCTTGCTATAGAAAATTTGCTTGTTAATGAAAATATGCCTCATTTCGCTCGACCACGAATTAGAACACACGCTTTCTAGATCGCCAGCAAACGAAAGCTCATCCCAACTCACTAATGAGCCATCCAATTAATCTGTTGTATCCTATCGCATGTGCCATCCTACATAGCTCGCGATAACACATGTACGAGCCGCACTCAGTACATACATAACAACCGACGGAACAACGCAATATCACGTTACTTTTACGCAACAGACGTTTTATCAAAGAACAGCTGTTAGATGATTCACTCTCTATGAGATATTTCTTTCTTTTAACCCGATGATGACGGAATAAAATGTACTTACGTCTTTGTTCATGTTTATTTTGTTATTATATGAGTACGTGAGACGTTCTTATGAGGAATGTTGCGATATAATGATGCGTTGCAAACATAGCTACGTCATTTGTTGAAAGGCATTTATTGATTTAATACTTTATTGTACACTATAAAGAATATTTACAGGAATTTTATAATAAATAAAGTACAAAGGGCGGCCTTATCGCTAACAGCGATTTCTACCAGGCAATCTTTGGATGGAGATATTATTGGTAGGAATGAAATGGTAGTTGTAAGTGTACCAGTAACAGGATGATAAATACTTTAAATATATGCAATTATGTAATATTATAACAATATACTACCCATATATGAATAATTATACATACACACATACATAAATAATACTTAAAATTATACTAGAACAGGAAATATAATAGTGATAGTTAGTGATCCTTGACTAAGGATTTGAACCTTGTTACCATCTGAGCCTGTCTTATATGTAATGGGAGTGCATTCCATAGGCGAACAGCAGTGACACTAAACAATTTATCATAAAAATCCGTGCAATGTGCCGGCATCTTCAGCTTTAAGTTTTTTGATGACCTTAAATAACGATTATGCATATCATGAAGGAATTCGAATCGTCCTTTAAGATAGGAGGGAGTAGAAGGGTTAAACAATATATTGTATAGTAGAGAAAGTATGTGGGTATTCCGGTGAAATCGTATTGGTAACCACATGAGTTGTTTGCGAAATTGTGACACATGATCGTATTTGCGTAATCCAAATATGAATCGTATACAGAGATTTTGAAGGCGCTCAAGTTTGTCAAGCTGGTTTTCGGCGAGATCTGGATAGCTGACATCTGCATAATCAATAATGGGTAATAGAAGACAGTTTGCAAGTGCAATTTTGGTGGCAGTAGGAAGTAAATTCCTAAGTCTTCGCAATGAACCTGCTGAAGCAAATATCTTACGACTCACTTCTTGGACCTGCTAGCGCCAGGAAAGGGTAGAATCGAAGGTTAGGCCCAGATTTTTAACTTTATCCTGTATAGGAATTACAGTGCCATTAAATATAACGTCAGGAAGTTGAGACCAGTCGATCTTCGATAACATTCTCGAACTACCGACAACAATGACCTGTGTTTTCGAGGGGTTCACCATAAGTCCATAGAATTTACTCCAGCTACTAATCTGTTCAAGATCACTGTTGATGGTATCTATAGGATATGACATCTGAGCCAGTGGCGACTGCGAATATATTTGGAGATCATCTGCATAAAGGTGGTAGGAAGAGCGAAGATTGTTTGATATAGAATTTATCAAAATTGCGAAGTGTAAAGGAGACAGCACATCACCCTGGGGCACGCCAACAGTCGTGTTACACCATGAAGAAAGTGAATTTTCAATTCGTATACGCTGTCGGCGGCCACACAGGTAACTTCGAAACCAATCAATCACCGTAGGAGATATGTTTAATGCAGTACTGCCTTATCTCTCGATCGTTTAAGGTGTGAAACGTCAATATTTTGTATAATATTAACATATAATATAACTGGATTTATTATCTGGCTATCTGAATTAAAGAGTAATTGTGAATACATAATTGATTTTATTAATATTATTTACATTTGACTGTTATTGTTATTTTATAGATCGCATTTGCGATTATGAGTTGATTTGTAGAAGGAAAAATGTAGTACTGTATGTAATATCCTAAATTCGATTTGCTGATAATACAGGTAGAGTTTCGTAAATTACTTGAACATTCAAGGGAATGAAGCCGAAGCCTATTAAGTTTTCTTGTCTGCCAATATTTTATTCCAGTACCTACCAAGACAGTAGCCTGGGAGTCTGGGATTCACTCTAGTCTAACCAGATAGGACAGAATATTAGCTTTAATACTTTGACTGCGGTCGGACCTCCGCAAAAATGGATAACGATATTCCATGGCTTTGACACGTGTCAGTAGATTTAAGCCTAAGAGTAGCTGCCTTAAAACAACTGCAAAAGATCTTCAAGACAGCCGGGATCGATGTCTTAACGTACTCTTCGAGGCATAAGGCGACTGATAATTACCAATTTAATACACGCATACATTTGTAAAGTCAGTGTTAGCATTGAGTGTAACATAGCTCGAAAAACTAATGGCCGTTGTGGAAGGTAGGTTTTAGAGTAGCGACCACGCACTAGAAGACGCAACAGGGTAGACCCTCCACAAAATGAACCAGTTTCACAGGATCTTATTGAATGTGGGCGGCTCCGTTCTGTCTTAAATTTTGGACTAGTGTAGCCAGGTTCAGCAGCAGTGACCATTGATGACCACGAGCTCGTGAAGTCCCGGGGAAAGTTAAATTGTCTTGGAACCCGCAACGAACTTAATCAGAAGTATATTGGAGGAGTTGGAAAACAAACAATCCACTTCCCTCCTTAATAAAGCGAGAGACAAGCAACGAAGAGATATAACGATGAGAAAAGATAAGCACCACGGACATGAGCATTGTGAACTTTACCTGTTTCCAGTAATATGTATGGCAGAAACGCCTAAACGCACGGAAATTCGTTCTACTTGCCACAAGATCCGTTTAGTACACTACTCCAGAAGTTACCTCTAATTCGTCAAGCTTGATATTACGTTCGATTTGCCAAAGACTAGACTCCCATAGAATGTGATGAGCAGATTGTTCATAATTGTTGCCAAATGTTGAACATTGACGTAACGGTGAATCAACTAGCTTAAATGAATACAACTTGCTCTTAAAGTTACCATGACCTGTAAGAAACTCCGTTCTGTCTGTGTCGAATGCTTTGAGAGGTCTACTTTCAGCAGTGGACGTCTTAAGGCTGAGACGACATCAAAAGAAAATCTTAATATAAAGCAGAGTAACCAAGGCATGTCACAAAATCATTAAGCCACTAAAATAATTATGTTAAACAGCAATATAATTTTAATTTTCGTTTTGTTAACACGATTCAGACCCGTTATTTAATCATTAGTAGGAATGTGTACAAATCGTGGTAGTTTAAAAGTAGTTAATATAATTTTCACCTCAGCAGCTCAAACATGCCGCTTTTGCTGCGAGTCAACAGTGAACAAAACGCGATTTTGATTCGAGCGTGGGTCAAAGTAGCTTTTTAATTTTTCAATCTTCAGGGCCACGAATTGACATTGTTCAGCCATACATTTGAAACGTTCGAATTTTACTGTGCTCTGTCTCTTTCACATGCATATAAAAAAACGAGTGAAAAAAACAAACCGCTTCGATATTCGATCTTGGAATTCGACCTCAAAGAAAACACGTTCGGAAACGCGTAATATCCTAAAATTCAAAGAGATATTTGTAATAAAGAAATTACGTTTTTTTTTTCATGTAGGGTACATGGGTCTGGGGTCATGGGTCAAGAACTTAGGGTCCCAAGCCAACCTCACCTGCAAGTGGTGCACCTGCCGATCAACGGACGAGGCTCTGGCAAACAAAATATCCCGATAAGCGGCAATAGGCTCGCCACCTATTACGTGGGATCAAAACACTGGCGAAAAGTGGGCGTTAAATATGCCTCTGCCTACCCCTTCGGGGAAACAGGTGTGAGTCTATGTATGTATGTGTGTATGTATGTATGTAAATCATACTTATACTTGCTTATCCCTGACAGAAGGTACCCATACTACATCTGCCTTGATTAGTTGGTTTAAATCCCACTTATTATGAGGTGTATCGTTTTTAAAATTTACCAAAATAAATATTTACAAACCACGATCAAAACGACGAGAGTTGTAAACTTTTGATAATAAAAAATGTCATAGGATTTTATGAACGTATTTTCCAATAAATCTTGAAAGTTTTCTATCAGAGTTAGATTACAGAGTAACAAGCTTAAGAAATTTAATAATAATTTGATAAACGGTTGAACGATTGGCGTTTTTCTTCTTATAACTTGAAACGGTCTTGCAATGAATCTTCGTTTTTTGTTTTCATCGAAGACTGCCGTTTTGAAACGGTATTTTATTTTTTGTTTAAAAAACTTAATAGGTGATAAGTCCATTTTGTATAGTTCAGCAGTTTTTATTTCATAATTGTTACATTACACGTCAAACTATTAATACTCTCATATCCACCACAGCACTACTACCGTAGAGCCTTGCTGATTTCCGCATGAATGGGCCGGCTCGATCGGGGAAGTACTACCCTCTCACAGAAAATCGACGTAAGGTGAGTCAGAGTTCCGGAGGCCCTATCCCCTATTCCTTCTCCCTCATCCCACTCCTTATCCTATCCCTTTTACCAACCTCAAGGGATGGCAGCGCACTTGTGACTCCTGTGGTGTTGCTTGTGTCCATGGGCGGCGGTAATTGCTTACCATCAGGCGATCCGTCTGCTCGTTTGCCGTCTATTACAATAACTATAAAAAAAAACCACCACGTATCAATTGCTTAGTAGTGCCATATATGTAGACAATTATATTATTGAAAAAAATGTTAGCAAATTTTTGCACCATAGTTCATTAGCATTAGGTCTGTCAATGTGCCGGCTGGCGGCAAAAATACACTCTCTGTTTATCTGTCAACGTGCCGTCTGGCGGCAAATCGATCGTTGTGCACTTGACTCAAGTTTTTATAAATATGTTTGACTTTATTACCTTGGTGCAGGGTCAAAATAATCGTGAAGAGTATGTCTGACAGTTTCTTTAAAGTTTCACGTATTGTTCCATAGCCAAAACTAAATTATACGCGAGGTATTCTTCATTGCCGCCAGACAGCACGTTGACAGACCGAGCTCAAAGTATATACATTATTTCGTCAGTTAAATTAATTTGCTTTATTTTGTTGATTTTGGGAAGGTTTTTTATTGAATAACAAATTATCTTTTTGTAAAAAAAATATAAACATATTCGTGAAGAGTATATCTGACAGTTTCTTAAAAGTTTCACGTATCGTTCCATAGCCAAAACTAAATTATACGCGAGGTATTCTTCATTGCCGCCAGACGGTACGTTGACACAGACCGAGCTCAAAGTATATTATTTCGTCAGTAAAATTAATTTGCTTTATTTTGTTGATTTTTGGAAGGTAATTTATTGAATAACAAAGTATCTTTTTGTAAAAAAATATAAACATATTGATATAAGGGTTTTATTTTATAATTATCTCGACTTTTATCCAATAAACTAGGAAAATTTGATAACCCTATTTTAAAATTAAATTTAACAATATATTGGAAGGCAAAACTTTACTAAATCATCATATATACTAATCACCTGTTAGTTTCTTTCATAGCAATTTCAACGACATACGTTTTATATATAGGACCCATACAAATTTTTTGAGATATCGTCATTTGAATCATGCGCGCCAGTAACGCGCAGGGTACTCGGGAGTAGCGTGACAAATGGCCAGAAATCGCCAAAAAAGGTCGTTTGACGGATAAGAGGTTAGCAAGTATGTGTTAAATCCTGTTATATTTTATTTTCGATAAACGTAATAATGTGAATTGAACAGGGTCTACCTTATTGTATAGTTAAGTAATTAAAACGTATATAGAACGGTACCAATACATCATTTATTAGGGAGGTGTCCGATAATTAGCACCTACCCACCCTTTACTAAAAAAAGTTCCAGAATATGCGTGGCTTATGCTTACTAATATAAAAATAGCTCTACCGTTATTATATTAGATTAAATGGCGCTCGTATATCACTTCTTATTACGATAAGTCTTAGGCCATAATCCTCCACGCTGGCCAAGTGTGGTTTGGTTATGCTTTACATGTCAGTCAAGTACGTTATGGAGACCTTGAGACGAACAGATTTTCGTGCAACTTTTTCTTTTATGGTATAATAAGCGATTAACAATTAAAAACGCACATATATCTTCGAAGGAATATAATCGAGGGCCATGGGTTGAAACCCCATACCGTTACTAGGTTATCAACGTTTGTATCCTAAGAAGCACACGTTTGATATTTTCCTCACAAATCTAGGTTAGTAATTACATATGGCTTTGTATAAAATATAGCTGCAATAATAACAGTAGTTCTAATATTGTGCACCATTCGCTATAAAGTATAATTTATACTTTAAATTTCATTTCTCGAGGTAGTGAACAGGTTTACTACTTTGTTACTGTTACCACTAAAATGAAAGTACTAGTTACTTTATAGAAATATAGGAGCATTCCTAAATCACGTACAATTGAATTCTCAGACATAAAGCTCTATCAATTAATTTACTTGTGAACGAGATTGTCCGTTGAAAGCGATTAATACACTGATCAAGATAGCTACTAGAAATTGAAACTGACTCAATCTGTCGCCATGTTGGCAAGTCTGGCGACCGAAACATTGTCTTAGGCAAGGCATTTCTCGCCTGTAATGCATACAAGCAAGAGGAAATTTAACACCGAAGACCTTCGTGTTATCATAGTTTATTTCGCACGCTGTTACCAAACACTACATGCTTTGCCATCCAATATAACTTAAGACATCTCCTATCTTAGCTTTTCCTTATTCTTGGGCAATTAAGGTTTATGTTGGGAGTAGTTGTAGCTCTAGGTATGCTGGGCTTTCTACGGCGCTTGCTAAGGAAGCGTAGCTTTATGGCCGCTACTGCAACCGCATCGTATGTACATAGTCGTTGGCCCATTTTACGTTTAACACACAACTTTGTTACCTATTAATTCAGTTGCAATTCGTTTATTTCAAAACTTGTATCTTCACTCGGCATATCAAAGATTATACTGCTATATTATTATAGAAAGTGAGAAATGCTAAGCCTAATGCTATTGCAAGCATAATTTACTTGGCTGTTCTGTGGGTGGTCGAATAATTTAAAGATAAGAACAGCTTAAGAGTGAAACGACAGTTTAAGATAACGATGCATATTATCTCGTCTTATTTATCAAATGACATACATATTTAATAATGAATATATTAGCCAATCCGAATGATCCGGGTTAAATCACCCGATACCACCCATATCATTGTCTTATCTAATCGAAATTTGCCATTATTCTGCTGGGTATTTTTAAGCCGTTTCTAATATTAGCCAAAATCAATAATAATTTTATTCTATCTATAATACTAAATACTACTATTTCACCTTTTTTCTAGATGTCCTTTTCTAAAGAAAGTTTTTGGACCGCCCAAAGGCGTGGCTTAACAATTTTTGTGTATTTACATGAGCTGGGACCGACGGCATTTTAAACTCTTCATAGTACGATAGTTGGTATCTGCTACAGGCGGTCACCCATCTAAGTCGTGAACTATGCAAGCGTTGCATAATTTTATATAATATCACTTAGTATTTCATACACAAAACCAATAATACAATAAAATAAAATAATGATGCCGACCGGATTACACTGTAGGCAGCCCCGCAGCCATTGGAATTGAATGTGGCGTGATCGGTAATTCGCTTAACATAATTACAATAAGCTGTGCAGGATTAAATGTTTTAAAACCATTTATTACTTAAATATCCACACTACATGTTGTAACAGTCCTAAGAAGAATATGATTTAGCATTGCAATAATAAGTCTTCGAAGAGTTAAATCGTTTTTGTATACGTGATAAATAGTAGTAAGTAAGAGATGGATTAAAATAAATATGATGATTTAAAAACTATTTAAATATACTACACAATTTAGCTACGATTTGAAGATAATAATTATATGTATTGTGTACTTGTCTTAACACAAACTCATCGATAAAAACGATTTCAAGGAATTGACATAATAATTATTATGCGTAAAATACGAAGCACGTTAAAAACACTACTAAACTTTAAAAAATAGCATCAGCTTAATAAAGTTCGACAGTTATAAAAATAATAAAGTCTGATTCAATTTGTTTGAATCGAAAACTTGATACTAGTTACTTTTCTATGATTACATTATAGGACACTATACTATATCCGTTTCTATGCTAGGCGAAAGCTAAAAATGTGGCGTCACATTGGAAATTATAAAGTTTCTTATTACGAAGTAGAAAAATGTGGCAGCAACTTTAATAACGTAATATCATCTTCATACATCCACGTTGACACAAATTTATATGCTGATTTTCGAGATACAGCTGACAATGTAACAGCATTGTCTGAAGAGAATAACTGGCGCTTTTCACACTTATTACGCTTCCGGAGTTGACTCAAATTGTGCATTAGTACGTAAATAATGGATGATTTCGTACGCTTCATGTTTACTTTGTGAAGTTTTGTATAGAGGAATCAGTAACGCTATTGTTAAAAGTGCATGTTGTGGTGAAAACTGTGTTGGTTTTGTCAAAATTGTGATGTTTTTTTTTGGTGTCAACGGAGATGTATGTCAAATCACCTTAATAATAGAAAAATACCCTTTGAAGTCATTCCAAACGGATTACTAACATTTCTAAAATGTAATTCGAGCTATTCGAAAAATATTTCTCCAACTGCAGAAAAAAAGACACATGCTACAAAACTAACAAATTTTAATATAACTTAATGGAAACATTCTAATATCATAGATAAGGCAGCGGCGCAAATAAACAGATCTTTAATCAGTTTCACACCTGTTAATAACAAAATGTTGTCTTTGGCATACACCCTTATGAAATGAAAAATTGGCCATTAGAAAACGCAATATCACCAAAAAACATAGCACCCGAAACCGAATTCCCGGAAAACTAGGCGACGAAATTAATTTATTATTAACCGACTCCAAAAAGAGGAGGAGTTTCTCAATTCGGTTGTATTTTTTTTTTTATGTTTGTTACCTCATAACTCCGTTATTTATCGACCGATTTCCAAAATTCTTTTTTTGTTTGAAAGCATATACTTTCAGGTGGGTCCCATTTAAATTTTATTAAAATAAATCCAAAAGTTTCATTAAAAACTCAAATTTTATCAAAATCAATCCAATAGTTTCATTAAAAACTTCAAAAATTAAGTCATCCAAGTAAACGAAATTAAGCATTTACTGTGACTTTTCTTCAGTGGACACTAGAATAGTCGCGATCAATGGGCCTACTTCGGACTTCATTACCAGGTATTGATGAAACCAGGAGGAAGAAAGGTTGGAGAGTAAATCTATATATATAAAATTGCTTGGGCTGACTGATTCATCAACGCAGAGCCAAATCCACAGGGGCTTGAGACTTGAAATTTTGACAATCGATGCATTTCATGACGTAAGCACCCACTAAGGAAGGATTTTTATACATATCTTTTGTTAGAAAAAATAAATACGCAATTTAAATTTTTTCAAATCTAACAACTAAGAGGGTGATATAAAGTTGAAAGAGTATGTAGGGTAGAAAGTTTGTATGGGAGGTCCTTCATTTTTAAAACGATAGCGTGTAATTTTGTGTGCTAACTTCTGGTTAGAAATAAAACAAATACGTGTTTTAGCGATTTCTAAAATCTACCGTTTAAAAGGGTGAAATAGGGGTTGAAAGTTTTTATGCGAAGTGAAATTTCATAAACTAGCTTCTGATTAGAAATAAGTGATCATTTATATTTACGCGTTATTGGAAATAGGGGTTGTATTTTTATATAGAAAGTCCGTCATTACGCAAGAGCGAAGCCGCCAACTGCTAGCTTATACATTTAATAACTTTGATTATAAATCCCAGAATAACTAATAGTAGTACGGTTTAATTCAAAGAGCAGACGATGAGTACGTTCTTCAGTGTTTACACGATTTAATATTTTTCACTGTAAGCCCGCATTTGTGATAACCTTTTTTCACGCAGTTCACTACTTTCTCTTGAATTGGCCTTGGACCGAGAATCCCTACTTTGAGCTAGACGTTTCTCCATTTTTTCGCTAGTTGTGAAGTACTGCTCACATCTCTGGGCCGGAGCGCCAAACTATCAGCTTGATCCACTTGAATCCCTACAGAGACGAGCTGTTCGAATCGTCGATGATCCCGATCTCACGGCTAGACTAGAGTCGCTGGAGCAGCGGAGAGACTTTAGTTCTCTCTGCGTATTTTACGAACTCTTTCACGGGGAGTGCTCCGAAGAATTGTTTAATTTGGTACCAGGGTCACCCTTCTACCAACGTACCACTCGCCGACGCAGTAGAGTTCACCCGTACTACTTGGAAGCGTTCTCATCTAGTACGGTGCGCTTCCAGTGATCTTTTTTACCACGTACTTGTAGGCTCTGGAATGAACTACCTGCTGCGGTGTTTCCCGAGCGCTATGACTTTTCCTTCTTCAAAGGAGGTTTAAAGAGAGCATTACTTTCACGGTAGGCAGCGGCTTTGCTGTGTATACCCTGATATTAGCGAAGTTTATGAGCAGTGGTTACCGTTTACCATCAGATGGGCCGTTTGCTCGTCTGTCACTAGCAGCAATAAAAAAATAGTTTTATTTAAACGGCGCTGTCTCATATGGACAGCGCGTTTAGTAGGTCTACCCATCTTTGATCGAGAGGAGAAGTGCCTGCGTCACGTTTAGGTTGACTCAGATACTCACCGGACACAGATGTTTTGGCGAGTATTTGAACTGAATCGGCCGCGAGGCGACGCCGGCATGCCACCACTGTGGCAGTGACCTGGACTCTGCCCAGCATACGCTCTCTGAGTGTCCTTAATGGGAAACCGAGCGGCGAGACTTGGTCTCTGTTATCGGAGACGATCTTTCTCCGCAGGCCGTCGTCCAGGCCATGTTGGCGGAAGACATCCGGTGGGATGCTGTGGTCTCCTTCTGCGAAGCGGTCATGCTCCAGAAGGAGGCCGCCGAGCGGGATCGCGAGTCAAAGTCAAAGTAAAAATCATTTATTCATCTTGGTCACAAGGTGACGCTTATGAACGTCAAATTTTAATGTACATTACTTAATGCTTCTACATTTACATTTACTGCCCATTCGCAAAGCAATAGGTAGAACCACGAGAAAGAACGGGCAATAAAACTCGTGGCCACTCTTTTTAATCGCCAGTGTTATGTTACATATTTTGTTTTTGTAAGTAGCTGCAACTGTTTCACATTGTAATTAATTACTTGTAAATAGTAATTAGGAACATACATAATACTTAAATAATTAATGCAGTTACCAATTTAACTGCTGTAGTAGCCTTCCAGTGTGAATATTGTGTAACAGGAGCATCCACTTACGTCTTCTAATGTAGGCAACTCGCGACCATGTTCATAACTATGGTGGAAATATATGTTACAGAAGTGACTGTATATGAATACACAAAATTACTAAAACATTAGTTTACAGCCCATAATCACGAGTTATCTTCATCTTACAGTGCAGTAAAACTTTAATAAAATTAGTGGAACAACAATGCAAATGTAAATGTAGTACCTAAGTTGAATGACCTAATAATACATGAACAGTAATTTAAAAGAACTAGAAATATTATATAAAGGTCAACTGAAAAATGCAAAGTATCTATATAATTTTAATTAGGTATGGCGATCATGAGTTGTCTAGCGTAAGTGACCAGAAGGCCAATTCTCGTATTTAACAGACACTGACACTGAATTTTGACTGAACTGCGATTTAATTTTGAATTGACTCACAATTGGTATTCTGCTCCACTTAATCTCCTTACAGTATAATTTCGATATAATCAATTTATAATCTCTTGTTAATCTCAGAGGTAATGTCAAAAACTCAAAAACAAAAACATGAATTTTGCCATTGTATGGGAAAATACATTAATAGGAATGGTTATTGGATGCCAATACGTTTACATGCCAAATTAAAATTAATATACAACTTAGTAATAAAATTTCGGTAAGTAAATATATTGGTTCCTTGGATCGTGTGAATTATTTTCAATAGGTATTCAATAATAAAAAAAAATAATATTCAATAATAGAAATAATTCAGACATTATAAAGATTTTAACGATGGTAACGTACAATTGGGTTTTTTAATTAGTTTTTTCCTCCTGATAATTTTATCTCATTTGTTGAATTTCTCGAGCAAAAGTTTCGCGAATATTTCGATCTTGAAATAAATATTGTCAATGCTGGCAACGAAATACTTAACATGTTTGCATGTTGTCCACCAGGATCTCCTAGCCAGATCCCCCAGAGGATCCTCGTGAACTCATTAGTTGTGAAATTGTATAAAAGCAATTAACGTTTACAAAACCAGTGACTATCAGAAAGTTATCAGCCATCGATAGGGATTACAAAAATCAGGTGCATGCGATTTTCGACCTTATTGACGTAACTCAGAATTTATAATTTTACTAACGTTTCAATGTCAGAAAGCAAGAAAATACCAAAAAGAAGTTTGTCATGAATTGTCAATAAGGTCGAAAATCGCATGCACCTGTTTTTTGTAAGCCCTATCGATGGTTGATCATTTTATAGTCATTTGTTTTGTAGACATGAATCTGTCTTACACAATTTCTTTTTAAACTTATTTTAGATACCTATCCCCGTAGTAAAACTAGTGGCACATAATAGCTAAAGGAGATTCCTATGTTTATTAGCAAAATAGATCATAAATATTACCAGAAAAATATTCAACACTATTAGCACGGTAATAATATCTAACAGTATTGTAACTCCATACAAACGCACGAAACTCGAGTTATACCTACGCGCCGCGAGCAGAGTACCCATTAGACTGAGCGGACTATACCTACAGTACCCGCAGCCGCTATCGTGCCGCAGCTCGCATGCGGCGCGTCTGGTAGGTATATAACTCACGAAGACGGCCGAGTTACAATACTGTTAGATTATATTACCGTGCTATTAGTGGTATCGTTAGGAATGTCAAATAAATCACGTCATCACGTCGTATTCTTGGTAACAAATTTATATTTGTATTCCGTGCTTTTAAAAGTTTCAGGTGCATGCTTTTTTGGTTCCACTTGCTATTTTATTTACAACTGTACTTCTGCCGTATAGCGAATCGGTCGAGTCCAAGAATCTGCCCAATTCACGAATCTGTCGAGTTGGGAATCTGCCGAATCACGAATCTGTCCATTCCAGAATCTGTCGTATACCGAACAAGCGATTTGTCTTAACCTATTGTGACAACCCTACCAAAATAGGTAACAAATTTACAAGCTCTTAAGAAGCTGTTTCTCTGTTCGGTTTATTTACTCATGTGGTTATATTATGTACGATGGTATCACAGTGAAAAAACTAGAAATACCTTACCTGCTCTACTAATAATTAGCAGAATACCGTTCACACTAGTTCACACTTGGTTCAACTTTCGATGTAGTCCCGATCTCATTCAAGTGTCAGTTAAGTTACGAGAATACCATTTATGACGCCGAGACTAGATCGATATTGGAATTTGAACAAATATAATTACCAGAATTGGCCTTCAGCTATCCTTATCACTGAGATAATCATTAATAGTATAATAACCTTTCTTAATAAGGCAGTCTTTTATTTTAGTTTTAAATGTACTAAATGGTAATTCTAAAAGACTAATTGGTATTTTATTGTATATACGAATACCTAGCCCTACAAAAGAATTATTAACCTTATGTAAACGATGATAAGGGGCATATAACCTATGCCTGTTTCGAGTATTTATGTTATGTATATCGCTCTTTGTGGTAAATAAACCTATATTTTGCCTAATGTACATGTAAGAATTCCTATAGACTTAAAGCGTTCCCTAAGAGTATCTTTTGCACCTAACATGTATATTGCTCTTACCGCTCGTTTTTGTAAAACGAAGATATTCTGAATATCCGCAGCTTTGCCCCATAACAAAATGCTGTAGGACATAACACTGTGAAAATAGCTAAAATGAACTAAACGAGCCGTGTCGATGTCAGTAAGTTGCCTAACTTTTCTGACGGCATACGCAGCAGAGCTTAGCTTTCCTGCAAGACATGCTTTATGTGCAACCCATTGTAACTTATTATCTAATGTCATACCTAGGAACACTGTAGAGTCTACTGTGTCAAGTTCCTCCCTATCTAGCATAATATTAGGTCCCATTTGTCTTACATTAGGTAAAGCAAATTTAACGCATTTAGTTTTCCTAGAATTAAGTACTAGGTTATTTGCTGTAAACCATTGTGTAACTTGTAATAGTGCATTATTTACATCATCAAATTGATTTATATTCCTATCTACTTTAAAAATAAGTGACGTATTATCTGCAAAAAGTACAACATCACAGATGTTTTTTAAATAAAAAGGTAAGTCATTAATATATACAAGAAATAGAAAAGGACCTAAAATTGAGCCTTGTGGAACGCCTAGCTATATAGGTAATTTAGAGGATGTAGTCCCATTTACATCGACACACTGAAATCTCTGCCGCAGGTACGAATCGACAACACTAAGTGCGGTTTTCTCTACGCCATAGTGGCGGAGCTTACGCAGTAGCGTGTCGTGCTGAACGCAGTCAAATGCTTTAGATAGGTCACAGAACACTCCAATAGCATTCTTTGATGACTCTCAAGCACTATAAACGTGTTTTATGAGAGCAACACCCGCATCAGTAGTGGTTCTACCTTTAGTAAATCCGTATTGATCTTTGTGAAGCAGACTATTTAAATTAAAGTGGTTTAGTAGCTGCTTTAAAATAATCTTTTCAAATTTTTACTAAATGCCGGCAAGATAGATATGGGCCTAAAATTATTAATTTCATTTTTACTGCCAGATTTGAATAAGGGTATAATTTTACTTAATTTCATCAAATCCGGAAATACGCCTAGGTCAAAGCATTGATTAAAAATTATAGATAGGTAAGGCGCAACAGGCTCAACTAAAGTACCTAAAATTTTAATTGAAATGCCCCAAAAGTCACCGGTATTTTTAATATTAATTGAATTATATGCGATCAATGAAAACACTGCTAAGCAAAAAATTTCCAGCGTCTAAAGATGATGATTGTAAACAGCTAGTAGTTGTTAAAGGTATGCTCGCCAAGAAACTATTGAACATATGTGCTACTTGAGTTTTATTGGTGACTAATAAATTGTTTTCTTTAAGTTCAAATTGGTTTTCCCGTGGTCGTGGTCATCCTGTTTCATTATTTATAATTTTCCAAGTTTCTTTAATTATATCTGTTGAATGCTTAATTTTACTACTAATAAATTTAGATTTTGCCATAATACAAACTTGTTAAAAAGTTTTTGAGTAATTTACTATAAATAATTACTTACAAGTTTGATGAAGTTTTGCTAAATTATCGTATCAATACAGCTTTTCATATATTTTGTACATTATCAAGAAATTATTTACTAAAATGTTTGGCTGGCACCGACTCCAAAAAAAAGTATAATTGTATATTATAGTCCTAATAAAATATTTTTTTCTAAGTACTTAGTCCAAAAATATAATATACTTATCTGATTTCTGGTGATAGGTATTTAATTTAGTTCGTTAGTTATATAAAAATATGTATTGTGTCAGGTATGTGAATTAAGTGGTTGATACGTATAATTCGTACAAGTATATAATATTCAGTTGAATAGGTGATGTTTATAAGTAAATTGAAGTAAAAATAACGGAATTTATTTTTTACTTTTTAGTACTATTTTCACACATTTTTCAGATTTTGGAGGCGGTTATTTTTTGTTCAATTTTTTTATTATGAAAAGCAAATGGTTGACACAACTATTGACGGACATTCTGTAGCGTCGACGTATTAATTCTGCTCATAAAATTTGTACTGTGGACTATGCTTATTAAGCATCGCTTTATTGTTGTCATGCAGCTACAAATTATGCTGTTGTGGAATTTGTAAAACTGAGGCAGTTTTGTGACAGGATAGCCGGCTTTATGAAAGAACATCAATGATGTACCTGCAATGGAAAATCCATCACCATCATTGTTAACCATGATGATTGATACATATAAGTAGCGTTGTTATTGATGATTTGGGCAATTTGTAAAACTAAAGGCTTTACGTGGCATCATAGATTACTTTATGGTCGCGCATCTATGGTGGAATTTGCCTGCAATGGATCCTCCTATGATACTCAATCATATTCATCAATAATTGATACATACAAGTAGCTTTGTATTTTACGATTTGTTTTTCAATGTTGGTTTATGCTAGTTATTCCTTGTAATAAACATATGTATCACAAAACTTCTACTTTGTGACACCACAACAGTTATCACCCCACATTAAACAGTTACTTTATAACGTTATACGCGTCACAATTGCCAACATTTTCACGTATTGCCATCGTTTTATCGCTTCCGGAACTATGATCGTGGCTTTATAGCTCTCGATTGTAGTAGGTTTAAGGCTCTCTGCAACAAAGTATGTTTGGCATTAGATATTCTTATAATTTTTATATCTACGTTCTGGGTAATGATATATAGCCATTGATGATGGAATTTTTAATAAATTTTAAAACTGGCTTGATACAAAGTTAGATGCACGGGTGAGTATTTATCAAACGAGCATGAAAGATAACGGTGTTAATGATTTTATTCTGAACTAAGCACTAAGTCATTTTATCGAAATATTTTTTTTTGCGTTGGCAGAGTTGCATATATGTTTTAGAACCCAGGATCCGTTAACTCTAACCACATTTGACTAAATATAAGCTTACTACAGAGTGACTGTTGTCTCATTTCCGTAGCCCACAGAGATATTCATATTCCATAGGTGACACCATTTTATAGATTATTTCCTCTTAGTAAACTAATTTATTAAATAGACTTAAACACCAGTGCCACTGGCGTCCCTATTTTCCTTTAGATTTGAGGATTCCAAAATCATAATAACTATAAATAGAATTCAAGAAATCACAAAAACGTGAACGGTCGTATAAAATATAGTATTGAAATCTAGAAAATGTAATCAGAAATCACTTTAAGAATTATATTTTGGGTATGTGTATTCTAAAAACCAAATCGCTTATAACTCGAACTTTTTTATTCGCTATTCTAACGTCGGCATGGCCTCAATTCACATTTTAAGGCAGTTTTATTCTCTCTATAAGCCTTGATAAGGCGCAATCGTCGTTTTCCGGGTAACGTCTCCATTTTCACTAACCGTAAACATTACTTTAATCGACGATATTGTCGCCTGTTCAATTTTGTTGGCATTAAAATCGAGCTTCTAGGGACAATTCTGCTTGTAAAGATGTTGAATATAGGCCATGTTTTGTATTCTTGTTGTAGTTTAATTAAAGGAGGTTAAAGTTATTTCACTATAAAAATGTACTATGAGTATAAACTAGAAAGAAAATTGTATATCCCATTGTAACTTAACCTTACATAATATCTGAAACGGAAGCACATATAGAAATATAAGAAATATTTGCCTCTGCGAATTCGAACAACACGAATTATTCTGTGTCATTTTTGACAGGTTATTAATTGTCTTTAGGATTGTAAGAACCCAAAAAAATAACAAAACATATGTTCAACATTTTAAACGATTACTTAGGATCAAATTTTAAGTAGGTAAATTAAAATCAAATAAGATTTGTCGTGATTCAACGAGTTACAGTGCTCACCTTACACGTATGTACATCAATTCTCAAAAAAATAACAAAATATTAAATGTGTACGAGCCTAGCACTTGTGGATTCTACTGTTTTGTACAAACTCTTTTTATTTAGACCATGTTTTCTTAATCACTTGTTGAAGTTGTAGTAAACAAAAAGTTGAAGAGATTATTCAACTTTTTGGCACTTAAGTGCCTGCAGTAGGTACTCTTTATTGATCCTGTCGAGGTGGCGATTTTACGCCTTCCTAGATAATAATGTCCCTTTTCTAGTCTCATTCAAGCCGTTACTTTTTTTATATCTTAGCTGTATCTTAAATGGCCTAGATTAACACAAGATCGAGACAAATGGCAAGAACAAAGTGAGGCCTATGTTCAGCAGTGGACAAAGTCGGGCTGTGGATGATGATGATGATCTTAAATGATTAAGTTTTTATTACCGAGTAACTTTTACATGCGCAGTGTCGTTGTAACGCCCGTTAGAAAATTTGCTTAGTCGTTTTTTGCAGTCTGGTACAGCAATTACTTTCGTTTGCGAAACTTTCAATAAGGTATCCTAATTTTCGTACACAGAATCACTACGTGAGTTGTTGCCCGAACGCAACACTAACAAAATAGAGATAAGGCAGTACGAGACTTAAAAGGCTGAGAAAACAGTCGCTGCAAAAAATCTCCTGAATGAAAGATACATGCAGGCATTTAAACGTAATAAGCTTACTTTACACGTATGTACATCGATTCTCAAAAAAGCAACAAAAATTAAATGTTTACGAGCCTTGCACTTGTAGATTCTACTGTTTTGTACAAACTCTTTTTATTTAGACCATGTTTTCACTTGTTAACCTCTTGAACTTGTTGGCGCTTAAGTGCCTGGAGTACTCTTTATTGATCCTGTCGAGGTGACGATTTTATGCCTTCCTAGATAATAATGTCTCTTTTCTATTCTCATTCAAGCCGTTACCTTCTTTATATCTTAGCTGTATCTTAAATTGGCTAGATTAACACAAGATCGAGACAAATGGCAAGAACAAAGTGAGGCCTATGTTCAGCAGTGGACAAAGTCGGGCTGTGGATGATGATGATGATCTTAAATGATAAAACACACTCAACTCCTCATTTATATTACCTTGAATCTATATTAAATAGAATAAAATTGAATTTAACAATTTTACTGTCGACATTGATTATGATTAATTTTAATCCTCCTCAAAATAATAAAACCAAACAGAAATTCAGGAACATTCTTCCATTAATTTATACAACGACAGGTACACTCACTTACTATCAGCTGAAGCTTGGCGGATCTCTACTTTGTCAGTTTTCTCATTCTGCCAGATTATATTCTCGAGCGTTTCATTATGCGAGGTATTATTGCGATGTACTCGTGAAATAAGACCTAAAGTAATCTAGGCACAAGCGAACTGAGGTAATATTCTACATTATTTATAATAAGGATCCTTGGACTCCTGCTGAGCTTGCATGAACGCAGAAATCTACTAACAAGTTTATTTAGGTACAACAATAACGATTGTAGCCATTTAGTTAATATTTAATTTAGTGGTGTAGATTTTCGTTTTGATATAAGAAATGCTTCTGTGTAAAGAAAAAATGTGAAAAGCCCTAATATTGGATCATACGAAACTTGAACTGGTTGGTTCAAGCATCAAACAGTAATTGTTCATTCCACTGCAGCAGGTATGGCATAATTATGTTAAACTGTAAGTATACTCTTCAGCACTTGTTTGAACCAAAATGGTGTTTCGAGTCTTGGGTATTGTGTCCTTTGATAGAATGTCTATAAAGACCACAACTACCAAGATATATGATTTTTGCAAGAGTAGATGCAAAATGTATGGTGTCTTTATATTCTTATTAGGTAGTCACTCAGTGGGTAACAAACATATAGGTGAAGTGAAAATATTCATACACTTAACAAGTGGTCATAAGGATGACTAAGAGATGTGCGTATCTGTACATATGCGAACGTAATGAAGTCACTACAGTGCAGTGTTCGTATATTTATGTTTGATATTTTTTATTCAATTTCATCTAATTTGAAAACCCATTCTTTTGGGATGATGTAGCTGCATTTGCCTACCAAATTCGATGCCATACCATCAGAAATACCAACCCTTTGTATCAGATCTCTGACCACAAACGAAAACAAAGACCGAAACCTTTTGTCGTTCAAATTACTCGTTCGTACTAAATAACTGTAAACAAATGAGGTGTATTTAATTGACATCCCTGACAGTACGTCACCTGTATGTAATTCGGGCCGGCCGGTCCTAATGACGGTCTGTCCACAGATCGAACGCGCTCGTTTCCAATGTTTCCGGCTACTAATTATCCGGAATATTTGGCTGTCATTAATTCGCGAAATATTGAGCTGCATAAACAGTATCAATAGCGTAATCACGGATGTGGATATACAGCACTAGTAATATAAATAGCAAACCTATAAGTAAGTAATTGAAACTGGTAATTGGATTTACTAAACATGTACGTTTTAAAGTCATATCAAAATGTTGGGCTGATTAAACATTTATTTTATATTGAAAGCTCTATCTTTATGTGGTTTCTTCACAACTAAACTAAATACCTTAGAGTATATTGTCGTCGATAGTGCAATCATGTACAATGTTTTTAAAAAAACTAGACTTGCCCGCTTTTCCGCCCGCGTGAAATATACACCTAAACCTTCCTCAGGCACCCCGTTCATTAGCAAAATCCGTACAAAAATCTATTTGTTATTTTTTGAGTTTATCGCGTTCATACAGACAGACAGGACGCGGCGATGGCGTTTTCGTTTCATTACATACCTATTATGTATAGTTGATTGAAACAGGCGTTACTTGGCGGAACTACTATAAATACTGCACGACAGATATTTTCCTGGAACCCATTTCCGCATTATTCCATATATCCCTTATCCTTTGTCTTTAGAGGAGTTCGGTATTGTCAACCTTTTTCTATTGAAATAGTTGGGGTGGGCAATCCGAGGGTGCGTGGTACCTCTTTCCTTCCATTAGGTTCTTATTATGTACACATACATCAAATACGGATGCGGATGCTTTATAAAAGTCTATCCAGTTAGTCAAATGGAATATTTCTTCTCGAAATAAAACAACAGTTGCACTAGCGGTAATCCCTAGATCCATTCGAACAATGAAAACAGCCGATACAAAGGACTCTCAGTGCCACAATATCTATCACACGGTATTACTCATTTATTTGAATAGGATCATATCTAAAATTTTTCATTTTGTATTTTGTACTCGAAGCTTACTGTACCTACTCGTTTTTTGAATGTTGAGGTACTGGTATAGGTGTCAGATGTTTTAGAAATCTAATACCTGTACCCATCTGTCTGACTTGAGGTATGTTTTATTTTGCGGCTATGATGGTAAGAGAGCTGGCATCCATTTTGGGTAGGTATTTGAGGCAAGCTGAAAACGGCGTTTTTTATATTGGTTTGCAAAATACTTTTGCATGCGCCTGGCAATGTTAAAGCCCCGACTAAATCATGTGGCCTATTTTTTTATTCTTTAAACATTAAACTACAGCATTTAGAAATTCCACGTTGCCTAAATACATTCTTGCAAATATTTTTTTTTTCAAATTTTTCTATAGCCCCACTACTCGCCAGCCAGGTCTGCAGTTCCGTGTTGGGGTATAATAGGAGAGGTATCAGGCAAGTTTTCAGCTTGCCTCAACTACCTACCCAAAATTGATGCCAGCTCTCGGACCATGAGCTATGCAGTACAAAACAGCATGAGGAAAAATATTCCAAGGTTTAATTAATTACTTTAGTAGGGAAACAAGAATAGATTGCCAAGCTATTCGTAATTAAGGTTTCTTTAGAACACATGTCGATTATGTTCCTTTCAAGAAACCTTCACGAACAGAAAGCGAGTCACGGATCGATTCAAAAGGTTATGCTAATAAGGCAGTTGCTGACTAATAATTTGCTACTAACCTGTCCCATAGCACAGACATGATTCAGAAAATTTACCACACGTTATTTGCTCATGTTAAATACCAACATTATTATTCCTAGTCATGTTCCGATCGGCTTCTAATCTTAGCAAATAGAGCTCACTATTCGCTTTCTCAACAAGAGATTGCGAATTCTGATCAATTGCTTATTTAATCTGTGGCGCTGTGGACAATTAAGTTTCATGTTTCTTTTAGAAGAAATGTCTCGTATTTTGATTATCTTTGTATCGGAATAGCTGCGACTGCATCACGAGCCACTGAAATTATATTCGAAGGAGTGCAAAACTGACACCGCAGTTATAAGAATTGATAAATTTTCATACATATTATATATACTACTATACTATTACTTACTTACTTACTATACTATTTTCGTTTCAAAAGTGTCATATATATATTTACATTGATTGTCAGTTCTGAAACTTCGATTGTTGATTCTGGTAAACTCCTGGTGGAGTTTGCTACTAGCAGCATAGTATCTGAAAGAAATGGGAAAGTGGTACTCGAACGTTATAAGTTCCTGAAATTGCCACAGCATAATAATCTTAATATATAAAATCCTTGCGTTACTAACTGACTGACTGACACGCTACAGCCGAATCTATTGAGCGCAGGAAGCTGAAATTTGGCGTGTATGTTCTTTGGGGGCTGTAGGGGTGCACAAAGAACGGATTCCCCGAAATTCCCACGGGATCGGCCAAAACGGGTAAATTAAAAAAAAAATTGCAGGCGTAGCTGCTGGCGTCCTCTAGTACATAATATGTTTACTAGCTTAAGAGGAATCAAAGGCAAAAAAAACACTCCAGTTTTATAGTGGAAAACTGCTTAATTTTATTATTAAACTTTTTAATCATGCAGTAAATTGACCCTAAGGTTTATTGCTTTGTTCAATAAACCTTAGGGTCAATTCAGTTCAGAATATGGAAATTCCTACTATAACAAAATAATTAAATTAAGTCTGAAAATAATTTAATAAAACTAATTAATATACACAAGAAGTGAAAACTTGGATATCTTTCTTTAACATTGAAAATGAAAATGAAAAATTAAAATGGAAATTTCTGCTGCGTACCTTGAAAACGGCAGACAGAATCTTCGCCTCGCCGTTACAATCGTTGATATTGTTGCAATCTATAATACTATTTTGGTATATTTTTGGCCATGCCACTATTAACACAACAGTGGTTGATAAAATGATATACATTGACTGTCTCATAATTATGTTCTAATCAACATACTAAGTAAGCCCAAGCTGGTTGGACATTTTGACTTTTAAATCGAAGAAGCCATACAATATCGATGTCCATCTGCTGTGTGAGCTTAATAGAACTGAACTGTAATGTTTTCCCTCGCAACGCTTCCGTTCACCCATGTATGATTATAATATTCAATCATCCAAGTATTGATTGGAACTAGATTACCCGTTTCAATTTAACCTTTAGGCGATATGTTTAGTTTGCGGTATATTAAATCGCTTTGTGATAGGCATTTGTAAACCGTCAGTTATGTCGGAGCTTTGATATTAGCTCCGATATTGAGTTTTGAAATTTTGATATCGAACGTCCACAGTAACAAGACAATTAAATGTTTTCAATACTTCAACCAGATTAATAAAGTTGGTAAAAGGATTGAAAATGACGTCTATAAACGGATAAAAAATCTTAAAGGTTTTTTATAGACCCTAGAACAGAGCATATAAGTTTAGGTCTGAAAATATCATACAAAGTATTAGGGGAAAGAAATGACTAACTACACATAACTATAGGTAACACGTACAATGTTTATACTAGAGTTGTTAATGGCTAAGTATCGCCTCCTCGTTGTCGAGAAATATCGTTCTGTAATATGATACTAATAATAATATATTGTATTCATTCGTCCGTGTGGTGACGGATTAAGAATACGGTATGTCACCACCCCATATCATCCCATGGGTGTCGTAAGAGCCGACAGAGAGAGCATATTATGCAGAGAACAGCACTGTAAGAGAAAGATAACTTAATACAAACCCTAAACCAACCCGTTTGGCCAGCGTGGTATAACCTAATGGAAGGAAAGAGGAACCCACCACGCACCCTCGGATTGACTACCCCAACTATTGCAATAGAAAAAGGTTGACAATACCGAACTCGTCTAAAAGGATAAGGGATATAGGAATGCTATGGGGTACTGAGACTGAGGCTCAGTCGTTGCCCATCGCTCCTGAGGATGCCTCGTGCAGATGCGAAACACGTGTCGAAGAATAGTCGGCGCATACAGCGGGATACTGCAAGTCAGGTATCTTCCTGGAACCCATACCATTCCTATATCCCTTATCCTTTTAGAGGAGTTCGGTATTGTCAACCTTTTTCTATTGCAATAGTTGGGGTAGTCAATCCGAGGGTGCGTGGTGGGTTCCTCTTTCCTTCCATTAGGTAACAATGGAGTTCCGCCAAGTAACGCCTGATTCAATCAACTACAGCGTGGTATAATCTGATGAATAGAGGTAGTACTGACTGCCTCCGTGGTCAAGTGGATAACGTATGCGACTGCTGATCGGAGGTCCCAGGCCTATTCCTCCTTTCAAAGGAGAGGCCTAGTCCAGCAGTGGACTGTTAAAGGCTGGTGATGATGATGATGATCTTGTATTCTTAGTGTATCTTATAAACTACATAAATCACAAAATGAACCGAAAATTATTATTGTACGAGATAGTGGGTTACATATCGACCTAGGACGTTTTATAGCGGAATAGCGAGAGTCCGTAGTGAACATCGTGCGTTGTTTTGCGGAAACGTTCGATGTAAAAGATGTTCTATGTCAACAAAGGTTGATTTTAGTTGGAATTTTTCATCCCTCCTTCCTTTGTGATCCGTCCTTTGTGAATAATATAAAACAGAAAATTAAATCCAATGTCATTTTTTTTATAAGAAGGCCTTAAAATAGTTGACAGAACTTTAGGTGGTAAAGATTAGACTTCTTGCATGCATGAGTAATTATAATTTTACTGACTAGACACGTCGTGTAATAGTCGGAGTAGTTATTTTTACTAATTTAAAAATAAACAAACTGTGTACGTATGTACTTATATTTATTTAACTTCACGTATAATCGTATATACTTATTTAAAAGTCATCAATTTTTATGTATATTATAGAACAATTAATAGCCAATAAATGACAAATTGTATCACAAAATTGCAACTACCTACCTATCTACACTGGAGCTCGGGATTCACGAGCACTCACAAAGTTATTTTATAAGAACCTACTTAATATAAAATAAAAATATGACTACAAACATCTTTACCATCACCTAAACCCAAAGACATCCACTGCTGGACATGGCCTCCCCAAAGGCTGTCCACACAACTCCAATCATGTGCCGCCTGAAGTCAATCGCTTACCTAGACGTGGTGCACAATATTAACTAAATAATAGTAAAATACAACTAAACATTAACAAAATTGAAAATCGAGTACTCATACTCATTTCAGTACTTAGCTAAACTATCCTATCGAATCTTATTAGTCTACTAAGCAGAGCCTGGGTTCTAAGGCATAAAGTCGTGGCTGCCACCCGGATAACGTTGAGACCATTATAATGTCACATTTCAGTACTTACTCTACATAAATAACTTAAGCAGCACATGACCATTAGGTCTTAATATATTTGAAACACACTTTTCATTGCATCATCTACGAGTGTAACGATCCTGTGCCTGTCAAGCCGGCTTCGCTTGCCCTTTTTTTAGAATAATATACTTTTATCCTGTCTCACCCATGCATACATATCTCATCCATGCAGTCTAGCAACAACATAATAATGTACTCCAAAATGAGTTAAAACAGGATCAGCAGGAACAATATAGTTTGGCATACTTCAATTTTCTCGCAGTGACTGTCGCTGGGAGCTGTAGTAAATGGCAGACTACTTAAAAGTATGTCCTAATATTTTGTATTATTAGGGCATTATATATCGCATGTCGAACGAGCATGTATGTATTTACAAAAATACTACATTTATCCGTTTTCCAGTAACCATAATACAAATTCTGCTTATTTTGGAATTAAATGATGTTGTGTGCATGTGTATTTTTATCATTATTTATTAGTAGGAAACAGCATGGGAGTTAGTACCTAAACTAACTGGGGTAGAGCCGTGGTTACACTTCTTACTGTTTGAGCTGTATTAACGATGAATTTGATAAACTTAATGGATTTCCAAAGAAAATTAACTCGGTTGATTACTGTAGACACCTTCGGTACACTAAATAGACATACTACCCGGTATTGAGCTATTACAGATTCCTTTCTTTTCTTTGTCCCATCACGTTTGTATAGAATTTTTCCCATAATATATCAAATTCACGACTGGTTCCTTTGTACCAGGAGGCAAAGACGATCCAAGCCCGTTTATCCTTCATTCGTTACTAAAATATAAAAATTCTTTTGCACAAATAATTTTAATAAACTATTTTAAGGCGTTCTTTGAAACAATAAATTTTGCAATAAATTTAACTTATTTATAATAAAAAATCTTAATTATTAAAGATTTTTTCATTTGAATAACGTCCTAACTGATTCAACATTTTGATTAACAACGTCCCATCTTAACATTGAACCCACAAATTGTTTCACAGACTCCGGCAAAAACAGTCCTTTTTTAACTTCAGACGCTTAAAACTTCAATAATGTTCGTAAAAAAACGTCTTAATATACAATAAGACCTCTAAATTTTGTTGCTCAATATTGCATAGAAATCGATTACTCTGTGAATACTAATTACGGTAATCGTCTTTTTGCGCCAGAGTTGCATTTCTGAACAACTCCATCGAAAAACATTCTAAATAATCATAGATCGCTATTAACCATGAACTGAGTTAAAAAGTAATAAAAACCTTAATCTGTGTTAATTTAGGAACTTAAAGTTATATATAGTGAAGTAATACTTGTAAAACATCGTCACTTACCAGAATTGAAATATTGATTTGCAAACGCGGTATGTAAGTTTGAAAACGCCGAACTTTGATCAGGCTCTTCTGCACCTACTTGAATCATATTTAGTATTTTGTGTTATCCTGATATCTTTAAAAGTATTCATTTTTATGAATGTATTGAATTTTATTATATTATTTTTTCATTTTATATATTATTTTTTCATTTTAGATGAAACGTTAATCGATTCTATATTTCCGAAAGTAAATAAGATACAAAAATTCTAAAAACACAGTTTTGTAGAGTTTGTATTCCTTATCCCATTTAGCTATTTAACGCGATTTTGGTCTATGGTCACATGGAACTCTTTTCTACGGATAGGTCGATCTATGATGCCCTGTCCAGCCTTCAGCATTTCGACCGTAATCCTGTCATACTCTGCAGCCTTACCTAATTTCATACTGGCCAGTGCCTTCAAAATTTCATCCACGCCAGTATCGCTTTCATCATTGCTATCATTACCATTAATTTCACCTGTTGATGTCTCTGTCGTCGTTTTTTCAAATAATCCTTCAAAATACTCTTTCCATCTCTTCAGCACACACGATTCACCATTCAGTATCCTTCCATTCTTATCTCTGATTGCTGTGTATTCTGAGGATTGAGTTTTTCCTCGAACTGCACGAACGGACTTCCAGAAAAACTTAATGTTTCTCCGAAAGTCGTCAGATAATCTACTATCAAACTCATCTTTCTTTTCCTCTTTTTTCCTTTTAACCATTTCTTTCACTATTCTTTTAGACCTAACAAACTCCTTTCTTGCTTCATCTATGTCATCACTCGTTGCCTTTCCCATTCTTTCATTTGCTCTGGCAGCCAACCAATCTAACCACGCTTTCTTCTTCTCTGATACTGCTGATTGTACATCCTTGTCCCATATATTTTTAACCTTTCATGTTTCCTTCTCTTGATCACACCACATACATCAGACGCTACACATACTACCTCTTTTTTAAAGGAATGCCATAATTCTTCCATATCATTTATGTCATCGAACCTCTCAAATCTTGCTATCAATCTTCGTTTATACTCATCTTTCACATCTTTCTCTTGCAAATTTTCTACTTTTATTCTTTCCAAGACCCTCTCTTGTTTATTTTCTAACTTAACACCAAAAAGTGGTCTGTATGGATGCCGATCCTTCGAAAAACTCTCGTATCCAACACATTATTTCTCAGTCGTTCATCTACTATTACAAAATCAATCATACTTCTTCTCACATTTTTCGCCTCACGTGTATACAAATGTATCCTTTTGTGATCAAACATGGTGTTTGTCACACAAAGGCTCCACTCCAAACAAACCTCAAGCAGTTCTTTTCCATTTTCGTTCACACTCTTATCACCGAATCCACCTAAAACCCTTTCAAATCCATCTCGCTTTACTCCCACCCATCCATTGAAATCACCTAACAAAATCAATCTTTCGTTATCCTTACAGGTCCTCAGAATCTCTCTTAAACTCTCCCAAAACGCCTGCCTTTCGTCTTTTTCTTATTGTGACATACCCGTTACTATATTGACCGGGGCGTAAAGCCCTACAATAAGAAGACGAGTAAGTCCTACTTTCATTCTCATCCATAGTAGCCTTGCATTTATACATTCAAACTCTTTTACGCACTCATTCATTCGCGCAGACAGTATTAAACCAACTCCCTTGCAGGCTCTGGTGGTACTATCTACTCCGGACCAATACGCCGTGTAGCTGCCATGCTTGGTAGTATTACATCCTTTCTTTTTCGTTTCATTCACACATAGAACATCAATCTTTCTATCATCCATCATCTGGCATACTTCATCCAATTTTCCATCCATTCCACCGCCAACATTAAATGTTGCAAATCGGCTTTCCGTAGACCGCTTTTCACCCTCGCGGGAAACGAGACGTGACGGGTTGCGAACCGCGTCGCCGCCATTTGAAGTATAATTAATGACTGTCCTCATAGCGTTCCCACGAGTAATAGGGATTTAAAAAGTCCATCCCCGCAGAGCCCTGTACGGGGGTAAGATGGAATCCTAGCTGTGCCCTGTGACCACCAACACTGGCACCCTCCGTTTGAGACCAGCTTGCCCTCTGGCCACGAATCCCTCGGCACGGGCCGGTTTACACCTAAGATCGGGGTTTTGTGTCGGGTATGCTCCCTGAAAGTTGGTTTAATTTCGGAGTTTTCCTTCTCCTAGACAGGTTGCTAACCAAGGCTAACGAGGCCCATCTCCCCGAACGTTTGGTTTAATTTCGGAGTTTTCGTTCTCCTAGACAGGTTGCCAACCAAGGCTAACGAGGCCCATCTCCCCAAAATATCTCTATATAAGTATAGTTAAACGTTTACTAAAGTCACCTAGTTTCTAAGTTAGTGTATTTTAGTCGATTTATCAACAAATTGTAACTATGTCAACCTAGTACAAGCTTATCTTCGTCCTGTTTGTCGACACCGGCGCCTACAAGATGTATTCTAATTGATAAATTTTTTATCCATTAGAATACATCTCATTATTTAATATTCAATAAATAATGTCTGTACTGCCTTATTTCTTGATCGTTTAAGGTGTGAAACGTCAATATTTTGTATAATATTAACATAACTAGATGTATTATCTGGCTATCTAAATTAAAGAGTAATTGTAAATACATAATTGATTTTATTAATATTATTTACATTTGACTGCCATTGTTATTTTATAGATCGCATTTGCGATTATGAGTTGATTTGTAGAAGGAAAAATGTAGTACTGTATGTAATAACCTAAATTCGATTTGCTGATAATACAGGTAGAATTTCGTAAATTACTTGAAGATTCAAGGGAATGAAGCCGAAGCCTATTAAGTTTTCTTGTCTGCCAATATTTTATTCCAGTACCTACGAAGACAGTAGCCTTGGAGTCCGGGATTCACTCTAGTCTAACCAGATAGGACAGAATATTAGCTTGTATACTTTGACTGCGGTCGGAACTCCGCAAAAATGGATAGCGATATTCCATAGCTTTGACACGTGTCAGTAGATTTAAGCCTAAGAGTACTGACACCTTAAAACAACTGCAAAAGATCTTCAAGACAGCCGGGACTGATGTCTTAACCTACTCTTCGAGTCATAAGGCGACTGATAATTACCAATTTAATACACGCATACATTTGTAAAGTCAGTGTTAGCACTGAGTGTAACATAGCTCGAAAAACTAATGGCCGTTGTGGCAGGTAGGTTTTAGAGTAGTGACCACGCACTAGAAGATGCAACAGGGTAGACCCTCCACAAAATGAACCAGTGATTATATTGGAATCACAGGATCTTATTGAATGTGGGCGGCTCCGTTCTGTCTTAAATTTTGGACTAGTGTAGCCAGGTTCAGCAGCAGTGACCATTGATGACAACGAGCTCGTGAAGTCCCGGGGAAAGTTAAACTGTCTTGGAACCCGCAACGAACTTAATCAGAAGTATATTGGAGGAGTTGGAAAACAAACAATCCACTTCCCTCCTTAACAAAGCGGGAGACAAGCAACGAAGAGATATAACGATGAGAAAAGATAAGCACCACGGACATGAGCATTAAATTGTGAACTTTACCTGTTTCCAGTAATATGTATGGCAGAAACGCCTAAACGCACGGAAATTCGTTCTACTTGCCACAAGATCCGTTTAGTACACAACTCCAGAAGTTACCTCTAATTCGTCAAGCTTGATATTACGTTCGATTTGCCAAAGACTATACTCCCATAGAATGTGATGAGCAGATTGTTCATAATTGTTGCCAAATGTTAAATGAATACAACTTGCTCTTAAAGTTACCATGACCTGTAAGAAACTCCGTTCTGTCTGTGTCGAATGCTTTGAGAGGCCTACTTTCAGCAGTGGACGTCTTAAGGCTGAGACGACATCAAAAGAAAATCTTAATATAAAGCAGAGTAACTAAGGCATGTCACAAAATCATTAAGCCACTAAAATAATTATGTTAAACAGCAATATAATTTTAATTTTCGTTTAGTTAACACGATTCAGACCCGTTATTTAATCATTAGTAGGGATGTGTACAAATCGTGGTAGTTTAAAAGTAGTTAATATAATTTTCACCTCAGCAGCTCAAACATGCCGCTTTTGCTGCGAGTCAACAGTGAACAAAACGCGATTTTGATTCGAGCGTGGGTCAAAGTAGCTTTTTAATTTTTCAATCTTCAGGGCCACGAATTGACATTGTTCAGCCATACATTTGAAACGTTCGAATTTTACTGTGCTCTGTCTCTTTCACATGCATATAAAAAAGCGAGTGAAAAAAACAAACCGCTTCGATATTCGATCTTGGAATTCGACCTCAAAGAAAACACGTTCGGAAACGCGTAATATCCTAAAATTCAAAGAGATATTTGTAATAAAGAAATTACGTTTTTTTTTTCATATAGGGTACATGGGTCTGGGGTCATGGGTCAAGAACTTAGGGTCCCAAGCCAACCTCACCTGCAAGTGGTGCACCTGCCGATCAACGGACAAGGCTCTGGCAAACAAACTATCCCGATAAGCGGCAATAGGCTCGCCACCTATTACGTGGGATCAAAACACTGGCGAAAAGTGGGCGTTAAATATGCCTCTGCCTACCCCTTCGGGGAAACAGGTGTGAGTCTATGTATGTATGTGTGTATGTATGTATGTAAATCATACTTATACTTGCTTATCCCTGACAGAAGGTACCCATACTACATCTGCCTTGATTAGTTGGTTTAAATCCCACTTATTATGAGGTGTATCGTTTTTAAAATTTACCAAAATAAATATTTACAAACCACGATCAAAACGACGAGAGTTGTAAACTTTTGATAATAAAAAATGTCATAGGATTTTATGAACGTATTTTCCAATAAATCTTGAAAGTTTTCTATCAGAGTTAGATTACAGAGTAACAAGCTTAAGAAATTTAATAATAATTTGATAAACGGTTGAACGATTGGCGTTTTTCTTCTTATAACTTGAAACGGTCTTGCAATGAATCTTCGTTTTTTGTTTTCATCGAAGACTGTCGTTTTGAAACGGTATTTTATTTTTTGTTTAAAAAACTTAATAGGTGATAAGTCCATTTTATATAGTTCAGCAGTTTTTATTTCATAATCGTTACATTACACGTCAAAGTATTAATACTCTCATATCCACCACAGCACTACTACCGTAGAGCCTTGCTGATTTCCGCATGAATGGGCCGGCTCGATCGGGGAAGTACTACCCTCTCACAGAAAATCGACGTAAGGTGAGTCAGAGTGCCGGAGGCCCTATCCCCTATTCCTTATCCCTCATCCCACTCCTTATCCTATCCCTTTTACCAACCTCAAGGGATGGCAGCGCACTTGTGACTCCTGTGGTGTTGCTTGTGTCCATGGGCGGCGGTAATTGCTTACCATCAGGCGATCCGTCTGCTCGTTTGCCGTCTATTGCTATAAAAAAAATCCACCACGTATCAATTGCTTAGTAGTGCCATATATGTAGACAATTATAATTATTGAAAAAAATGTTAGCAAATTTTTGCATCATAGTTCATTAGCATTAGGTCTGTCAATGTGCCGGCTGGCGGCAAAAATACACTCTCTGTTTATCTGTCAACGTGCCGTCTGGCGGCAAATCGATCGTTGTGCACTTGACTCAAGTTTTTATAATATAATAATATATTTTCTTGGTGCAGGGTCAAAATAATCGTGAAGAGTATGTCTGACAGTTTCTTTAAAGTTTCACGTATCGTTCCATAGCCAAAACTAAATTATACGCGAGGTATTCTTCATTGCCGCCAGACAGCACGTTGACAGACCAAGCTCAAAGTATATATATTATTTCGTCAGTTAAATTAATTTGCTTTATTTTGTTGATTTTGGGAAGGTTTTTTATTGAATAACAAATTATCTTTTTGTAAAAAAAATATAAACATATTCGTGAAGAGTATATCTGACAGTTTCTTAAAAGTTTCACGTATCGTTCCATAGCCAAAACTAAATTATACGCGAGGTATTCTTCATTGCCGCCAGACGGTACGTTGACAGACCGAGCTCAAAGTATATTATTTCGTCAGTAAAATTAATTTGCTTTATTTTGTTGATTTTTGGAAGGTAATTTATTGAATAACAAAGTATCTTTTTGTAAAAAAATATAAACATATTGATATAAGGGTTTTATTTTATAATTATCTCGACTTTTATTATAAAATTTGATAACCCTATTTTAAAATTAAATTTAACAATATATTGGAAGGCAAAACTTTACTAAATCATAAATAACCTGTTAGTTTCTTTCATAGCAATTTCAACGACAAACGTTTTATATATAGGACCCATACAAATTTTTTGAGATATCGTCATTTGAATCATGCGCGCCAGTAACGCGCAGGGTACTCGGGAGTAGCGTGACAAATGGCCAGAAATCGCCAAAAAAGGTCGTTTGACGGATAAGAGGTTAGCAAGTATGTGTTAAATCCTGTTATATTTTATTTTCGATAAACGTAATAATGTGAATTGAACAGAGTCTACCTTATTGTATAGTTAAGTAATTAAAACGTATATAGAACGGTACCAATACATCATTTATTAGGGACGTGTCCGATAATTAGCACCTACCCACCCTTTACTAAAAAAAGTTCCAGAATATGCGTGGCTTATGCTTACTAATATAAAAATAGCTCTACCGTTATTATATTAGATTAAATGGCGCTCGTATATCACTTCTTATTACGATAAGTCTTAGGCCATAATCCTCCACGCTGGCCAAGTGTGGTTTGGTTATGTAAAGCATAACCAAACCATGTCAGTCAAGTACGTTATGGAGACCTTGAGACGAACAGATTTTCGTGCAACTTTTTCTTTTATGGTATAATAAGCGATTAACAATTAAAAACGCACATATATCTTCGAAGGAATATAATCGAGGGCCATGGGTTGAAACCCCATACCGTTACTAGGTTATCAACGTTTGTATCCTAAGAAGCACACGTTTGATATTTTCCTCACAAATCTAGGTTAGTAATTACATATGGCTTTGTATAAAATATAGCTGCAATAATAACAGTAGTTCTAATATTGTGTAAAGTATAATTTATACTTTAAATTTCATTTCTCGAGCTAGTGAACAGGTTTACTACTTTGTTACTGTTACCACTAAAATGAAAGTACCAGTTACTTTATAGAAATATAGGAGCATTCCTTAATCACGTACAATTGAATTCTCAGACATAAAGCTCTATCAATTAATTTACTTGTGAACGAGATTGTCCGTTGAAAGCGATTAATACACTGATCAAGATAGCTACTAGAAATTGAAACTGACTCAATCTGTCGCCATGTTGGCAAGTCTGGCGACCGAAACATTGTCTTAGGCAAGGCATTTCTCGCCTGTAATGCATACAAGCAAGAGGAAATTTAACACCGAAGACCTTCGTGTTATCATAGTTTATTTCGCACGCTGTTACCAAACACTACATGCTTTGCCATCCAATATAACTTAAGACATCTCCTATCTTAGCTTTTCCTTATTCTTGGGCAATTAAGGTTTATGTTGGGAGTAGTTGTAGCTCTAGATATGCTGGGCTTTCTACGGCGCTTGCTAAGGAAGCGTAGCTTTATGGCCGCTACTGCAACCGCATCGTCTGTACATAGTCGTTGGCCCATTTTACGTTTAACACACAACTTTGTTACCTATTAATTCAGTTGCAATCCGTTTATTTCAAAACTTGTATCTTCACTCGGCATATCAAAGATTATACTGCTATATTATTATAGAAAGTGAGAAATGCTAAGCCTAATGCTATTGCAAGCATAATTTACTTGGCTGTTCTGTGGGTGGTCGAATAATTTAAAGATAAGAACAGCTTAAGAGTGAAACGACAGTTTAAGATAACGATGCATATTATCTCGTCTTATTTATCAAATGACATACATATTTAATAATAAATATATTAGCCAATCCGAATGATCCGGGTTAAATCACCCGATACCACCCATATCATTGTCTTATCTAATCGAAATTTGCCATTATTCTGCTGGGTATTTTTAACCCGTTTCTAATATTAGCCAAAATCAATAATAATTTTATTCTATCTATAATACTAAATACTATTATTTCACCATTTTTCTAGATGTCCTTTTCTAAAGAAAGTTTTTGGACCGCCCAAAGGCGTGGCTTAACAATTTTTGTGTATTAATCATGAGCTGGGACCGACGGCATTATAAACTCTTCATAGTACGATAGTTGGTATTTGCTACAGGCGGTCACCCATCTAAGTCGTGAACTATGCAAGCGTTGCATAACTTTATATAATATCACTTAGTATTTCATACACAAAACCAATAATACAATAAAATAAAATAATGATGCCGACCGGATTACACTGTAGGCAGCCCCGCAGCCATTGGAATTGAATGTGGCGTGATCGGTAATTCGCTTAACATAATTACAATAAGCTGTGCAGGATTAAATGTTTTAAAACCATTTATTACTTAAATATCCACACTACATGTTGTAACAGTCCTAAGAAGAATATGATTTAGCATGCAATAATAAGTCTTCGAAGAGTTAAATCGTTTTTGTATACGTGATAAATAGTAGTAAGTAAGAGATGGATTAAAATAAATATGATGATTTGAAAACTATTTAAATATACTACACAATTTAGCTACGATTTGAAGATAATAATTATATGTATTCTGTACTTGTCTTAACACAAACTCATCGATAAAAACGATTTCAAGGAATTGACATAATAATTATTATGCGTAAAATACGAAGCACGTTAAAAACACTACTAAACTTTAAAAAATAGCATCAGCTTAATAAAGTTCGACAGTTATAAAAATAATAAAGTCTGATTCAATTTGTTTGAATCGAAAACTTGATACTAGTTACTTTTCTATGATTACATTATAGGACACTATACTATATCCGTTTCTATGCTAGGCGAAAGCTAAAAATGTGGCGTCACATTGGAAATTATAAAGTTTCTTATTACGAAGTAGAAAAATGTGGCAGCAACTTTAATAACGTAATATCATCTTCATACATCCACGTTGACACAAATTTATATGCTGATATTCGAGATACAGCTGACAATGTAACAGCATTGTCTGAAGAGAATAACTGGCGCTTTTCACACTTATTACGCTTCCGGAGTTGACGCAAATTGTGCATTAGTACGTAAATAATGGATGATTTTGTACGCTTCATGTTTACTTTGTGAAGTTTTGTATAGAGGAATCAGTAACGCTATTGTTAAAAGTGCATGTTGTGGTGAAAACTGTGTTGGTTTTGTCAAAATTGTGATGTTTTTTTTTGGTGTCAACGGAGATGTATGTCAAATCACCTTAATAATAGAAAAATACCCTTTGAAGTCATTCCAAACGGATTACTAACATTTCTAAAATGTAATTCGAGCTATTCGAAAAATATTTCTCCAACTGCAGAAAAAAAAGACACGTGCTACAAAACTAACAAATTTTAATATAACTTAATGGAAACATTCTAATATCATAGATAAGGCAGCGGCGCAAATAAACAGGTCTTTAATCAGTTTCACGCCTGTTAATAACAAAATTTTGTCTTTGGCATACACCCTAATGAAATGAAAAATTGGCCATTAGAAAACGCAATATCACCAAAAAACATAGCACCCGAAACCGAATTCCCGGAAACTAGGCGACGAAATTAATTTATTATTAACCGACACCAAAAAGAGGAGGAGGTTCTCAATTCGGTTGTATTTTTTTTATGTTTGTTACCTCATAACTCCGTTATTTATCGACTGATTTCCAAAATTCTTTTTTGTTTGAAAGCATATACTTTCAGGTGGGTCCCATTTAAATTTTATTAAAATAAATCCAAAAGTTTCATTAAAAACTCAAATTTTATCAAAATCAATCCAATAGTTTCATTAAAAACTTCAAAAATTAAGTCATCCAAGTAAACGAAATTAAGCATTTACTGTGACTTTTCTTCAGTGGACACTAGAATAGTCGCGATCAATGGGCCTACTTCGGAATTCATTACCAGGTATTGATGAAACCGGGAGGAAGAAAGGTTGGAGAGTAAATCTATATATATAAAATTGCTTGGGCTGACTGATTCATCAACGCAGAGCCAAATCCACAGGGGCTTGAGACTTGAAATTTTGACAATCGATGCATTTCATGACGTAAGCACCCACTAAGGAAGGATTTTTATACATATCTTTTGTTAGAAAAAATAAACACGCAATTTAAATTTTTTCAAATCTAACAACTAAGAGGGTGATATAAAGTTGAAAGAGTATGTAGGGTAGAAAGTTTGTATGGGAGGTCCTTCATTTTTAAAACGATAGCGTGTAATTTTGTGTGCTAACTTCTGGTTAGAAATAAAACAAATACGTGTTTTAGCGATTTCTAAAATCTACCGTTTAAAAGGGTGAAATAGGGGTTGAAAGTTTTTATGCGAAGTGAAATTTCATAAACTAGCTTCTGATTAGAAATAAGTGATCATTTATATTTACGCGTTATTGGAAATAGGGGTTGTATTTTTATATAGAAAGTCCGTCATTACGCAAGAGCGAAGCCGCCAACTGCTAGCTTATACATTTAATAACTTTGATTATAAATCCCAGAATAACTAATAGTAGTACGGTTTAATTCAAAGAGCAGACGATGAGTACGTTCTTCAGTGTTTACACGATTTAATATTTTTCACTGTAAGCCCGCATTTGTGATGACCTTTTTTCACGCAGTTCACTACTTTCTCTTGAATTGGCCTTGGACCGAGAATCCCTACTTTGAGCTAGACGTTTCTCCATTTTTTCGCTAGTTGTGGAGTACTGCTCACATCTCTGGGCCGGAGCGCCAAACTATCAGCTTGATCCACTTGAATCCCTACAGAGACGAGCTGTTCGAATCGTCGATGATCCCGATCTCACGGCTAGACTAGAGTCGCTGGAGCAGCGGAGAGACTTTAGTTCTCTCTGCGTATTTTACCAACTCTTTCACGGGGAGTGCTCCGAAGAATTATTTAATTTGGTACCAGGGTCACCCTTCTACCAATGTACCACTCGCCGACGCAGTAGAGTTCACCCGTACTACTTGGAAGCGTTCTCATCTAGTACGGTGCGCTTCGAGTGATCTTTTTTACCACGTACATGTAGGCTCTGGAATGAACTACCTGCTGCGGTGTTTCCCGAGCGCTATGACTTTTCCTTCTTCAAACGAGGTTTAAAGAGAGCATTACTTTCACGGTAAGCAGCGGCTTTGCTGTGTATACCCTGATATTAGCGAAGTTTATGAGCAGTGGTTACCGTTTACCATCAGATGGGCCGTTTGCTCGTCTGTCACTAGCAGCAATAAAAAAATAGTTTTATTTAAACGGCGCTGTCTCATATGGGCAGCGCGTTTAGTAGGTCTACCCATCTTTGATCGAGAGGAGAAGTGCCTGCGTCACGTTTAGGTTGACTCAGATACTCACCGGACACAGATGTTTTGGCGAGTATTTGAACTGAATCGGCCGCGAGGCGACGCCGGCATGCCACCACTGTGGCAGTGACCTGGACTCTGCCCAGCATACGCTCTCTGAGTGTCCTTAATGGGAAACCGAGCGGCGAGACTTGGTCTCTGTTATCGGAGACGATCTTTCTCCGCAGGCCGTCGTCCAGGCCATGTTGGCGGAAGACATACGGTGGGATGCTGTGATCTCCTTCTGCGAAGCGGTCATGCTCCAGAAGGAGGCCGCCGAGCGGGATCGCGAGTCAAAGTCAAAGTAAAAATCATTTATTCATCTTGGTCACAAGGTGACGCTTATGAACGTCAAATTTTAATGTACATTACTTAATGCTTCTACATTTACATTTACTGCCCATTCGCAAAGCAATAGGTAGAACCACGAGAAAGAACGGGCAATAAAACTCGTGGCCACTCTTTTTAATCGCCAGTGTTATGTTACATATTTTGTTTTTGTAAGTAGCTGCAACTGTTTCACATTGTAATTAATTACTTGTAAATAGTAATTAGGAACATACATAATACTTAAATAATTAATGCAGTTACCAATTTAACTGCTGTAGTAGCCTTCCAGTGTGAATATTGTGTAACAGGAGCATCCACTTACGTCTTCTAATGTAGGCAACTCGCGACCATGTTCATAACTATGGTGGAAATATATGTTACAGAAGTGACTGTATATGAATACACAAAATTACTAAAACATTAGTTTACAGCCCATAATCACGAGTTATCTTCATCTTACAGTGCAGTAAAACTTTAATAAAATTAGTGGAACAACAATGCAAATGTAAATGTAGTACCTAAGTTGAATGACCTAATAATACATGAACAGTAATTTAAAAGAACTAGAAATATTATATAAAGATTAACTGAAAAATGCAAAGTATCTATATAATTTTAATTAGGTATAAAGATCATGAGTTGTCTAGCGTAAGTGACCAGCTATCCTTATCACTGAGATAATCATTAATAGTATAATAACCTTTCTTAATAAGGCAGTCTTTTATTTTAGTTTTAAATGTACTAAATGGTAATTCTAAAAGACTAATTGGTATTTTATTGTATATACGAATACCTAGCCCTACAAAAGAATTATTAACCTTATGTAAACGATGATAAGGGGCATATAACCTATGCCTGTTTCGAGTATTTATGTTATGTATATCGCTTTTTGTGGTAAATAAACCTATATTTTGCCTAATGTACATGTAAGAATTCCTATAGACTTAAAGCGTTCCCTAAGAGTATCTTTTGCACGTTTTTGTAAAACGAAGATATTCTGAATATCCGCAGCTTTGCCCCATAACAAAATGCTGTAGGACATAACACTGTGAAAATAGCTAAAATAAACTAAACGAGCCGTGTCGATGTCAGTAAGTTGCCTAACTTTTCTGACGGCATACGCAGCAGAGCTTAGCTTTCCTGCAAGACATGCTTTATGTGCAACCCATTGTAACTTATTATCTAATGTCATACCTAGGAACACTGTAGAGTCTACTGTGTCAAGTGCCTCCCTATCTAGCATAATATTAGGTCCCATTTGTCTTACATTAGGTAAAGCAAATTTAACGCATTTAGTTTTCCTAGAATTAAGTACTAGGTTATTTGCTGTAAACCATTGTGTTACTTGTAATAGTGCATTATTTACATCATCAAATTGATTTCTATTCCTATCTACTTTAAAAATAAGTGACGTATCATCTGCAAAAAGTACAACATCACAGATGTTTTTTAAATAAAAAGGTAAGTCATTAATATATACAAGAAATAGAAAAGGACCTAAAATTGAGCCTTGTGGAACGCCTAGCTGTATAGGTAATTTAGAGGATGTAGTCCCATTTACATCGACACACTGAAATCTCTGCCGCAGGTACGAATCGACAACACTAAGTGCGGTTTTCTCTACGCCATAGTGGCGGAGCTTACGCAGTAGCGTGTCGTGCTGAACGCAGTCAAATGCTTTAGATAGGTCACAGAACACTCCAATAGCATTCTTTGATGACTCTCAAGCACTATAAACGTGTTTTATGAGAGCAACACCCGCATCGGTAGTGGATCTACCTTTAGTAAATCCGTATTGATCTTTGTGAAGCAGACTATTTAAATTAAAGTGGTTTAGTAGCGGCTTTAAAATAATCTTTTCAAATTTTTACTAAATGCCGGCAAGATAGATATGGGCCTAAAATTATTAATTTCATTTTTACTGCCAGATTTGAATAAGGGTATAATTTTACTTAATTTCATCAAATCCGGAAATACGCCTAGGTCAAAGCATTGATTAAAAATTATAGATAGGTAAGGCGCAACAGGCTCAACTATAGTACCTAAAATTTTAATTGAAATGCCCCAAAAGTCACCGGTATTTTTAATATTAATTGAATTATATGTTTTTTTTTGTTTGTTTAATTATTTTTTTATTTTTTTTTTTATTTAAAAAAAAATAAAAAATAATTATATGCGATCAATGAAAACACTGCTAAGCAAAAAATTTCCAGCGTCTAAAGATGATGATTGTAAACAGCTAGTAGTTGTTAAAGGTATGCTCGCCAAGAAACTATTGAACGTATGTGCTACTTGAGTTTTATTGGTGACTAATAAATTGTTTTCTTTAAGTTCAAATTGGTTTTCCCGTGGTCGTGCTCATCCTGTTTCATTATTTATAATTTTCCAAGTTTCTTTAGTTATATCTGTTGAATGCTTAATTTTACTACTAATAAATTTAGATTTTGCCATAATACAAACTTGTTAAAAAGTTTTTGAGTAATTTACTATAAATAATTACTTACAAGTTTGATGAAGTTTTGCTAAATTATCGTATCAATACAGCTTTTCATATATTTTGTACATTATCAAGAAATTATTTACTAAAATGTTTGGCTGGCACCGACTCCAAAAAAAAGTATAATTGTATATTATAGTCCTAATAAAATATTTTTTTCTAAGTACTTAGTCCAAAAATATAATATACTTATCTGATTTCTGGTGATAGGTATTTAATTTAGTTCGTTAGTTATATAAAAATATGTATTGTGTCAGGTATGTGAATTAAGTGGCTGATACGTATAATTCGTACAAGTATATAATATTCAGTTGAATAGGTGATGTTTATAAGTAAATTGAAGTAAAAATAACGGAATTTATTTTTTACTTTTTAGTACTATTATCACACATTTTTCAGATTTTGGAGGCGGTTATTTTTTGTTAAATTTTTTTTATTATGAAAAGCAAATGGTTGACACAACTACTGACGGACATTCTGTAGCGTCGACGTATTAATTCTGCTCATAAAATTTGTACTGTGGACTATGCTTATTAAGCATCGCTTTATTGTTGTCATGCAGCTACAAATTATGCTGTTGTGGAATTTGTAAAACTGAGGCAGTTTTGTGACAGGATAGCCGGCTTTATGAAAGAACATCAATGATGTACCTGCAATGGAAAATCCATCACCATCATTGTTAACCATGATGATTGATACATATAAGTAGCGTTGTTCTTGATGATTTGGGCAATTTGTAAAACTAAAGGCTTTACGTGGCATCATAGATTACTTTATGGTCGCGCATCTATGGTGGAATTTGCCTGCAATGGATCCTCCTATGATACTCAATCATATTCATCAATAATTGATACATACAAGTAGCTTTGTATTTTACGATTTGTTTTTCAATGTTGGTTTATGCTAGTTATTCCTTGTAATAAACATATGTATCACAAAACTTCTACTTTGTGACACCACAACAGTTATCACCCCACATTAAACAGTTACTTTATAACGTTATACGCGTCACAATTGCCAACATTTTCACGTATTGCCATCGTTTTATCGCTTCCGGAACTATGATCGTGGCTTTATAGCTCTCGATTGTAGTAGGTTTAAGGCTCTCTGCAACAAAGTATGTTTGGCATTAGATATTCTTATAATTTTTATATCTACGTTCTGGGTAATGATATATAGCCATTGATGATGGAATTTTTAATAACTTTTAAAACTGGCTTTTGGTTAGATGCACGGGTGAGTATTTATCAAACGAGCATGAAAGATAACGGTGTTAATGATTTTATTCTGAACTAAGCACTAAATCATTTTATCGAAATAATTTTTTTTGCGTTGGCAGAGTTGCATATATGTTTTAGAACCCAGGATCCGTTAACTCTAACCATATTTGACTAAATATAAGCTTACTACAGAGTGACTGTTGTCTCATTTCCGTAGCCCACAGAGATATCCATATTCCATAGGTGACACCATTTTATAGGTTATTTCCTCTTAGTAAACTAATTTATTAAATAGACTTAAACACCAGTGCCACTGGCGTCACTATTTTCCTTTAGATTTGAGGATTCCAAAATCATAATAACTATAAATAGAATTCAAGAAATCACAAAAACGTGAACGGTCGTATAAAATATAGTATTGAAATCTAGAAAATGTAATCAGAAATCGCTTTAAGAATTATATTTTGGGTATGTGTATTCTAAAAACCAAATCGCTTATAACTCGAACTTTTTTATTCGCTATTCTAACGTCGGCATGGCCTCAATTCACATTTTAAGGCAGTTTTATTCTCTCTATAAGCCTTGATAAGGCGCAATCGTCGTTTTCCGGGTAACGTCTCCATTTTCACTAACCGTAAACATTACTTTAATCGACGGTATTGTCGCCTGTTCAATTTTGTTGGCATTAAAATCGAGTTTCTAGGGACAATTCTGCTTGTAAAGATGTTGAATATAGGCCCTGTTTTGTATTCTTGTTGTAGTTTAATTAAAGGAGGTTAAAGTTATTTCACTATAAAAATGTACTATGAGTATAAAGTAGAAAGAAAATTGTATATCCCATTGTAACTTAACCTTACATAATATCTGAAACGGAAGCACATATAGAAATATAAGAAATATTTGCCTCTGCGAATTCGAACAACACGAATTATTCTGTGTCATTTTTGACAGGTTATTAATTGTCTTTAGGATTGTAAGAACCCAAAAAAATAACAAAACATATGTTCAACATTTTAAACGATTACTTAGGATCAAATTTTAAGTAGGTAAATTAAAATCAAATAAGATTTGTCGTGATTCAACGAGTTACAGTGCTCACCTTACACGTATGTACATCAATTCTCAAAAAAATAACAAAACATTAAATGTGTACGAGCCTAGCACTTGTGGATTCTACTGTTTTGTACAAACTCTTTTTATTTAGACCATGTTTTCTTAATCACTTGTTGAAGTTGTAGTAAACAAAAAGTTGAAGAGATTATTCAACTTTTTGGCACTTAAGTGCCTGCAGTAGGTACTCTTTATTGATCCTGTCGAGGTGGCGATTTTACGCCTTCCTAGATAATAATGTCCCTTTTCTAGTCTCATTCAAGCCGTTACTTTTTTTATATCTTAGCTGTATCTTAAATGGGCTAGATTAACACAAGATCGAGACAAATGGCAAGAACAAAGTGAGGCCTATGTTCAGCAGTGGACAAAGTCGGGCTGTGGATGATGATGATGATCTTAAATGATTAAGTTTTTATTACCGAGTAACTTTTACATGCGCAGTGTCGTTGCAACGCCCGTTAGAAAATTTGCTTAGTCGTTTTTTGCAGTCTGGTACAACAATTACTTTCGTTTGCGAAACTTTCAATAAGGTATCCTAATTTTCGTACACAGAATCACTACGTGAGTTGTTGCCCGAACGCAACACTAACAAAATAGAGATAAGGCAGTACGAGACTTAAAAGGCTGAGAAAACAGTCGCTGCAAAAAATCTCCTGAATGAAAGATACATGCAGGCATTTAAACGTAATAAGCTTACCTTACACGTATGTACATCGATTCTCAAAAAAGCAACAAAAATTAAATGTTTACGAGCCTTGCACTTGTAGATTCTACTGTTTTGTACAAACTCTTTTTATTTAGACCATGTTTTCACTTGTTAACCTCTTGAACTTGTTGGCGCTTAAGTGCCTGGAGTACTCTTTATTGATCCTGTCGAGGTGACGATTTTATGCCTTCCTAGATAATAATGTCTCTTTTCTATTCTCATTCAAGCCGTTACCTTCTTTATATCTTAGCTGTATCTTAAATTGGCTAGATTAACACAAGATCGAGACAAATGGCAAGAACAAAGTGAGGCCTATGTTCAGCAGTGGACAAAGTCGGGCTATGGATGATGATGATGATCTTAAATGATAAAACACACTCAACTCCTCATTTATATTACCTTGAATCTATATTAAGTAGAATAAAATTGAATTTAACAATTTTACTGTCGACATTGATTATGATTAATTTTAATCCTCCTCAAAATAATAAAACCAAACAGAAATTCAGGAACATTCTTCCATTAATTTATACAACGACAGGTACACTCACTTACTATCAGCTGAAGCTCGGCAGATCTCTGCTTTGTCAGTTTTCTCATTCTGCCAGATTATATTCTCGAGCGTTTCATTATGCGAGGTATTATTGCGATGTACTCGTGAAATAAGACCTAAAGTAATCTAGGCACAAGCGAACTGAGGTAATATTCTACATTATTTATAATAAGGATCCTTGGACTCCTGCTGAGCTTGCATGAACGCAGAAATCTACTAACAAGTTTATTTAGGTACAACAATAACGATTGTAGCCATTTAGTTAATATTTAATTTAGTGGTGTAGATTTTCGTTTTGATATAAGAAATGCTTCTGTGTAAAGAAAAAATGTGAAAAGCCCTAATATTGGGTCATACGAAACTTGAACTGGTTGGTTCAAGCATCAAACAGTAATTGTTCATTCCACTGCAGCAGGTATGGCATAATTATGTTAAACTGTAAGTATACTCTTCAGCACTTGTTTGAACCAAAATGGTGTTTCGAGTCTTGGGTATTGTGTCCTTTGATAGAATGTCTATAAAGACCACAACTACCAAGATATATGATTTTTGCAAGAGTAGATGCAAAATGTATGGTGTCTTTATATTCTTATTAGGTAGACACTCAGTGGGTAACAAACATATAGGTGAAGTGAAAATATTCATATACTTAACAAGTGGTCATAAGGATGACTAAGAGATGTGCGTATCTGTACATATGCGAACGTAATGAAGTCACTACAGTGCAGTGTTCGTATATTTATGTTTGATATTTTTTATTCAATATCATCCAATTTGAAAACCCATTATTTTGGAATGATGTAGCTGCATTTGTCTACCAAATTCGATGCCATACAATCAGAAATACCAACCCTTCGTATCAGATCTCTGACTACAAACGAAAACAAAGACCGAAACCTTTTGTCGTTCAAATTACTCGTTCATACTAAATAACTGTAAACAAATGAGGTGTATTTAATTGACATCCCTGACAGTACGTCACCCGTATGTAATTCGGGCCGGCCGGTCCTAATGACGGTCTGTCCACAGATCGAATGCGCTCGTTTCCAATGTTTCCGACTACTAATTATACGGAATATTTGGCTGTCATTAATTCGCGAAATATTGAGCTGCATAAACAGTATCAATAGCGTAATTACGGATGTGGATATACAGCATTAGTAATATAAATAGCAAACCTATAAGTAATTGAAACTAGTAATTGGATTTACTAAACATGTACGTTTTAAAGTCATATCAAAATGTTGGGCTGATTAAAAATTTATTTTATATTGAAAGCTCTATCTTTATGTGGTTTGTTCACAACTAAACTAAATAGCTTAGAGTAGATTGTCGTCGATAGTGCAATCATGTACAAAATTAAAAAGAAACTAGACTTGCCCGCTTTTCCGCCCACGTGAAATACACACCTAAACCTTCCTCAGGCACCCCGTTCATTAGCAAAATCCGTACAAAAATCTATTTGGTATTTTTTGAGTTTATCGCGTTCATACAGACAGACAGGATGCGGCGATGGCGTTTTCGTTTCATTACATACCTATTATGTATAGTTGATTGAACCAGGCGTTACTTGGCGGAACTACTATAAATACTGCACGACAGGTATTTTCCTGGAACCCATTTCCGCATTATTCCATATATCCCTTATCCTTTGTCTTTAGAGGAGTTCGGTATTGTCAACCTTTTTCTATTGAAATAGTTGGGGTGGGCAATCCGAGGGTGCGTGGTACCTCTTTCCTTCCATTAGGTTCCTATTATGTACATATACATCAAATACGGATGCGGATGCGTTATAAAAGTCTATCCAGTTAGTCAAATGGAAATTTTCTTCTCGAAATAAAACAACAGTTGCACTAGCGATAATCCCTAGATCCATTCGAACCATGAAAACAGCTGATACAAAGGACTCCCAGTGACACAATATCTATCACACGGTATTACTCATTTGTTTGAATAGGCAGTGGATCATATCTAAAATCTTTCATTTTGTATTTTGTACTTGAAGCTTACTGTACTCGTTTTTTGAATGTTGAGGTACTGGTATAGGTTTCAGATGTTTTAGAAACCTGTACCCATCTGTCTGACTTGAGGTATGTTTTATTTTGCGGCTATGATAGTAAGATAGCTGGCATCAATTTTAGGTAGGTATTTGAGGCAAGCTGAAAACGGCGTTTTTTATATTGGTTTGCAAAATACTTTTGCATGCGCCTGGCAATGTTAAAGCTCCGACTAAATCATGTGGCTTATTTTTATTCTTTAAACATTAAACTACAGCATTTAGAAATTCCACGTTGCCCAAATACATTCTCGGAAATCATTTTTTTTTCAAAATTTTCTATAGCCCCACTACTCGCCAGCCAGGTCTGCAGTTCCGTGTCGGGGTATAATAGGAGAGGTATCAGGCAAGTTTTCAGCTTGCCTCAACTACCTACCCAAAATTGATGCCAGCTCTCGGACCATGAGCTATGCAGTACAAAACAGCTTGAGGAAAAATATTCCAAGGTTTAATTAATTAGTTTAATAGGGAAAGAAAAATAGATTGCCAAGCTATTCGTAATTAGGGTTTCTTTAGAACACATTTCGATTATGTTCCTTTCAAGAAACCTTATCACGAACAGAAAGCGAGTCACGGATCGATTGAAAAGGTTATGCTAATAAGGCAGTAGCTGACTAATCATTTGCTACTAACCCGTCACGTAGCACAGACATGAATACAGAAAATTTACCACACGTTATTTGCTCATGTTAAATACCAACATTATTATTCCTAGTCATGTTCCGATCGGCTTCTAATCTTAGCAAATAGAGCGCACTATTCGCTTTCTCAACAAGAGATTGCGAATTCTGATCAGTTGCTTTTAATCTGTGGCGCTGTGGACAATTACGTTTCATGTTTCTTTTAGAAGAAATGTCTCGTATTTTGATTATATTTGTATCCGAATAGCTGCGACTGCATCACGAGCCACACATATTCGAAGGAGTCCAAAACCGATACCAGTGTTATGGTGTTGATAAAATTTGGTACCTACTTTACTTTTCAAAAGTAAAATATTTATTTAGAGTTAAATTAGGTCACCTAAAATTCTCTTTGTAGCTTATCTAGATTTATGAAACTTCGATTGATTCTAGTAAAGACCTGATTGGATTTTGCTGCTACAACACAGAATCTAAAAGAAATGGAAAAGTGTTAGACGCTCCTTATAAGTTTCTGCTTCTGACTACTTTTTAGTATAGCTAGCAAAAAGTGAACCTTAAACATTTTCATTGCAAGTATGTATATACTATAAGAGTAATCAGTGGCTACAAATGCAATTATCTGTTTAGCTATACAACATGTTTTAGACTAGACAGCTGGATATCTTTCCTCATCATTTCTACTGCGAAACTGGAAAACAGCAAGCGGAAGCTGCCACATGCCATATATTGAATAATCGTTGGTGTCCTTGCAATGTATCTTTAACTAGAAATACTAAGTTGGTACATATTTAGACATGTTACTATTCATATTAAAGCTGTTGACAACATGATATATATTTATTGTCTGATATGTTCTAAGTCACAAACTCACTAAGCCCAAGTTGGTTTGACAGTGTGGCTGTCCATCTGCTGTCTGAGCTTATAGTTTTAGCTATACTGTTATCCCTCGCAACGCACCCGTTCACCCATGTATCATGATTATAATATTCAATCATCTAAGTATGGATCGGTACTAGATTACCCATTTCAATTTAACCTTTAGGCGATATGTTTAGTTATCGGTATATTAAATCGCTTTGTGATAGGCATTTTTAAACCGTCAGTTATGTTGGAGCTTTGATATTAGCTCCGATATTGTGTTTTGAAATTTTGATATCAGACGTCCACATTAACAAGATAATTAAATGTTTTCAATATTTCGACCAGATTAATAAAGTTGGTAAAAGGATTGAAAATGACGTCTATAAACGGATAAAAAATCTTAAAGGCTTTTTATAGACCCTAGAGCAGAGCATATAAGTTTAGGTCTGAAAATGTCAAACAAAGTATTAGGGGGAAAGAAATGATTAACTACAAAAAACTATAGGTAACACGTACAATGTTTATACTAGAATTGTTTAAATGGCTAAGTATCGCCTCCTCGTTGTTGAGAATTATCGTTCTGTGTATGATAATAATAAGGATATCTTGTATTCTTAGTGTATTTTATAAACTACGTAAAATACTAAATTAAACAAATATTCAGCGCTTTTTTCATTAAATTGGAATCGGATCTATGTTTTAAATTGGATTTGGGCAACATTTCTAAGCAAAATTTTGTCACGTAAATAAAAATTCTTCGAAGGTATGTGACCCGTTTAATGAACCGGTAGAGGTGTATCATTATGAGGAACATTTTGCTAATGAGGGTAGGCCTATAATCATACGTGGGAGTTACCAAGTAACGCGTAAAACTCTAATAGCATGAAAAGGTAACAGAAAATTGGAGGCGAAAAGTAGATTAATTTAAGTACTGCCCATTTTTTTCACTTTGGCTCCGTATTTGGCCAGCTATGCATCTCAACGTAACAACAACGAACAACGTAGATAGATAGATGTTAATGCTGATGAATACCATTATCTTGTGCTTTAAATCTTAGATAGTAATGAGTTAGCCTACACTCTAGATAGATATGTAAATAGCGATTGGAAGGACTACCCATAAGACTCAAGCTCACCGACTGTTTTTTCTAATGAAATCTGCACCTCTACCGCAGGCGTTCCATTTTTAGGGTTCCGTACCTCGAAATGAAAAAAGGGAATCCTTATAGGATCACTTTGTTGTCCGTCCGTCTGTCAATACCCTTTTTCTCAGAAAAGCGTGAAGGTGTCAAACTGAAACTTATATCAGATAGTTAAATCTACTGTCCCTTGAATCTTTGAGAAAATCAAACTTCTAAGCCAACGCAATCAAAAGATACAGCCGTTTATGCTGCAAATTTCTGCAAATTTTCGAAACTCGCAAGGGAATCAAAACTTACAGTGAACGCAGAATCTTGAAATTTGGTACGAGGCAACTTCCTATAGCACAGATTAAGAAAAAAAACCAAAAAGGTTTATTTTTAGTTACATCATATGATGAAAAGATTTAAAAAAATTTTAAAGTTACTACCTCTTTCCTCATGAACGCGTAGAATTATTAAATTGAAATTCAACTCAAATACTCAGGTCTATAACACCGTTAAGTTGTAATAAAATCAAACTTATATGTCAACGTAATCAACAGAAACATCTTGGGAGAATGAAACCCAGAAAAGGGCCATTTAAGGAGACCAGCTGGTGGCAAGACAGCGTTAAAGCCGCTATATTGAAGAAAAAAGAATACTTTAAACTATGGCAAGCTACAAAAGAACACTCTCATAAAGATCAATACACTGCAGCAAAAAAGGGGCTAAGAAGGAAGTCGCAATAGCAAGAGAAGCAGCAAACAATAAATTATATACACAATTAGAGTCAGCGAAAACCGATTTAGATATACCTAAAATTGCAAAAATTAGAAACAATAGAACTACAAAGAACAATGGCAGAATTTGGTCTGGGTTTGTTGTGGCGAACTTAAACTTCATATGAACAGAACAAATTGTTTTATTTTTCTACGATTTTTAATATTTTCACTTTGTATCGTTAAATCTGGAGTATTTTATGATGATAAAAAACATTCCAATTGATTACGAATACTTTATTATTTGATTGGTGCCATAAACAATGGTGTGTCGGGAATAGACGTGAGCGCTATATCCGTATCGATTATTAAATAAGTAATCGATACGATCGACCTTTATAGGCTTGGTTTGGTTTAAAATGCAGTTATTTAATATTTAATCAACATTATATTAATGAGCTAATATTTTTGAAGTAAAACAACGTTTAAATCAAATAAAATCGTCACAGCATCGTTTTGATGTTGTATCGATTTCACATAAAATCGATTTAAAATGTGCAGCTCTGTTTTTGTATTTGTTTGTGACAGTTAGATGCTACAAAATACTTCTGCGTTTTGATGTCAATTAGGTCAATCTGACATAAGTCATTTGATAATTCAAACGTACCTACCTTCATAGTTTAACTTTCATACTTTAACTTTCCTTTTACCTACATTGTTCATTCTTAACTAAAAATTCAAACACCGATATCTTCTTTTTCCGCCCTTCCTGAGTGAAAATAGAATCATTTAAGAACTCTGTTACTTACGCCAAATTTTTTGATATATTTTTTATTACTGTTCCCGTCAATTTAATTTCAGACATTTTGATGTATGGAGATCTGCCATTGTCCTTTTAATAGAGTTAAATTCATTAAAGATAATAATAATAAACTACTTACATCTGACAAAGATATTAGATATCAGTGGGCAGAATATTATAAGTGCTTATTAAACGTATCCTACCCTAGGACAGCTAATTCTGTACAATCGAAACCCGTCTATGGACCAATACCTGCTATTACACCTCAGGAACTGAAAAATGCCATGGCCCAAATGAAAAATCGCAAGGCAACAGGACCGGACGAAATACCAATAGAGGTCTGGAAGCAACTAAAAGGAGCAGGAATGACCTGGTTGTATAGTTTGTACAACAAATTGATCAGAGGCGATCGTATTCCTGATTCTTGGCGGAATAGTTTCTTGATGCCGTTTTATAAAGGGAAAGGAGATGTTAGAAACTGCAATAATTATAGAGCCATTAAACTCATGTCGCATATTTTCAAAATTTGGGAAAGAATTATAAACAGTAGACTCGTCGACCTTATAAGATTAACGCCAAATCAGTGCGGGTTTGTTGCCGAGAAAAGCAAATCAGATGCCATTCAGACTATAAGGATACTGCTGGAAAAATCGAGGACTAGTGGCACCAATTTACATAATGATCTTTATAGACCTAGAAAAAGCATTCGATCACGTGCCTCGAGACCTGATTTGGGACGCACTCCGAGAACAAAATGTCCCAGAGATGTACATACAATTGATCCATGATATGTACAATGGTGTTACGACACAGGTGGTTTGTCCAGCAGGAACGAGCAACAAATTTGAGATAACGGTGGGAGTGCATCAAGGTTCGGCACTGAGCCCTCTTTTATATAACGTTACCATGGACTACCTCACAAAGCGCTGCCAGAGACCCGTGCCATGGAATATACTGTACGCAGATGACGTTGCTTTGGTATCAGACTCGGTAGAGGACCTACAAAAAAATTTCAACCGCTGGGTGAAGTCGCTCGAACAAAACTGTTTAAAGATCAGTCGCAAAAAGACAGAGCATATGTCATGTATATTCGATGGCCGCACACAAGTCAACCAAATACAACTCCACATCGACGGCGAACCCATACCTACGGTTGACCACTTTAAATACTTAGGGTCAATCATCAGCAATGACGGTAGGATCGAGCAAGATGTAACCCATAGAGCTACTACTGGCTGGATGAAATGGAGACAACTCACAGGCGTAATGTGCGACAGAAGAATGCCCATTAAACTAAAAGGCAAACTGTATAAAACGGCAGTTAGACCCGCCATCCTATACGGCACAGAATGCTGGGCTTCTAATAAACAACACCTGTCAAAACTACACGTGACAGAAATGCGCATATTACGCTGGTCAGCGGGTGTCACGATGCTCGACAAAGTTCGCAACATCCACGTCAGAGGAAGCTATAAGGTTGCCCCCATTGCCGAGAAGGTAAAAGAACGACGCCTTCAATGGTATTGACATGTGTGCCGCCAACCTGAAGATCACATGGTACGAGTGGCCCTAAATCTACCGACAACGACGCGACGCCGCGGAAGACCTCCTGCCACCTGGCTCTCATCGGTCCAAAAAGACCTTAAGGACATGAGGGTAGATGCTACGACCGCTCAAGACAGAGCAAAATGGAGAAGGCAGACAAGGAGAGCCGACCCCAGATAATGGGATAAGGCGAAGGAAAGAATAAGTGGAAAGGTATGAAGAACTTTATAATCTAAAACATGAACATTAACATAATCAACTTAGGAGAGACAATATTATTTGGAACGAATTGGGCAAATAAAATCTATTTTCATCTTCTAATAAATCAGAATATAATGTATAATATTCTCCGAAAATTAATCTAATTAAAACAATATCCTCGTCACTGTCCTCCTGCTTTAAAAATACCTAAATTGCCGATGCTGAATCCGAATGCAGAGGACACACCCCATCGGCATTTTGTAAATGACGACGCTCCGTCGGCTCCGTACGCTCCGATTCCGATCCTGTGGACGGAGCGTCGTCATTTACAAAATGCCGATGGGGTGCGTCCACTGCATTCGGATTCAGCATCGGCCATTTAGGTATTTTTAAAGCAGGAGGACAGTGACGAGGATATTGTTGTAATTAGATTAATTTTCGGAGAATATCATACATTATATTCTGATTTATTAGAAGATGAAAATAGATTTTATTTGCCCAATTTTGTCCCAAATATTGTCTCTCCTAAGTTGATTATGTTAATGTTCATGTTTAAGATTATAAAGTTCTTCATACCTTTCCACTAACATAATTAAAACTTCGTCGTTCATCGTGAATAAGTATTTTTGCCTACAGTTTAACGTCGCAAACACGTCAGAACTTGAAACGCTCGGAATCCGTATGATGCGTTCACTGCGGATGACGTCATCAGCACAAATACCGGTCTCAGGCGCAGAAATGCCGAACCAGTGCACGCAGTTTCATAGAAATTAATACCAAGCAACAAATCCTTCCGCCCCGTACGCTCCGATTCCGATCCGGTGGACGCGCAGCTTTAAGGTGACCTTGCCTTACTTTCATACGGGTGTGAGTGTGGTGATGTGTAAAATTATATCCGATGTTGGTCAAATTATCACTATAGTGAGTTATCGCTGATGGCAGGTAATATTCCCCGAATGTTACCAGTTAACCCTTAATGTTGGGTGAACAGATTTTTCGTGTTTTTAAATTACGGACTTTCTTCGGGCAATTTTTATTTATGTGGAACATATTACAGCGGTTCATAGTACTATTGTCATATAATTATATTATTACAAGTGGTAGTTATGGTAGAAATTGTAGTATTGGTAAGAATAGTAGTTTTGAGAGAAAAGGTAGGTAGAGCTTGTCCAAGCTGAAATGACGCGCCCCACTACTTAATTAGTTTATTGAGATGTGTGAGTGCAAATATTAATGACGACAATTCATCTGTGTGGGAGCGTCGATTGTTCAGTGAACTACGATCTGCACGTGTACAAGACGGTCGACAAGTCGGGTGATAAATCCGACCACGCTCGCTCTATGGAGCAGCGCCGTCACATTGTATGAAACAAGGCGTCCTCTCCGCTCGCACGTTTAAGATCAACTAAACTAGTTGGGCAACAACTCCGAGAACAACGGTTCTTAGCAAGTACGGTCTACAAAGAAATTCTAAAAACTTAAGCGAAATGATTTATTTAAATATTTTAATGCAACGCTTTAATAGGTTTTGAATTCATGGTAATTAGAACATAATTATTAAGTGATTTCAGTTTAGTAGTATAGGGTTTCAGTATAGGCATATTAAAATGAAATAATAATTTGTGAATTATTTATTTACTTTACAATTAAATTTAATTACAGTCGCTTAAAGTATCATTACTCACTCATCTCAACAGAGTCGCTTTCGTCTGAATCAGAGTCATTAACATTAATAATAAATTCTTTATCCATGTCAAAGAATTGTGAATATTGTTTTTCTGTGTCTTCAACATGCCGACATGTGTTTGCCCACATTGTACGATCAATCATTTCAAGTCGTTAATTTATTAGTGTCATAATGGATGTTAAATTTTGTGCAACGTTTTTACTAGCCACATAGTTTTTTAATATCTCCCATATTTTTTCAATGGGATTCAGTTCCGGGTGGTAAGGGGGTAATCGTAGAATTTCAAAACCTTTTGATTCAATTAGTTCATCGATAGCAAATCTTTTGAATTTATCTTTGTTTTTTAAAATTAAATCGTATAGCTCTATTTTTTTCATGGTTTCATCAAATGAAATATTTTTATCTGCAAGCCATGTTTGCATTTCACTCTTGTTTGAGTTGGAGTTAGGCGCTTTTTCTATTAAAGCATTGTGGTAAGAAGCGTTATCCACAACAATGACAGAGTTTTCTGGTAGATTGGGCAGCAATTGTGTGCTAAGCCACTTTTTATAATTATTCAGATTCATGTTGTCGTGATAATCTCCACTTGTTGAGTTTGCTTTATACACTAAGCCAGCATTTGGAACAAATCCTTCACACCCACCAGCGTGGACAATAATGACCCGCATACCTTTAGATATTTTTTTTGTACTGGTGATACTCCTTTCGATAGTTTCCAGCACATGTTTTGAATATGTGTTGTGTGAACGTAACTTTCATCTGTGAAAACGACATATCGGCCCTCATCACGGTATTTTTTTAATCGCCTCAAATATTAGAACCGCAGCATTTGTATGTCGTGCTTTTCGACTAGAGCTTTACGGTTGTCATCTATTTTTGACCACTCGTAGCCTGATTCCTTCAAAATAGTGCGCAGTGTTTCTATACAACCAGTAAAACCAATTTTTTCTACCAATATCTGTTTAAGCTTTCTTAATGTTGGTACTTCATTAAATTCTGTATGGAATGAAGCTATCGTTCTTCGAAGCACACCCATATCAAAATCTTCCAGCTTAGACTTAGGACGCGCCCTTTTTGGTTTTGAGGGAGATTTAAAAAATTTCTGCGATACATCCTTTGATGCTCTAGCTTGTTTTTCTTCTTTTAAAATTCGCGTAATCGTGGATTCACTAACACCAACGGCTTGGGCAGTTCGCCACCTAGCTGTAACGTAATACTACACGTATTGCGTTATAATATCTCGCAGGCGCTTAACGCCAGCTTAGCCGTTCGCAATATTACCTAATATGGTCATGTTCACTAGCCAAAGGCAGTTGTGAGTCATAGGTTTATGCCTATATAAGATGGGTGCGCGTTGTAGAATGGTCACTTTCCCTAGACATCGGAACGCTGCCGCTACACCTCGCGATTATTCTACATTCTACTTCCTATCTACTGTCCCGCTGGGGGTAAGCATATTCTAGTTGTCTGTGTGCCTATATGTTCTGTCTGTAGTATCTGTGTCTCCTAAGCATAACAGCCGATCTAGGGACAGCCTGTTCCTGACCGGTTGTTGTGTATTCTCTATGCTGTTTCCAGTTCACCCTACGAACTCACTGCACCTGACGTTCTTCCTACGGGCTACAAGCCACGAGCTGCTGGCGCCGTGCCGCTACTAGCCAGCTGCCACCCAAGCCTCCGTTCCTGCCTACGAGCTCCTACAGCCAGGCCACGGACGCCTGAGCCTGACCGCTCGGCCCACATCGGCTGCACCGCCTGAGGGCCTGCTCAGCCTGAACGTCGACCACAGAGCTGCCTGCGCAGCGCACCTTGGCCAGCTCATCGGCGACCCTACGAGCAGCTACCCTGCGAGCGTCGGAGAGCAGCAGGAGTCTACACTCCAGCCATCAGGCCAGTGCTTACCTAGTTCGGTCATACTGTATGTAAGCGGTAGTGAGACATAATAAAGAACCTGTTCAGCCTAGCAGTGTTTCTCTCGAACCCCGACATCCTACCTGAGATCCTCCGTCTCATAGCATCAGTAAGTTTTTCCACTCCATTTTCCGCTTCATATTTCATTCGGTGGTATACTTTTGCAATTATTTCTTTTGCCTGTAAAAAAATCAATAGAATTTTTTATTAATATAATTTAGTAAAACAAATAAAAAAGTCTAACGTAACTTTACATTTTAAAAATCAAATAAGTTGTTTTAAGAAATATTTTATTTACCTGGCTCCGAAGATGTTTTTTTGTAGACATGCTGACGGTACTTTTGAGATCGAACGATGCGTGCTCCCGCGTTTGAGTCTAACCGGCAACTGAACGACCAATTACAATGGCATGTTTAGGTGTGTTGCGTCCATATTTGAAATTTGCTTGTGTGCATAAATGCGAAGGTGGGGCGCGTCATTTCAGCTTAGACAATCTCTACTTTTGACAGCACCGGCGGTTTTAGTAGAAATGGTAGTTTTGAAAAATGGTAGATATGATGGTGTTAGTACGAATAGTAGTTTTGATAGGAATAGTATTTTCGGTAAGAATAGTAGTTTTGGTAGAAATTGTATTTCTGGCACATATTGTAGTTTTGGTACCAATGTTACTTACGATTGTTACGAAAGCTACCATTCCTACGAAAACTAAAATTTTGACCAAAACTATAAACGTCCTTATTACATTTCTAAATTATGATGGATTAATCACACCCATACACAAAATAAAACCTATTTTCTTACTTATAAAAAAAAGTTATTTTTCTATATTTTTAATTTTGATAGTAAAATATTGACAGATAAAGAAAAAGTGAAGTTAGCGTAAGTTACTTAAGTTTCTGATTTAATAGCGTATGTTTTGTGAGTAGTTGTGTTTTCAATTATAATGATGATTCTTGGAAGGAAATTGAAAAATGCTCAGAGAAAGTTTGAACAAAGAATCTTGGTCAATGACGACCCTGTTGAAGATTTGGTACCGGATGGTCCTCCTATTGCTAAAAAAATACGGGTGGTAACGGGTTCAGATTTGATTAATTCTACCATCAACAATTTTATTTTCAAGTGATTTCCATTCTTGGTGACGGTAAATGCTTATTCCGCGCAATTTCTTATTGTTTATATGGAAGTGAGAATAAACATTATGAAATTCGATTGGCCACTGTTGATAACATAGTCAATAAGTGGGATGTATATAGTAACTTCATTGTTGGGGACGAAGCATATGGCCAGACAATTACAAATGCAACAGATTACAAAGGTGTGATTGGTGCCAATGGACAGTGCGCAGGGCATGCTGAACTTCAGAGTGTAAGTGAGCTATATCCCGAGTGTCAATTCAGAGTTCACCTGGAAAACAGTAATACGTTTACTGACTATGGTACTGGTGAAATTGTTCATAACTTGCTATTTTCTGGGCACCTGGACGAAAGACATTACAGTGTCCTAATGGAAAGAATGGTAGGGCAGCACGGTCATATTGAAGAACTTTCTTTCGTCAATGTTCAGTTATACATATTATAGTTATATATTCCTATTGCGCGGCAAACCATTCAGTAATGCCAAGGTGGAAATTTCAAGATACCTTAGGTGCAACGCAAAGCCAATGTCCAATGTTGTGAGAAAAGAAGTTTTGTGATATATATATATATATATTTGGTAAGAATATCACCTTTTTACTTATTAGGTAAGGCTAAAATGTACTCAGCATACCTATATGTAAGAGCTTTTTTATAATATTAAAAAATGCAGTGGAGCAGCACGGGTCCTCTAGTATTTTTAATAATTTTAAAGGTACTACCCCTTTCCTCATGCACCCGTAAAGGAATGAAATTGAAATTCACTTCAAATGCTCAAGTCAAAACTAAAAGGGCACTTCCAGTTGATGTAGAATCTTGAAATTTGGCATAAAGCATCGTTTTATAGCACATAGGAAAAATTTCGAAAACCTTAAATTTTTTGTTACATCATATATTTTTTTAAATAATAATATATACCAACAGGTTTGTCCGGAACCCTCGGTGCGCGAGTCTGACTCGCACTTGACCGGTTTTTTTAAGTTAATTTTAGTTAGTTATGACATTATGTATATATTGTATATACTTACAGTGACAATGTTTATTATTATACTGGACAAAGAGGGGCAAACCTAAAAACGTCTTGTTATCACAAAACAACATGGATTTATTTATAGAAAGCAAAGGTGGCTAAAGTCCTTACTGATAAAATAAGTGTGGAAAGGAGGGTGATAAAAATTTCTTATAAAAAAACTGAATTTTCACCTGATGTTAAATCAGCTGGCTATGTAATTACATATTTGACACTGGTTGCTCTGCTTAGTTGTTGGTCCATTTTAGGCCTATCGCAAAACAAGTCTTAAGCTACAACTAAGTAGTTGTGTGATAGATTTGTTTTTAATTTTTCTAATTGAAAGTATGTTCTTAAAGAAAACAGTAACTGGCGAAGATGAATAATGATAAATGATTTCAGTAACAGAGTATCAAAATGGTTGTTAGCGCGAAACGACGACGTACATCATATATCCGGGCGCTGACTTCGATTAATGCGATCACGCAATACTCGCCAAATTTTAGACAATCTGATCGCGGCCAAGGTATGAACAAAGTAGATCGGCGAATTGCCGTCTATCTTACACACAGCCAATCACGATTGGTAGTGCTCGTCGATCGTGATGTAGAAATTAAAATTGTCTATGGAGTATCTATGTTTTAACGCCATTTTGCACCCTCACCAGTATACAGTACACATACAAAACGAATGTCCAAATTTGTTGAAATGTAGAAATACATTCTAAACTAAGAATGTTTAATGAAATTCCTGTTGTTGCTAAACATAAACCAAAGCTCAACGACATCATTAAAAATAGAGCAATGTGCTAACTACTCGAGTCATAAACGATTGCCAATAAGCGAGCATAGCTGGACGCACTATAAACTAACTCATTATTACCTTACCTCGTTACCTTTAACTAAACATGTTACCAAACCATCCAACAATTTGTACGTAAGTTACTTGAAACGGAAACGTTTTAAAACAAAAGCAAATATGAAACAAACTTGGTATTATTGTTGTGAATTCATGAACCATTAACATTAAATTAAACGTAACATAAACATTTTCTCCCACGTATTGTTATTGTTTATAAACTTTCTCAGAGAATCAACATTAAAGAATTAATTCAATTTACTCCTACTTTATGCTCTATTTAAAGGGCGGTGTTATCTATTAAAGTTAATTTATCATTGCGTCGTGACGCGTCTTTTTAAATTTGATTGATTGCTCGTAATATGTGAATGACTCTTGTGTTTTATTGTGAGCTGTAAAAGCGAATGGACGGGGCAAAAATCTTGAATAATATATCAACCTTCTATTGTACAAAACATTAATAGATTTTAGAAGCAGTTGCTAAAAATATTGTACAAAATAAAGTGTACTGTATGATCGTTAAAAGGTCAAATCATAAACAGTTAGAATAATACACTACACTTCGCTCGAGGCTGCGCCTTTTGCAAAGTTTTCACCCGTTTAGAAGAGGAATTTCCAAACTTCTCATTAGTCGGGAGCACTACACACCCCAAGGAACATACATACACCATGCCATATTTCATATTCTTACGCCCAGTACCAGCCCAGTCCTTCCGTTACGGAAGAGTTTTTTAAGCATTGATTATTATAATACAACATTGAAACATAAAGTTTGTATTTTAGTTACATTACCGATTTTGCTAATAAAAATTGTCAAGTTGCCTATAATATAATATACAAATTGATGCAAAACAGAACAAGCATGCCCGAAAAGCGCTGTATAAGCTTTGGATAAAAAGAATAATTAATGCTTGTGTTGTGGTACTTACTTTTTCTATTTTTGACAATATGGCAATCCAATTCGTATTGAATTTGATTAATTTCATCAATAATGGAGAAATATTTGAACAATATTTCTTATCAAAAGTATTGCTTTCAAACCATCGATATATATGTACTTTTCAAACACATACCGCCATGAATCCCATTTTCGTATTATAAGTCTTTTAAAGCCAATTATAAATGGATTCGTAAAACTTCTTCAGTAAGGGCTATCGTCTTTGTTAGTGAGGCGTTCCTCATAATCTATTTCCACAGGCAATGTAAGAAGCTTTAGAGGTGTATGTAAAACCGTATGCTCAAAATTATTCAGGGCGAGAAAACATCATCCTAGTTAGCTATTTATAATACCTAGAACATGAGCCGGCTCTTTACGTAATACATCAGGTTAAACTTTCTTACCATCAACATTCAACAACGAATCGAATTCAAAATCACGTATGTGTCTACGAGTACATACTTTGCATTGAAGTCTTTGAATGGAGCACTTAAGCTGATGTCATTCACTCAATTCCTGTTTTCATTCAAAGACATGACGTCACTTAACACCTGAGCTGATCGCTTGATTGAAGATGCATTATTAATAAAACACAAAACATTGAATTTGTTTATCGACATGTCCTTTATTATGCCAAATGCCTTCTCCATATTTATTGATGCATGACGATAAAGAGCAATGAAATTAGTAGTTCGAGGTTGAAATTTCCATATTGTGAATCCGTTCTGGCATTCAACTCATTGGCCGCCTTTATGAAAATTAATATACCACTGAATTTGTCCGTATTACAGTTAGAATAGAGAACCGTTCCATGAACTATGTAGTTTGATCGTGGAGCTTCTCATAAATTTCCGTTTGTTAAATGTGTTCCGAATTGAAATGCATATTATATAGTTTGGTTTGTTTAAGCGTCTATAACTCTGCATTATTAATCAAATGCATGTGTTGTACCTATTCGATTCAATTAACCGATTTTTTTGTTGTTTCAAACATATCGATAACCATTTTATATTTTTGCTAGGTTTGATATTGATTGATGATTATAAATACATAATGTTGGTGAAATCAGTTTTAGGTAATATAAAACCAAAGTTGTAAAGAAGTTTAATAGGTTTATCTCTGAACTACTGACACGATTCTGAAAGTATTTCAAGAAGAAAATACGATGATCCCCACGAAACACTTTACTGGGATAAATGGCCAGTGTTGCATAAAACAACTTTTGAATAATATATCTAAGCTTGTGATAGAGTGCGGGGTAACCTCAAAGTATGCTAACGGCGCGGCGACTCGAATCGAAAGTCCCTTTGCTACGAGACGTCTAGTATACAGCAGTGATTTTAGTGAGTACCTAAGTCTCAGACACATTTACGGGAAAATCTCACATACCTTTTCAGCTTGTTCCAATTCAATTCAACGATTGGTAAAGGGACGACCCACGATAAAAGACATAAAATGTACTTATGTTCACAATGCGTAAATACCATAAAAAATAAATGTGCTATCAAGTGAAGATCATTACCCATAATTCGTTTAATAGATCATTTCTCTGTCACTATTCATTACGCTGCGTTAATTTCGGCACGGCATGTTATGACGCAGCTCGCGTAGACCAGTTACAGATTAAAATCATTTAACGGCCCCATTCGATTGCAATGCGTCACGCGTAATGTTCCATCATGTTGCATTAATCGGTGATCTGTGACCGGAGTCTATAATGTGTTATGCAATGTGAAACGAGACACAATCTCTGCAGGGTACTTACTCGTTATATAGGCTTAGTGCCGCTTATTTCATAAATATTGAATTCCCTGCCTGATTATGCCTAAGTCATGTTTTATTTGACTAAATATTACTAAATAAGGAGAGAGGTGTTTGCGGTTACGCCTGTTTGCGAAATAAGTTAGTTATTTCTTGTTGAGCTTTAATTTAAACGTGTAGAAATTATAAAAGCTAATTTTCTGGTCTTAATGCCATTGACGAGAATAGACCTTATTAGGCACAGGAAAATGGATCGGTGGCTGGTACATGAGAATGGAGTCGATGTCTTAGTGTCATTAATAATTTAATATTCGCAATCTGAATTTTGTTGTAGAGGCATTGTGTAATCTGCGCAATAAATGGCATAAATATCCTAAAGGATTTTTTTTACTAGGTATATATGAGATCGTGGAAGTTATCCTAACGTAGTTCCTGTGGCCCCGCCATTTATTGCTATTGTTTAGAGAGGAACAGAATGGTGGTTTTAGTGAATGGTCCCGACACTTTTCGTCAGGGAGTCTCACAGTCCTCCCGGGCCGAGCCCCTTAATTATGGCCTAGGGTAATAAGGTATAATATTCTAGTTTTAGTAATGCGAGGTAACAAAAGAATGTTTGAAGTAAATAAGTAATATTTGCTGATATTTGGCATGGTTACTCATTTTGGACACGAGCTTGGTATAAAATAATATTGAAAATAACAACCACTATATAAACGTAGATACGAAAACAATATTTTTACTCATCGATTATATTACAAAATGTGGTGTAAAAGAAGATAGTATAGTGACAAGCATCGAGAAAGGAATGCTAAAGTGGTTTGGGCACATGGAGAGGATGGATGACGAAAGACTGACCAAGCAGATTTATAAGGCAAATGTGAATGGGACAGCACGAAGGGGAAGACCAAGACCGACGTTCTCTGTCCAGATCGGAGACATCCTTATAAAAGGAAAGGTAAGAAGTACCCTGAACAGAAGAGCATGCATGAGGAATTTGATGGAAGTGAATGAAGCAATGTCCGTGTGGTGACGGATTAAGAATACGGAATGTCACCACCCCATGTCATCCCGTGGGTGTCGTAAGAGCCGACAGAGGGAGCATATTATGCAGAGAACAGCGCTGTAAGAGAGGAAAACTTGATACAAACCCTATACCAACCCGTTTGGCCAGCGTGATATAGTGGGCCAATTCCTCCAAAGGAGAGGTCTAGTCCAGCAGTGGACTGCTAAAGGCTGATGATGATGATGATGATGATGAATGAAGCAAGAGAGATATGTCAAGATCGTTGCAAATGGCGTTCCGTAGTCTCTGCCTACCACTCCGGGAAACAGGCGTGAGTCTATGTATGTATATATTACAACGGGTGTTCATCGATTACAAATTAATTTATATAGTTTTGAAACTGTAAAAGCGTAAGGGTTAGCTTCAACATATGCTGTTCAGGGATCCACAAGTCTGTGACGATGTTTATCCCGCTCCACTGTCTCCTTCGTAGCATTGCTGCCTCGCAGATTCGGCATCTCAACTTCCCGCTTCAGACCATAACTTGTAGTAACGACCATAGTGAGAGCGCATCCGAAGCGACTGCCGTGGTGCAAAGTGTGCAGCTTCGTGTTTTCGACAAGGTCGCTACAGTTGCCGCATGGAGTATCATGTACCACCTCCATCAAGTAAGCCAAGGTCTCGGGTCTTAATCGCGTAAAATTACCTTATTTAAGGTGTAAATACCTATTTGTTTCCGACGCTTCAATCGTCTTGCACCGATCGTGTTCGCGGAGAGACGTGGGTACTTGAGTATCTAAGCGTAAACGTATGCGCTTACTCTAGTCCATAGTGGCATAAATAGTGGTAGAATAGAATAGCTAAGTAGTAAGGGTTAGTGGGTAACAGTCAACTACCGCATTTTTTAGCGTGCGATGAAATGAATATCTATACATCCATACATATAAATAAAATTTGAGTGTCTGTTTGTAATATTAAAATAACCGCTTTTTACTAAATGCGGTTATTTTTTTTTTCGTTATAATATATATTATGTAGTGTGTATACATACGGATGTATACACAGTACATAATATATAGGTATTATACCGAAATGACATTTTTTTTCTAATTTTGTCTGTCTGTCTGTCTGTCTATCCATTTGTCTGTCTGTTTGTTCTCGCTAATTTCTGAAACGGCTGAACCGATTTTGATGGGACTTTCACTGGCGGAGAGCTGATGTACCAAGGAGTAACTGAGGTTATAAATTAACCGGGTACGCGAAGTAGTTCCCTCAGGACGCGGGTGAAACCGCGGAAAACAGCTAGTACTATATACATATAATCGAGACCCGATTACTAGGCCTGACACGGTCTTGACCGATATTTTGTACTAAATCATTATCCTATTTTAATATTAAATTTTTCCTCATTGGATATTATATTTTTGTGTTTACCTATGACCGGATTCTCTTACGTCCAAAATGTTTGTTCCTAAATCGGAAGAGGCAAAAGCTTAATGCTACACCAGATTTACTATAATAATGTAGACTACACAAAAAGTGATACAACTTTCTTGTATATACTGATATTAAATTAATAAAAGGCAAACAAAATGTCCCAATAAGCGGCAATAGGCTCGCCACCTATTACGTGGGATCAAAACACTGGCGAAAAGTGGGCGTTTAATATGCCTCTGCCTACCCCTTCGGGGAAACAGGCGTGAGTCTATGTATGTATGTATGTAAATTAATAATGCGAAACGTGGGTGTAATATTACACCTCTGCCTACGCCTTCGGGGATACAGGCGTGAGTCTATAAATTAAAAAATTAGACGTTAAGCTACGCTACGTAAGTATCTTTCGACGCATTGCCAACAGCTACTGTAAACAAAATCTCATAATTAATTTTCCTTAGTCACTTATTTTCTTGCACAAACAATTCTGTAGAATTTAAATAACTGCGCAACATGTTACAAAAGGAATTTCAAGCAATGTAGAACACCTGACTCATCCATGTTGAACAATAACGTTTGCTAAACTGAAATATTCCTTTCTACTAACACAACAGCTGTTCAACCCACACGAAGAACAACGCGTCTATTGTCTACGGAAGTCTAAAAACAAAACGACCGAACATTATGCACATGTCCTAACAATTATTATTATGCAAGTGCGCCAGCCCGCAATACATCACGTTCTTAAAGAAATAGTTTAAAGGACTTCAGCCCATGAGATGCTTAAAAAGCGACGTTTTTTTGTAATAGTAGGGACGATCAATATCCCCCCCGTAGGATCTCCACCTTGTCGTGTGGAGGGGCTCAGTAACCGTGGATTGGATACCCGTGGTGAAGCTAAGAGAGATCCCAGGAGTGGACGCTCTGCGTAGGCTTAGAGGGGCCTGCGCAGGATGCGTCCAACGGTGCGGGTGCGGGGGACAGTTCTGTCTGTCCCTCGCAGTCGGGCGCGGTCGCGGGAGGAGAGGCGTGTCGGTGTTGCGTTGCCGCGCGCCCTATCTCCCGCGACCAAATGGGGGCGCACCATTCGTTGCGTTGCGGTGGGGCCGCAGAGGTAGAGGAGATGCGGTGTTGCGTTGCCGTCCTCCCTATCCTCTGCGGCCGCTAGGTGTTTTGGCGGCGGAGCCCAACACCTTATTCCGCTGCCAAGGGAGTTTTGTTCGGGGCCCGCCTGACCATCTGGCGGGCCAATACCCGTCGGGGGATAGCGACGAATGCTTATGCGATACCCCACCCACCGACACACGGGTACATGAGGAAAAAAAAAAAGGGACGATCAATATCCCAATATATTTAAGTACACATATACTCAACAATGTCACGCACGTTGGGCATCATCTAGAGCTACAGAAAAAATATTCAGTCAGTTTCAGTCAGAATATTAGATTTTTCACATATATACTGCTGTCTAACTATCAAAACTCAACACCGTAGCCGTAGACTATGCTTTAGAGTTTAGTTTAATAACGGGATATTACAGAGGACTGACTCCTAGTCTTGACTGTCATAAATATTCATGACTAGAAGACCGACAGTTCTACCCGCTCTTGGAGACAAGGTTATGACTTTTTGTGGTCGGTCATTTATTTATAGACCAGGCGGTGAATATCCTCATCCTCGTGGATTCATAGATTGTTGTGGTTGAGACTACGTCAAGCACATATCAACTATTTCAAATAATGATTTGCAAGCTTAATAATATACTTATGGCGTTCCGTAGTCTCTGCCTACCCCTCCAGGAAACAGGCGTGAGTCTATGTATGAAATATAAGATAAAACCATTAAGCTCCGATAATTGCCATCGTAAAAGTAGCCAGTCCACTCCAACCCTTACACACTCTCACCGTATAAATTTTCGCATTAAAATAACATTAGGCTTACGTGTGCATACGAATCGTAACAATATGAATTATGCTTTGAATAACACTCGTTATGCGAAGCGTACTTCTTATCTTTAGTTTTTAGTCTAGGGGGATATTTATGTGTGATATATTTGTTTTGGGCATACAATATGATTTACGAGTGAAGTTGTTTTGAATATTATATTGTTGTAAGATCATGTACGTGCCATGAGTATAGTAATATTTATGTAATGTCCTTTAGTGTAATTATTTGAAAATGAAGGTGAGATATCTTTTGTTTGCCTCCACGCAATGTTTCGGCATAGATTGACACGTTGCGATGATGGGATGGAATTGTGGAATTATTTCACTCTATACAGGACGATAGGACGATGAAAATATTTACTTTATAACAAGTAGTGTAATAGTCTTTTAATATGTATTGCATATGTTTTGTTACATACTGACAACAAGCAGCGATAGCCGAGTGGTGAGACCGATAGACTGCTACGCAGAGGGTCTTGGGTTCTAATCCACGGCACGCACAAATAACTTTTCGAAGTTAAGTTCGTATTAAATTGTTAATTATCGCTTGCTTATCGGTGAAGGAAAACATCGTGAGGAAACCTGCATGTCTGGGAGTTCTCCATGATGTTCTCAAAAGACACGTGAAGTCTGCCAACCCGCACTTGGCCATCGTGGTGGAGTATGGCCTTACCCTTCTCATATTGAGAAGAGGCCCGTGCCCAGCAGTGGGACAGTATAAAGGGCTGATGATGAATGATACTGATTCTTTCAACATCATCATGGTTAGCGTTATCCTGATTGCACCTAAAACTTTCCCCTTGAAGCCTGCGGTCCGCTAATAAGTCTGGTCAGGCTTATGCGCGGTCTGTAGTTTTTAATATAGTAAAGTATAATAATCTTTTCCACAGATCAACTGCCCGACAAGATTAGTGTCAGTATATTCAAAGGTGACCCCTGACAATTGACGATTTACGAAGATTCTATACAATAAACCTTTCCTAAGTAAACAAGTATTATTATTGTATTCGCTATCAAGAGAGACTAAAAGCTGAATTCAATATTCGATCTTCGAGATTAGAGATGCATATTTGACTACACGGTTGGCGTAGTGGTTTAAGCGGCCGCCTCACCGCTTGACACTGCGCCGAAGTGTTGTGGGTTCAATCCCCACACGAGACCTCACTTTGTGTGATTCATAAATTATTGTTCCGAGTCTGAGTGTTCATTAGAGTGTTAGTTGCATGTTTGTAAAGTCCCCCGCGACACAGAATCTAGTTCTAATGCGGGAGTTGTCTTTTCATAATTATAAAAAAAATACATAAGCTCTATACAGAATATGTCAAAGATGTATCTCTAATCTCTAAATCCATTGATAGATCCGTATATTGGGGCTGGGCGTAAATATGAATTCCTAATATTGTACTGTGAACCTTGGTATTAGTCTAACCATATTTCTCAAAATTGATCTAAGTGGTTCATAAACAACAATAGAAACTACTCTCTATGATTAATATGATTATGTATAAAATAGAACTTGAAGGATAAAAATCATTATACTCGGATATCAATAGGTTTTATTCATCATCTTGGCCGTCGTTCGCCTTTGTGTTTATTCGAGAACTTCCTATTAATGTCAAGGCATTATTTTACTACACGAGATATGATACCAATATTAATATATGTTTTAAACTTTTCGTCTTTATTTACTACAGATAGTGGCGCTAACAGAACTTTTTGCTAAAAGCTGTTGCAATACTTACATACATAACGTCACGCCCTTTATCCCCGAAGGGGTAGGCAGAGGTGTATTTCTACACCAACTTTTCGCCAGATATACTTTAGTCCCACGTAATAAGGGGCGAGCCTATTGCCGTACCGGGCACATTTCCAGACTCCGTGCTGCTACTGAGAATTTCGTGACAGAAAAACCCAATAACACTGCCCGACCCAGGAATCGAACCCGGGACCTCCCGATCCCACGTGCACAATTATGCCGCGAGACCAACGAGGCAGTCGTATAGGGTTTGATGTCGAGTTTTCCGTCTCTACGCAAAGATGGTATTTGCATCGTGTTATCCCTTAGTCGCCTCTTACGATACCCACGGGAAGATAGGGGGTGGTGACACTTGTATTCTATGCCGTCAACCACACGGCTCTTGCAATAAGTGAATATTAATGTTTTATCATGATGTTTGGAGGCATATATTTGCGTGTCAGCTTATAGACGTCCACTGCTGGACGTAGGCCTCCCCCAAGGCTGAAGTGGCAATGGGCAGGGCACATAACTCAAAGAACCGACGGCCGTTGGGGCAGGAGGGTTCTGGAGTGGCAACCACGTACCTAACGGACGACGCAGCAGGGGTGGGCACAAGGTGGACCGACGATCTGGTTAAGATTGCAGTAAGCGATTGGATGCGGGCGGGCGGATCAAGCTCGGCAAACATTTATTTAATTAAAAATCATTATTGGTCATTCATAAGCATTACTGACCACCCCATTGGAGACAAGACATAATAGTTATTTTTTAATCTTTTTAATTGTTAATAATTTAATCATTAATTTCCTTAGATACAATGCACTGACAGCAGACGAGGCTGCCTATAACTCGATTAATTCATATTAATTACCGCGTTGATTTACTTAGACGCGATCCACTACGAACGTATCCACGCATATATCTACCTACCACATACCTAGTTTAGGTACCTACTATGTAAGCATACATACATTATGTACGCAGATACTTAAGTTTAAGTAAGTATTTACATATTCAATGACCTGTGGCTAAAGCCGTTTACACAACTGCTTACTAAACGGTAATGAAGTTCTCAACTAAATTAATTTACGGGGAACGTTTTTAGCATACGTTGTTTCGGGTTTCATTCAAATAGGTATTTTGTACGTTGAAGTTTGGAATTTGGTTTTGTTGAAATGGTAATGAAGGAATAATGTTGTCAGTTCATGAGTGTAAACGAGCCTCTTTTTTTTTTGTTTTACGTGGTGGAAAATCCCTTCGGAACTCCGACTCTTGGGGAAATGAGAGCCGGAGTATGTGGTGTAACCACTAAAACCACCTCGACTTCCTCATGTACCCGTGTGTCGGAGGGTAGGGAATCGCATAAGCACTCGTCGCTACCCCCCGACGGGCATTGGCCCGCCAGACGGTCAGGCGGGCCCGGAACAAAACCCCCTTGGCGGCGGAATAAGGTGTTGGACTCCGCCGCCAAAACACCCAGCGGCCGCAGAGGGTAGGGAAGACGGCAACGCAACACCGCACCTCCTCCTCCTCTGTGGCTCCACCGCGACACATCGAATGGTGCACCCCATTTGGTCGCGGGAGATAGGGCGCGCAGCAACGCAACACCGACACGCCTCTCCTCCCGCGACCGCGCCCGACTGCGAGGGACAGACAGATCTGTCCCCCGCACCCGCACCGTTGGACGCATCCTGCGCAGGCCCCTCTAAGCCCACGCGGAGCGTCCACTTCTGGGATCTCTCTTAGCTTCACCGCGGGTGTCCAATCCACGGTTACTGAGCCCCCCACCACGACAAGGTGGAGATCCTACGGGGGGGAACCGAGCCTCTATTTTCAGCGAGTTTCAACAGTTTGTTTCAGTTTCTGTTTTGTATATCCGTTCAACCCACTGTTTAAAGGCTGTATTGTATTTTGTTAGGTGTAATGTAGAAATTTTCACACCGTCGGGTTCGGTATTAAAGTGGTTATTGGATCTATAAATAGGTATGTGTAATACGCCAAACTAATATTACTCCAAATATTTAAGACTAAAACCTAATCAGTAATGCTGATAGTAAAAAAATAAACCTGATTACGAAATCAGGTTGTATACGACTACAGTTTAAGTTTGTTAGGTTTCATACGATCCTACAGGCAGAAATAGAAGACCCGTAGAGAAGGGCTTCATCGATATTCTCCTAGGATAATATTTGAACAACTAAGGACACAAATTCATCTTTAAATTTATCCTGCGTATTTGAGGTACACTGTACACAAGTCTGGGCTACAATTATTTCAAAGGGCTAGTCCGAGTTTTCAACCCGTTTGTCACGATGATTATTGTCACCATACTAGTCGCCTGGAACAATTTCTAAATGCGCCCCTTAGCGGTATCTACTGATCGTTACTATCCCATAGGGGCGCTTTTAAACAATGTATGAAAAGTTCCCGTCGGTAAGTCAATAGTCACCGTAACAGCCGAGTGCAAACTTGGACTCAACCCCAGGATTCAGTTAAGGACATATCCATCGCCAGTTGGCGATTGTAAAGTTTTATTGATAAACTAGATGATGCCCGCGGTTACACCCGCGTTATTTAAGGCTACTGCTCCGGTCCCGTGGCTCATAGTGTGATGCCTTCCTCGATAAATGACCTATCTAACACTGAAAGAATTTTTGAAATCGGACTGGTAGTTCCTGAGATTAGCGCGTTCAACCAAACAAACAAACAAACTCTTCAACTTTACATATTAGTATTAGATTTAGTCACGTTTAGTTAAGCTAGCTACGTTTTGCCACATTTCGGCAATTTATAAGCATTTGACACATAAGTGTGCGCTGTACGTACTACACTAGCACTCAATTTCTTTCTCTTCAAGTCTAGGAGTCGCTAATGACAGATAATATTTTGATAATATGACTCGCTAAACCACAAAATGCACGCGGACATATTGTTCGGTTTGCCTGAGCGTTCCATTGCATGCATCGCGAACTGTACGTTTTTGTACTCATTAGGGGACTAATGCATGCATCCCTTTGGCGCACCTTCTATTATTCAAGACGGAAGCACTCTAATTACTTGCGCGAGAGAGAACATCTTAATAAATAATGATTGATGACTTGCTTCATTATTTAATGTTTGGCTTTCTAAAACTTATATGTGGATATTTCGACTTATATGTCACATCCAAATGATTTTGTTATTGCTTCTTCTGGAATCTAGAGGATGATATATTCAGATTTTTGTGCGTGAAAAATTATGTACACCAACAGTATTTAAGTACATTTTTTTTTTATTAAAAAAAAAAAAAAATAATGTACTTAAATACTGTTGGTGTACATAATTTAAGTACATTTGTAACGTTTTGAAAAAAAACAGCTTTATTGTGTTTTAAAAATGTCTAAGTGAATCTAAATCATAATAGTGTGGTGTTTCACTGATCAAGGCAGCTGGATTATCAATCATATATCCACAGTCACTTTATTTATTGGCGACAGGCTATCATTTGGACATGATCTCATCTGATCTAAAGCAATGAAAAAATACAGCCAATTATGAAACACGTCTACCGAGAAAGTAGCTACTCACCCACGACTTGGAAAACACCCAGTTAACAGAACATTGTGTCTATTTACTGCAATACGCGCAACACTGACATCGGAACGAATAATTTTTAAACCATTTCGATTGCCGAATATGAATTTACAAAATATCTAAACGCAAGTCGACTAGAACATTTATGCATAAACTATACTTTTCGCTCGATAGGTTATCTAAAATTCAACAAAAAATCCTACATTCATAATTTTTCGGTAGCACGTCGTCATACGCGCGAGTGACATAACCTTTCTGGGCAGTGGGCTATAAATAACTTCAGGTCAACAAAAATACTAGTGGTATCAGCTACAATAGGTATATTTTATGTTACTCAAATAAATCCATATTTGTATTATTCATCATTAATTACTATTTGTTAGCATCTCTTTAGTGTAAATTAGAATAATTTTGTATAAGTACTTATAGTGGTCCTTCGATATTTCGTACCACGTCAAGAATTGTAACACCCCTATGCTCGTATAAAGTACATAATAAGCTTTTGATTAAAACAAACTGGATAATCTTAAAACTTAATATGAATAATAATTATATTTGAAAAACATACTGAGATTTTTTTGTAGACTGTTCAGGTTATTACTCCATGTCAACATCGTTTTCACGACATTATACATATATACATAGACTCACGCCTGTTGCCCGGAGGGGTAGGCAGAGACGATGGAACGCCATTTGTAACGATCCTGACATATCTCTTGCTTCATTTACTACATTCACTACATCCATACGTAAATAATAAGATAAAACTACCTATATAAAATCTAGCTCTTATATCGATTCTAGTAATTCTACAAATTCGTAAATGATATCTATTTATGTATAGTTTAGGTGCTTTAAACTTAGGTAGGATATATATATATATACCCTATGGGACTGTAAATGATATTTTAAAACGTTTATTAATAAATTGTATGAATAAAATCCACACGATATATGAGAAAATGGGATAAAAGCACTGTCATGAAAATTAAAATGTCATAAAAATACAACATAACATAAAAATGTATCGACGTTTCTGAGTGTTTCGGATGGGAAGCCGCATCTAAATCCGCCATGTCTAAAAAGTTTGAACATAAAACAAATACAGTGCCTTTCATAAAAATATTTCGCAATAAAAAAGTTGTATAAAATTGCAATAGAGAAGCGTAAAAATGTTATGTACTTTAGAAGTATTTATCCAAGTTGAGATATTATTGCTCTAAAAATATGAATTGATGGTACTATAACACAATATAGTGGATTAATGGAACGTTTGTTTAGGTTATTTATAGAGACTTTTGCGCTTATTTTTAGATCATATTGTGTGTTCGAACTTCGCGTACATATTTTATATTATTTGCTCAATCAGTTTTTTTGTCACAATTATTTGAATGCTGGTAAACTTTGAATTTTACATATCTACAAGCTTTGTTTCTCTCATTATCAGCTATGTATATAAACTGTCTCACTGCTGGGCATGGACCTCTTCTCACTATGACAAGGAGAAGGCCATAGTCCACCACACTGGGCAAGTGCGGGTTGATAGGCTTCACATGTCTTTCGAGAACATTATGGAGAATTCGCAGTCATGCAGGTTTCTTCACGATGTTCTCCCCGATTTTGAGCCGTCGCCGTCGCGCCGGCTTCTAACCATTCTTCCTTAACGTCCATCAGTTTTTTTATGACATCCAAGCAGTACAGCATTTAACAGATGACAATATAACTAGCAATAAGATAACTGGTATGCACACTATTGTGCATATACTAGAGGACGCCAGCAGCTACGCCTGCATTTTTATTAAATTTACCCGTTTTGGCGGATCCTGTGGGAATTTCGGGAAATCCCTTCTTAGTGCACCTCTACGGTCCCCAAGGAACATACATGCCAAATTTCAGCTTCCTGCGCGCAATAATTTCGGCTGTAGCGTGTCTGTCAGTCAGTCAGTAAAGCAAGGATTTTATATATTAAGATAACTATAAACTGCAGTGATTAGCTTAACTATTCGGAGAGCTGTATCGACGACTTTGGTTTTCTTGCAAACCGTCTTTATCTGATTAGAATTGAAAAAAAAAAAACATTTCATTTCTCATTTTTATAAACATTTTTGTCTTTCATTTTTCTCTTTTGGATCTCTACTCATTATAAAATGAAGTCCCTTTTTCGTACTGTCTTTACGAAAACGATAAACTACCGAACGAATTTTGAATGGTTTTCACCAATAGATTGCATGGTTCCTGGGAAAACCGATGTTGGAGATATTTCTCATATTCTGTCACTGAGCGACTAGGAGTTTTCAATCGTATCAGATCTTTCTGATCGTCAAGCCATCACGCGAATATTAATGTACTCTTGAAGGACATAAACAGTATCCAGTCGGCTGGACAGCGTCAATTTAAGGGTTAAGAACAAAAAATGTGTTTTGATTTGTTTATTTGAATTTTTTAGAACATTAATAACCTAAAAACCGTTTGGTCTTATAAAAAATCCAGGATTACGTAAAATTCGCCGATTCAACTTTATGGACCAAATCGCTATTATCACTATTGTTGATTTGACTCCCAGGTTCCCATTTGTATTTTTGATAGGATCAATATCGTATTTTTTATAAGTACATAATACTGTCCCTACCCACTAAACTGAAGATTAATTCAGTTTCGCCTGTAACTCACGTTAGTGTTAGCTCGAGATAAACAAATATATGTTCAGAACTCGAAGGCCGAGGATTCCGCACTAATCCGTCTGCAAGTTTGTATGAACCGCTAACATACACATAACTTTATAATTTCCGCGGTACGAAGTACCAGCCGTATGTATGTTGTCAGACTTGCAAGGAAGTGGGCAAATTAATAGTGTTTGTAAGCAATGAGCTGGCAGCCGCTGCGAATTCTGTTGTGTGTGTGTGATTTTGATTAGGTTTTTGAATTTTTTAAATGTACTGTTTTTTATATACTGTTTTAAATTATAAAATATTACACCTACATACAAACCTCACAAAACTCTTCATTTATTATTGTTACCCGATGACAGTGTTGCGGAAGAATACGAAACGCCTACTGCCTTGTAAGTACGAGGGTGGATTGAAAAGTTCGCGGCCGGACATACAAATGTGTAATTTATTTTTATAATATTACCCTCATTGTATCTATACATTCTTTGGCAATGTAAAATTTTGTTGCCGTAGTGTTTGTGGTTTTTAAGTTATAACTATTGGAGTAAATTTTAATACTGGCAGTTTATATGAATACTGGCCGTATCATGTTTATAATACGAGTATTTGCCTGTGGTTTTTTGAATTCAAACATTAGAGGGAAAAGTACCAATTATGAAATACGTCCCCCATATGGAATGCAAGATTATATATTTTCAGTTCTATGTGTCCAGAATATGCCAAAGTTTTGAAATTTGGCAAAATAACATTTATTTCGGATGTAGTCCACAATTTGTGCCTTTACTCTACAAAAACAAATTTTGGAATATTCGCGGCGCTTAGTCATCCAAATATAACGTATTCTAAATTAGGAACGTATTCCATAATTGGTACCTTTCCTCTACGTATCGTGTGTTGTCTTCTTGTAATGTCTTCTTGTAGACTTTATGATTCTTGATTTGGATCGCTTACTGTGCAGTATAAATAAATAACATTTATTTTGTCCAAGAAGAAGTCTTGTTTATTTTTACCACCGAATTGGTTATGGGCCCAGTTCGACGCGAGTGACTATATAACAAAGAGCAGCATTGGCATAGCATTGGCAATAGAAAACAGAAGTGTCAAAACAAAAATCCTGCAAAACAAAATGGAGTTTGGAAAATCCATGAATGTGAAAAATTCGATGGAACGAATTTTAAATGAAAATTCAGTGAAAAATTAAGTGTGCACTGCGTGCCAGAGGTTTGAATATCAATACGCCAAAACCAGAAAACAATGTTACTCAGTGGAACAAGGATGACGGTATGGCTATGTTTGTTATAACCTCAGCAATGGATCTGTCTAGTCTGTTTACGAGCAAGCATCAGAGATGGAGAATTCGAAACAGCACTCGGAAGTGATGTGTGAACTCGTGTTTGAACTCGTGTTTACGAGCAAACATCAGAGATGGAGAAGAAGTGATGTGTGAACTCGTGTTTACGAGCAAACATCAGAGATGGAGAAGAAGTGATGTGTGAACTCGTTGTTTACGAGCAAACATCAGAGATGCAAACATCAGAGATGGAGAATTCGAAACAGCACTCGAAGTGATTTGTAAACTCGAGTCTGTTTACGAGCAAAAAGAGATGAAAATGAAACTCCTTTAATGGTGGCTAAGCAAAATTCAAAGAAAAACCTTTTTCTTTAAAAAGAAAACTAATGTGACAAATGAAAAGTCACATTGCTTTGTATGCTACAACTGCGGGAAACGTGGTCATTTTGCATAAGAATGTATTTGCTTTCAATGTTGTGAAGTTTGAAAGACAGCGGTGCCTCAGCTCACATCTTATCAGAAAGAAAATTTTGCCGAATTATGAGTACACAGGATCAGTACTGAAATTGGGCAACCAAGAATCTGTGGAAGTGGATGTCCAAGGAAGCATATGGATTGAAAGGTGTGTCAATGGTCAGTGGGAGAAAAGTATTCTCAAGGATGTTCAAGAAAGCAAATGGATTGAAAGGTGTCAATGGTCAGTGGGAGAAAAGAAATGAAAGATGTGTAAAAACAATTTGATTACAGGTGTCAACATATCAGATTGTGACAAGTTTGTGTGTGAGGGCTGTGCTTATGGAAAGCATGCTCGCAGATCGTTCTAAAAATCCAACAGTGAGACCACTACAATCAGGTGATGTTGTCTACAATGATGTTTGTGGACCTTTCCACGTGCCATCAGTTCAAGATTTCGGCTGTGCACTGTTCGTGTTAACGTTCATCTACGCGATATGTGCCGTGACCAGCTTTGCAAATGAAACGGCCAGTGGTCGCTGTGCTCGTTTGTCTCGTAGCGACGGTGACGAACGTGGCGAGCGATTTGATATAGTTGTACACTTAGTAATGTAGTTTATCAATGTTTTAATGGTATATTGTTTGTGTACATGTCCTTAGATTTTACTAGTTAGGGCTGGCTTGCAGTGTCCAGTTTGTGGATTAAATTTTGTGGTCTATTATTTTTGAAGTAAAGTTTTATAGAATTTAATATTTATATTTAATTGTTAAGAAAAATAATGAGCTCTGTTTAAAGAAACTGTGTTCTATGGTTGATTTATGATATTCTTACAAAGGCTCTACCTACTTCAAAATATTAATATGTAAGAGATGTTATAATAAGCTAAAAAGCTGTAACCAACTATAAAGGTGATAATTATAAAAAATAAAATGATTATGTTTTAATTCCATTATTTTAATTTTAATGTTTTGAATGTTTTATTTTAAAGTTTTATTTTAATTTTTATGTTTTATTTTAATTTAATGTTGTACTTATTTTAATTTCAATGTTCTATTTTAATTGTGATATTTTATTTTCATTTTAATGTTTTGATTAATTCATTCACTTTAATGTTATTAATTTTAAATATATTTATTTCATAACACTTTGGCATCATTGAAGTATCACAATTGAAGAATCTCGCTTTTCGAAGAAAATTTTCCTCAGTAACTTGTGCATGTGGTGTTAACCTATAATTAATTGTTACACTAGGAAATTTTGCCTATTGTTTCTAATAATTTAATGTATCAGTGTAATCAATTGTTGGTTAACCAAATAAATAAATAAATAAATAATGTGTGTAATGTGAATTTTTTGTTACACAGGCTAACATTTAAGATATATTTAAATTTAGTGGGAGTATTGGAGTAAATTTTAATACTGGCAGTTTATATGAATACTGGCCATATCATGTTTATAATATTTGCCTGTGGTTTTTTGAATTCAAACATTACGTATCGTGTGTTGTCTTCTTGTAATGTCTTCTTGTGGACTTTATGATTATTGTTTTGGATCGCTTACTGTGCAGTATAAATAAATAACATTTATTTTGTCCAAGAAGAAGCCTTGTTTATTTTTACCACCGAATTATAACGTGCTAAAAGTGACTAAGTGTGCATCTTTAAAAAAATGGACAATATTGAACAACGTGCGGTGATCAAATATTTGTTTAAAAAGGGATTAACACCGAAACAGATTCATGATGATATGGCGTTAACATTAGGGGAATCTAGTCCATCGTATACCTACCACTGTAAAAAAATGGGTGGCAGAATTTAAACGTGGACGAGAGACAATTGAATGTGACCCTCGCTCTGGCCGGCCTACCACGTCTACGACCGAAGAAAACATACACAGAGTGTGTGATCTCATATTGGAAAACCGCAGATTGACTATAAGGGAGATTGCAGACACTATAGATATTTCATATGAGCGAACACAAGACATCATTATCAATGAACTCGGATTTTCTAAGGTACGCGCTAGGTGGGTCCCTAGACTGCTTTCAGTCGAACAAAAACGAGTTCGTTTAACGATTTCTTGCGACTGTTTGGAGTATAGTTGCAAAACTTCTGAAAAATTCGGAATAATTCCGGAATACTTCTGGGAAAGTTTCTTTAAATCAGAATTATTCAAAACGAATTTAATTAATATTTTTATTTTATTTTGCTGAAAAATCGTATTTTGCATCGATCGTCGATCGCCGCCGCACCCTCTGTGCACCGACCGGTGCAGCCGCGCGCGCCTGCCTGACTGCCACGAGTCGTGCGTGCAGGCGATGGCGGTGCGGGGTGCGGTAAGAGGGGAGATGCTCCCCGGAGAAGTTTTCCCTCCCCCCGCGAGAAAGATTCGTACCCCGCAATCGAATGTTTCCGCCGAATATTTCGCCCGAATAATTCAATGGGAATAAACGTGTTTATGTGTGGTGTGGTGGGTTTTTATTATAAATGGGATTGAATAAGTATATGTTGATGTTTTTATAGGTAGATATGTTAGCCTGCGATTAACAGGATTTTTATACTTTTGTGTTTAGGTAGGTACCTGCCTATTTCGAAATCGAATGCTATTTTTATAAATGTTAGTTGTGGAATAAAAAACTAGGCCTAGCATATTTGATTTGTTTTTTGAAAAAGGGTTACCTACCTATGTTTCTGGTTAGTTTGTATGTAGTTCTGTACGCATCGCGAGTATTCGCGAGTCGCATAGGTAGCTATTAATCATTACCTACCTACCTAACGCGTGTAATAGCCCAGTCAATAAAAACAAATAAAGGTAAACCTTGCAAGCAAACAAAGAAAATATAATTTACAACTTCCAAGCGCGAAATAGTTAGTAAGGTCGGTTTTGCTGGTTTTTTTTTGACAGTTGAAATATTCCCAAAGTTTCGGAATATTTCGGAATACTTCCGAAGTATTCGACGGGAAAGATTCGGAATTTTTCCCGCCAGCATCTATAGTTTGGAGATGTTTGAAACTGATCCTCAGGACTTTTTGAACCGTTTTGTTAATATGGACAAAACCTGGGTTCATCACTATACGCCAGAGTCCAAACAAATGTCCAAGCAGTGGAAAAAGTCTGATGAACCGACCCCAAAGAAAGCTAAGGCAATTTTATCGGCTGGCAAGGTAATGGCATCAGTTTTTTGGGATGCTCGTGGAGTCATAATGGTGGACTATCTTTCAAAAGGCCAAACAATAAACTCAACATACTATGGCACTCTGTTACGTTGTTAACGTGAAAAAATTTACGAAAAACGTCCATGATTACTGAGGATGAAAGTGTTGTTTCACCAGGATAACGCACGCGTTCACACTTCTGTGGAAAGTATGGCTCAAATTCGTGATTGTGGTTTTGAACTGCTGCCCCATCCGGCTTATTCGCCTGATTTGGCACCTTCCGACTTTCATCTGTTTCCTAACTTTAAAAAACACTTGGTGGTCAGAAATTTTCATCAAATGAAGAAGTTGAAGCCGCAGTGAACCAGTATTTTGCCGACCTTCAAGAATCATTTTTTAAAACCGGTATAGAAGCTTTGCAAAACAGATGGAAGAAATGCATTGAGTTAGGTGGAGATTATGTTGAGAAATAAAATTTTTTTTGTATGTAATTTATTTTGTTTTCTTTATGAGGCCGCGAACTTTTCAATCCACCCTCGTATATATTAAACATTTAAACATTTTATTTTTAATTTAGTAGTGGTTTTATACGTAGTTATATAGTTTTAGTTGTAAATGATTTAAGACCAATTAGAATGTAAATAACAAAAAATAATGGTATTCTCTCGTTTTCCATAAATTCATTTGCACTAATATTGTTTGCCATAATCGTCCCCGATCATAATATTTACTTGCACTATTATAATTTATACTAATAACGTTTGCCTTAACAACTCAGCAGTGATAACTTTTATTTGCCATAAAATGACTTTCTATAACAACGTATATCATAATAATTAGTTTCCATAAGTAACACCTCTCATAATCGACTCTTTACATAATCAAAATTTGATATAATTATGAAAATAATACATAATATTGTTAGGTCGAAATTAATTATATTATATTTAACACCCCGACTCAGTGCAATCCGATTCGGATAGGTTAGGTTAGAAGACTAAGGCCTTAATCTTCGTGTTTTTTTTAACCACCCAGAAGTAGGAGCCCTGCGAAGCGGGGTTCCGTCGAGCTTAGTTAGTAGACGCCATATGACGTTTAGTTTTAGGTTTAATTGTGAATAAAAAATCTGGGGTTGGGTTTTAAAACGAGTCGCCCGAATTTGAGGGTGTTGGTGGTGTAGGGGGCTTAAGGGAGTTAGTTTTAATCCCTTAAAAGTAATTTTGGCTGCCGGACTTGCGTCTCAATATTTTTAAGCAATTTCCAAAAATTCTTCATTCAAATATGCAAAACGGAACGTAATTTTAGGTTTTATGTTAAAGTAACTAAATAGGTTGTGTTAGGTTCCCTTTTGACCCTTAACCCGAAAATAGGAGCCCTGCGAAGTAGGGCTCCGTCAACCTCACGGAACCAAAACGGAACGTAATTTAAGGTTTTATGTGAAAGTAACTAAATAGGTTGTGTTAGGTTCTCTTTTGACCCTTAATTCGAAAATAGGAGCCCTGCGAGGCAGGGCTCCGTCAACCTCACGGAACCAAAACGGAACGTAATTTAAGGTTTTATGTGAAAGTAACTAAATAGGTTGTGTTAGGTTCTCTTTTGACCCTTATCTCGAAAAGAGGAGCCCTGCGAAGCAGGGCTCCGTCAACCTCAGTTTATGGTGAATAAAAGTTATGGAAAATGGCATTATTAAAAACGAAAATTATAGCAAATACATTTATGGATTTAAATTATTATGACACTTGATCGATTATGACCAATGGAATTAGTGAAAGTCATTTTATGTCATTTCACGACTATGGCAACTGAAGCGTTATTTCTAATGAAATTATGGCAAATACCAGTATGGCATATGAAATTATGGCATTTTAAATTATGGCAAACATTAGTAAACCAAAAATAATGGATATAATTTATGTGAATAAATTTATTATTCTCTGAATATTACGCTTCGGCTGCCAAACCACTGGAACTATTTCAATAAAATTAATGACATATCTTAAGCGTCAAAACATCGCACGCAGATTCAATCAATCTTTTATGATAAAAAATTGATTTTGTTATATCAAATCGTAAATAAGCAAATAGGCTACTACACGGTAAAAGTATTTTGGTAATCCAAGGAGTGTCTCATGCACCGTCTCTGCAAATAAGAAATCGCTGCGCTGTCTGCACAAGGAATTCAAGCCACTGATAGTACAGCAAAGATTAATGGTCTTTTGTATCAGGAAGCAAGGCTATCAATAGGATCTATGTGCACCGGGTGGCATTAAAGCTTGCGCTTTATCTGGAAATAGCAAAACTTTCTATATTGACTTCGGGTTTTATATCCTCTTTATGACCGAATGAGATAAACGTATAATGTCATCTCATCCCGGTCAACTTCAGTCAGTTATGGCCAATTTTCAAGGTCACTACTGCATGCGTATATATCTAAGAATGACATACATATTTTATAGCATCTCAGAAAATTGTGTGTTGACTAATCCCCGCTGGTTGTAAGTTACTGACGTACCAGAGTTTGTCTGTTAAAATCAAAATTGCCGGAGTGCTGTTACCGACAGCTCTCAACATGCTAGCATTGATAGTCAACAGTTAGGGCGCACACAGTACGTACGTCTAGCATCGGCTATCAGTAAAATGCCACTCATCTGTTTGAGTACTAAGCCAGTTTAATAATCAAACATCCTACTTCAAAACGTTGTTAGGAAAGTAGACGATCAAAATGCAAGAAGCGACCCCGCTGTTGGCCAAAATTCAAAATCCTAGCTTATTCCATTAAAAAATACTATTTCCATTGATTATATGGAATAAAGCGTTTTATAATTAGTCGACGCCCTTATATATTAATTCTGGTTGTAAGTTTGTTTTAGGGTTCTGTAAACAATTCTTTTTCTACGCCGCAAGCATGTTTACATACGAAAGTTTTGAATTTTACCACTCTTCTATATCTATTATGGAGATCCAAATTTTATACAAAACTAACAGAAAATTAAGACTTCGTATATAGCCTTAGATTTTAACGCATGGACTGTCGTCTTTTTGTTTAATATAGTCAAGTAGGTATAATCAAATGAAGTCATAATAGCAAATTTATTACTTCACTGGACATTGCCCGTGTCAGATTTAGCATAGAGCAGACATCGGTTAAAGTTTAGAAACGTGCTGCCTCGATGGACGAAAAGTGAGGATATTAGGGGATCCTAGGGGATCTTCTCATACCTATTTTTACTTTTCGTCCATCGAGGCAGAACGTTTCTAAACCCAACTCCAGACATCCATTCGTCTAGTAAATTCAACCTAAGAAAGTAAGTCAGCCTGGATTTGAGCTTCAACCAAATTTAATATATAAAAGCGCAGGTAGTACGAAAAGGTAAGAATGATATTTAGTGTCGGTGTAGGTTGAAACTATCATCTATTAGTGGGTAATAGTTAAACAAACGTTTGAGAATATAATAAACACCTTATATTTCATGAAACGGTTACGAAGATAATTAATTACAATAATGCGAGTACTATAACAATTACAAGCAGCAATTATTACCTTTTAAAAATAACATGTTACATTAGCTCCCTAATCCATTCTCCTCACAGATTACACAAGATTGCATTGGATATTTAATACACGAAATACGCCCTGAGTATGCATATACGATAAAATACAATACATACAATACAATAGGTACAGGTAACGGTACTTAAGTTACGTGTACAGTGCAGAAGTCTTAGCAGAATCACCTCGGCAATACTCAGGACTACGTGTACAGTGTAGGCAGTCGTTGTAACAAAATCACGTCAGGAATACTCAGAATTACTTATACAGTGCAGATAGACGTTGTAATAGAATCGCGTCAGAATTATTACTTCAGAAATATTGAATGTTCAATGTTCATTGGCACAATGCTACCTACTTTTATACCCAATTACTGTAGTCAACTGATCAACCTAATTTGGGTTTACATAAAGCTCATCGGCTAAATAGAAGCGAACAAGGTTTTGTATTTATTACTAAAATCATTAATACGTAATCTAAGAATATTGTTATATAAAAACTAGAGGACGCCAGCAGCTCCGCCTGCATTTTTTTTTTAAATTTACCCGTTTTGGCCGATCCCGTGGGAATTTTGGAAAATCCCTTCTTATTGCACCCCTACGGTCCCCAAGGAACATACATGCCAAATTTCAGCTTTTTGCGCCCAATAGTTTCGGCTGTAGCGTGTCTGTCAGTCAGTCAGTAACGCAAGGATTTTATATATTAAGATAATAGCAGGATAAATCTACAATATCACCACTTCTGGTCACTATAAACCAATTGTGGCTATATCATTATCAAGTATGGTGATATAGATACTAAAAATAATTAAAACAAATATATGAATAATTCAGAAGTAAATGCTTCTTAATTATTCATACATCACAAGATTTGGTAAATCTTAGAATTAACTATTTTGATTTCCTACATCTTTCGTTCGGAAATCATTTGAAACCAACTATTATGCCTATTCTGTCCCCCGCATGTCCGCCCGTGTGAATTATACACCTAAACCTTCCTCAGGATTCACGCTATATGTTGGTGATAGCCGTACAGTAGTTTTTGAGTTTATTGAGTTCATACCAACAGACAGGGCGGCTGGGGGATTTCATTATATTTTTTTTATGTAAAGAAAAACCAACAATTGATTGCTACATACAATGCTTCCATGGTATGACAAAATGGTATTAATTATTAGGTAAGTATATCAAGATATATTTTGGCATGTTTGGCTATCCTGCCTTCTTAGAGGTGGACATAGTCTGCTTGTACCCTTCTCTATGTATGGATGGTAAGGCTCCTCGCAAACGTGCTTCTGTCTACTAGCCACGGTGGCTGACCCGCGAAACGTCCTTTGGTATCGCGCAAAAAAAGGCAGCCGCCACTACTGGCAGTTGCTGTCACGATTAGTTGGTGACAGCTATAATTTGTAACACTCTCCTGTTGTACAATCTTGAGATAAATTCATACATTTCGTCATCGACAATACCTGCAGGATTGGGTACGTTCACCCAATTTTCACTACTTTAAAAAGTAGCCTACGGTAATGTCTTTGTCGCTGTTTCACTTGCATCTAGTCTATGTACCTTTCGTGCTACATATGAAAGTGACAGTAAATACCGGTTGGCGAAGCGGGAGTGTAAGTGACTGCTACGCTGAAGGTCGCGGGTTCGATTCCCGCTCAAGTCAAACATTTGTGTACATGATCATGGATGTTTGTGTTGGTCTGGGTGTTTCTATGTAAAATAATATGTATAAATTTACAAAAAAAAGTAATGTTTATCCATTATCTAGTACCCATAGTACAACTTCTGCTTAGTTTGGGACTAGATGGTGTTTGTGTGAATGTGGTAGAAAAAAAATCTGAGAGTAAATTCCACCACTTTTAATTGATTTAATAGGAAAGGTTGGCAATTTCATACGGAATCTCTAACCGATTGCAAACTAAAATTCACTTACCAGTTTTAAAGAACTGCCAAGAAATTGAGAACGTCGACTTTTATTACTTCCGTCACAGTATCATGTCGTCGAGCAATCCCGATATCCCTTTTGTACAGAGTTATATTAAACTCAGGGAAGGACTCAGGAATAGTAATTTAATCGCAGCCACTTGTTCAAAGTAAATTAAATTGTTACCTGGCTACGGGTGTTCTCCTTGTACTTGCCTAACTTCAATTGAGTGGATGTAAATATTATTTTAGTCTTTGGATTTATGTAAGCTGTAAAATATTGTTGTAAGGCTGGTGAGGTCATTAGCCTCACACTGATTCATTCTGTATAGAAAATTAACAAATCTTACATATGTAAGAGTACGGGTCAAAGTCTTGTATAAGTAAGAGGTCTTAGTGTTATTTGTGCAAATATCATCATATCATAGTGGGGAGAGACCCGTGCCAAAGAGTGGGACAGTTTAAATACAAGGCTGACAATACCATTAATATAACTTGTTTCTAGTATTGATTTCTTTATTTCTCTAAAAGGGACTGTAATTTAATAAAAATGAAGAGAACACGTTTACTAGAAATAGGAAGCACTAGAATTAAATCTTGTGCCAGCGGATTTTACAAACATTAAAACCACATAATATAAAGATCACCCAGACTAGAAACAACATAAAGTCGACCACATAAAGACTTGTGCCAATTTAATATGGAATCGAATGCCCAACACTCGGTGCGGTGTCGACTTATACTTGTTCAAACGCGAAACTGCTTTTTATTAAAAATAAATTATAGACTACCATATTATTCATTACAGAGTTTCTAACTTCAAAAAAATTTACGTCAAAAGGGCCTAAGCATAACTTTATTAGTTTGAGATGCTACACGCCAAGGTATCATAGACTTGCTCATTAAAGCTATTATGACTGTGTCATTCAATATATAACGCAAAGAGCGACACTTATATACTCAGATATTACGCAATCTTAATATATAAAATCCTTGCGTTACTGACTGACTGACAGACACGCTACAGCCGAAACTACTCGTCGTAAGAAGATGAAATTTAGCATGTATGTGCCTGATGAGATTTCCCGAAATTCCCACGGGAACAGGCAAAACGGGAAATTCGAAAATATGTGCGTGCAAAGCCGCTGGCGTCGACTAGTAAAGTCATATATATCGAATATTATACACAAACTAATGAAATATACTGATCGTATTTTAAAAGGCGAAGATACTGACCAAGCTTAAATCGGGCAAGTGCGAGTCTGACCCGCGCACCGAGGGTTTCGTACGCATTTTAGGTTTGCGACCCAAAACCTATAGGGTACTTACGGTTGACCTAGAATTGTCAATTTTGGTTAAAACCAAGGTCTTACAGCACAAGTGAAGGAAAAATACCGAAAATTAAAAAAAGTTGAAAATTAAGGTTAATTTTGGTACTTACAAGTTTTCGCAAAAATCTAATTTTGTCCATATCTTTTTATCGGGTTGACCCAGGACCCTGATTTTTACACCTAATAGGAACCATAGACCTCAGTATCTGGTATAAATTTCAATTTGCTAGGTCCACCCGTTCCTGAGAAAATCGGTGGTGACACATGGTCAGACAGACAGACAGACAGACGCCCAAGAAAGTGATCTTATAAGGGTTCCTTTTTTTACCTTGTGAGGTACGGAACCCTAACAACCACCAAAGTCAACACTGAAAGTCATACTGTATAATATGACAATATGAAAGTCAACGATGAATAGATACGACAAAAATAATCAAACATACGAAAACAAAATAATGACAGAACACTTCTGAATGTAAATATTATCAGCTATAGCTACCTATGTGACCCTTCATGACCCCAAAAATAATTGGGTCGCTCAAATCAGAGCCAGGTTCGAAACCAAAAATCATAGGAAATTACTCTGGCAATACGTATGCGTCTGTCTGTATCAGTTTGTCTGTTTGGGAGGCTGTGCGTTGAAATTGCTAATTAAAATTTGACAAATGTGTTTTGGTCAAATCAGGTACTTTAGGTTAAACATTTTGATCCACTTATATGATTCGACTGAAATTATGTTTTGTTTTACTTTTTGTTTCTGAATTTTGAAAGTTATTTTAATCATTTAAAGATCAAAAAAATATAATATTAGGATTCAGCTTTTTTAAGACCTTACCTACCTTATAAAACACTATCATTGTCCTTAATGGATTCAGTACAAATGAGGAAAGGATCTAAGTCAAGACAACTTTATCTTCTTACAGTTGCACCATTTAAAGAAGCTACATGCCAACTGATCGACAAAATACATATCGCTGAGATAATATTACAAACTAGATGACGCCAGCAGCTACGCCTGCATTTTTTTTTAATTTACGGGTGTTTCGTTCTTTCGCACCACGAGTAGTTCGGACCGCGGTGTGAAACGCCGAACAGCTCTTAGGAATAGGCTGTTTCGGACCGCGGTGTGAATCGACCATAGAAGAATTTGAATGGGTTTATACGAACCGCGAATGGAACAAAAAGTTTTCTCAGTAATAATGCTTAAAGTACAGCCAGGCACAAAATAAAATAGCGAAAATAAAATGTTGTTTTGAACGCATTTGTTACACATAGCTTGTCACCTACTCTACGTAATACTTTTGGTACCTATTTACAACTCTTATTTTTACTATGCTTAATGATGTATTTTAATGTTGGTCACCTGACCAAAATATGTGTAAAAAATATACAAAGTGTCGGTCTCGTTACAAATCATCCCTTAGTAATACCCCGTCTGACTGGCACTTACTACACATCATTAGCCTTTAACAGTCCTCTGCTAAACTAGGCCTCTCCTAGGCCACGCTGGCCAAACGGGTTGGTATAGGGTTTGTATCAAGTTTTCCTTCTCTTACAGTGCTGTTCTCTGCATAATATGCTCCCTCGAAATGTCGGCTCTCACGAAACCCATGGGATGATATGGGGTGGTGACATTCCGTATTCTTAACCCATCACCACCCGGACCAGTTGGTCCATGTGGTGGCAATAAACAATAGAAAAAGATAGAGTGCTAATATACGCTTGTGATTGGTTCATCTGAGTCTTAGTGCCATAAATCATTTCTCTATATCTATCTCGCTTGCACTTATGGGTCTTATGGAGCCGTCTAGTGAAGGGCATAACAATAAAAATATTATCGATAAGTAACGTTTACTAGCGTATCTTGTTCACAAAATTAAAAATATTTACAATATTTGATATTAAACTATATTTAAAAATTGTATACAGTATTTACATACACAGAGAAAGAAAGTTTACTACAAGAAACAAAGTAGATCATATTGTGTCCCTTAAATGAGCCGTTAATATTACAAAAATATTTAAATGATATAATTATTAAGAAAATAAAATTAACCTTCATCGGAGTCTTCATCATCAGAGTCTTCGTCTTCTGGCAAATTTATTATAAGTGGCGCGTGATTTCTAATTAGAGCTTTTTGTAAGTCTTTGTTTTGAAGTTCTTCGGCATGCCACACATTTGGCCCAGTCTTCTCGTGTGACATTATCTATGGCTTGGTAGAGGTCAAAGCCCAATCTTAATATATAAAATCCTTGCGTTACTGACTGTCTGACAAACACAAGATAGGCTTAACCTAGACAAATGTAATTTTAAATGCTAGGTAAACACCTGATGGTAGGTTGACACGACGGGCATAAAGTTTATTTACCCTTGATGGGCGTGATAACATGTAAGGTGTGTCGAAGTTAGATGGTTCGTTAGTGTAGTCTAGACAATAAAATGTATAAAAGATAAATAAGATAAATGAAACAAGTTTCGAAGTCTGTGGTTTTTAATAATTACTAGTGCATTTTGTCATGTGCCATCAAACTGTTAATTTAAAAAACTACGTATGATGTTTTAAACTGTTATTATAATCAGTAGTAAATACTTAATTATTATTTGTAAGTAAAGTTTTGTTATGTAGGTACGCCATCGAAACTTCAATCAGTTAGTTTTAAGTCAGAATGTGTACCTAATGCTTCAACTGTGGTTTAAACTAGTTTTCAATTACTAATCAAACTGTGATTTAAATTCAACCACTTTTACTTAATTTTAGTATGTGATTGTGATTTTGTAATGATATGATGATAATATGATAACAAAATATCAAGTCGTAACTGTTTTATTTTCATGAAACACTTTTCTACTCAACAATACTCGAAATTAGCTTGTACCTAAACATAGTGGTTCAAATCGCCCCATTCCTAAGAGCTATTGGTCGATTCACACCGCTCGGCACTCCAAGGACCGCCGTGGTGCGAAACAGCCCATTCTTAAGAGCTCTTCTGCGTTTCACACCGCGGTCCAAACCACTCGTGGTGCGAAACGACGAAACACCCTAATTTACCCGTTTTAGCCGATCCCGTGGGAATTTCGGGAAATCCCTTCTTAGTGCACCCCTTCGGTCCCCAAGGGACATACATGCCAAATTTCAGCTTCCTGCGCCCAATAGTTTCGGCAGTAGCGTGTCTGTCAGTCAGTCAGTAACGCAAGGATTTTATATATTAAGACTTTATGACTGTATTCTTTAATGAGATTCTCTCTAGTTTGACATGGAGTATAAAATATTTATTTGCATTTAAAAGCAACAGTAAAGTTTAAGGAGACCGATACGAAACTCATCTAACCATACGAAACTCATCTAACCATCGACATAATTATATACTAATGAAAAGCGGGCGAATTCGCACGTAAAGTGTTGTGCAAACGTACAGTCCATTAGTGTTGGTTTTCGAGTTACGCTCCACTGTCCGTGGTCGTAGATACTTAAATATCTGTTACATGGATGGTTCACGTAAGTGGAGGAATATTAATTCTCATAACAAGCTGAAAATGGGGTCTTGAACATAAGGGTATGTCGATACTTTGCCTATCATAAACAAAGAACTATGGGCAAAAATTTATGGGCTCCGTCCCCATATACCAACACGCATGGCACTGATGCCAATGTGTACCTTAAGTATCCACTATTTGATTAAGGGCCGGAACATACCTGACGGAAGATCCGTCGCGTTTTATCGGTCGCGTAACGCCAATACATACAAATGTATAGAAAAACGTTCAACCATTCACACCTGACCGATAATCCGTTAGTACGTCGAGCGTACTGACGATTATCCGTCGACGTCGCGCGCACCACGCACCACGTGAATTTTGACCTTTGAGTAAGGAATATAAATGGAGAGGGCAAATAGTAGGTACATATAGAAAAATTACATTATTCACATATATTATTATATTTTATATTTATAGACTCACGGCTGTATCCCCGGAGGGGTAGGCAGAGGTGTAATATTACACCCACATTTCGCCATGATTTTTTTTATACACATATATACGAAATCGACATAAAGCCACCAAACATAGTGTTGTCTCGTTTTGTCTTAGGGATATCTCTGTCAGAAAAAAGAGATAGCCATAGTTTACTGAATAAATTAATCATGACTATATTTTATTAGAAATGTCATTCGTGCCACTATCGCCATATTTTTCGCCAAGGTTTGTGGTACATCTGCTGTGAAATCGTTGTCTATCGAACATAATAATTTTGTTTTTGAGCATAAATATGTCTAAAAACCGATATTGGCTCTCAGAGAATATTTTGTTACATATTTCATACAAGGGTCGTCTTTCGCTTTGCCATTTTCGCCCACATTTGCATTATGGAATAAACTAATCTGGCAAAAGATTTAAACTAACAAAGGTAACTTACTACAAAAATGTATTATTCTCCTCTAACCGGCTTCATATCGTTATCGATTACATTCTGGAGAACAACCCAAATGGCAACCATTTTATTTGTTCAACGTTTCGTAAGTGTGCACGCTAATTTCGTAGGTGTGCACGCTAAATTCGTAGGTATTGGACATACCATATCCATGTCATTCCCAGATCGGTGATTTTAAGATCGTAAGATTCCAGGGCCGCCAGAACTTACTTATTTTTTCAGAAACGAAATGTGTAGAATAATGTAGTGTTAGTATCTGCTATGAGTATACGCATATTTGCTAGCTTGGATCGAGGGCCAATTTTTGGGTATGAGGTGCTAAAGGTCCACGGGAACAATTTCCATACATGCCTATATAGAAAACATTTTGTGTCTTGCTCTGCAACTGTAGTCTGTAACCCCTTCTATATCATTTGTATAAGTTTTGTGAAAAACCGTAACCAAATCGTATTATCGTCTTTTATTTTTGAACCTCCATACCTAAATAGGATATATATTTAAATAACGCTTGTTGGCTACTATAAAAAATCTTCGAAGTCCGACATATTTTTAATAGTACTCGAATTGCAAAATAAATAACTACAAGACTTCAGTGACTACATAACATCAGGGAACACGAAAAATGATTAGGTAAAAGAATATGACAGTAAAATATTGAGCTGCCCTGAGTACGGCCCTGTACGAACAAACTTATATGTGTGCATAATAGCCACGCTTTCAGCGAATGTGTGCAGATACGCTCGACGCATTTTCCGTCAGATGTGTACCGATTCATTTGACGGAATAGACGCGACCGAAGATACGTTCGACGCATCTTCGGTCAGGTATATTCCGCCCCTAAAATCCTTCTTTTTACTTAAATCCATGGGATATATCCATAAAACAACAATAGATTATTATTAATTAAACTATATTTTCATTTTGTACCTGCACGTTATTTTAACATTATGGTTATATTACAGTACAAAACATGATTTAGTAACGATACAAAATAAAAATAATGTATTTTTAATCACATTCCCACATTTAAATGATTATGAACGAATAATACGAAAATAAAAAAACTAAAGTTGAAGATGTGGGAAAAAGATGTGGCTGCTAACCTTAAATGGAACTGGGCGGGCCATGTCAGCCGTATACATGAGGATCGTTGGGCGAAAATCTCGACACTGTGGGTGCCAGAAAATGGTCGTCGTCGCCGGGGTTGATCCCGAAAACGGTGGCGAGATGACCTAGACGCCTACCACAAGAGTTGGCTTGAGATTGTAGGCGACAAGAGAGCGTGGAAAGATCTGGGAGAGGCCTTTGCCCAGCAGTGGGACAGTACAGACTAAAGAAAAATTAGAACATAACGAATATAAATGAATGAATCATTTAAATTCATTGTCTTCTAATATTCATTCTTACAATGCTCATAGTAGGCAAATAACAATCCCCCCCGTGGGATCTCCACCTTGTCGTGGTGGGGGGGCTCAGTAACCGTGGATTGGTCACCCGCGGTGAAGCTAAGAGGGATCCAGGAGGGGACGCTCCGCATGGGCTTGACGGAGGCCTGCGCAGGATGCGTCCAAAGGGGCGGGTGCGAGGGACAGTTCTTCTGTCCCTCGCAGTCGGGTGCGGTCGCGGGAGGAGAGGCGTGTCGGTGTTGCGTTGCCGTCCTCCCTATCCTCTGCGGCCGCTGAGTGTTTTGGCGGCGGAGCCCAACACCTTCATCCGCCGCCAAGGGGGTTTTGTTCGGGGCCCGCCTGACCATCTGGCGGGCCAATACCCGTCGGGGGGTAGCGAGGAATGCTTATGCGATACCCGACCCTCCGACACACGGGTACGTGAGGAACACAGGTTAAGGCAAATAACAATAGTAATAGAGTGTTAATATTACTGGTCTATTTTTATATACTATATTGACGACCGGTTGGCGCCGCGGGAGTGTAAGCGACTGCTACGCCGCAGGTCGCGGGTTCGATTTCCGTTCAAGTCAAACATTTGTGTGCATGAACATGGATGTTCGTCTTGGTCTGGGTGTTTCTATATATATAATATGTATGTATTTATAAAAAAAGAAGTATATATGTACCTATGTTCATCCATTATCTAGTACCCATATTACAAGCTTCTGCTTAGTTTGGTTCTAGATGGTGTTGTGTGAATGTGGTAGAATGTACCATAACTTCCTATAATAGATAAATGAGTAGGTATTTTACAATTAATCGTCAATAATGCGTCAACAAAATATTTCTTTAAACGTTAATTACTATGACAACCCCATGCTTTTGGGCAACGTCGCCATAGTAAAAAAATATCATCTTGCCAAGATGTATCGATTGAGCTACATTTCATTTCTGTTGATGGGTGGGGACGATTCCGCCCATGGTCCTTTGAAAGACTTTTTATAAACTTCTTGACTTCGTCATTAGTAGGCAGTCAGTGAAGTCCTGTAGAAAAATCTATGCCTATTGCAGATTAAGTGTCTAAACACACTATGCCGAACTTACGCGACCTAAGTTCGGTGCGATTACGCCTGCAATGCTATTTGAATTACTGACGACACACTATACCGAACTTACGTTGGGTTATAGCGTACAGCGTAACTTCGTTCGGGCGTAACCGCGTAAGTTCAGCGGCAACTTTTTTAGTAGTAGAGCACACATTATAGGCGACCAAAGTTCGGTACGATTGTCGACGAATATACTACATAAAGTTGAGCAACGGAATTTCGGTCGCGTAAGTTCGGCTCTTAAGCCGCGTATCGACTTCGCGCTCCAAAAGGACGAACATTGGCGCGCGTTCCAGCCGCGCGAAATTGTTACGATTTTGGAGCGCGCGCCAATGTGTTTTTTGGAACGCTCGAACATGGAGCGCCCCGTTCCATCTAGAGTCGGTTTTTTACCGCGCATCAAAGGCAACTCAATTATGGCGCGCGCGCCAGTTGAGACGGACGTGATATTATTTTGTGTGTTCGTTACGAGCGATGGATAATCAAAGTTGCCGCTCAGAGAAGACGCTTGGAGGGAAATAAGTTGTGAAACAACTCTTTCATCCACCAACGCACTTTACGTTTATGTTTTTTCTTCTGTACAATACTGTGAATATAAACATAAACGCAGCTGCTGCTCGTGCACGACGGGCCTGCATGTTGAACAACCGAACACCGGAACAGCTGCCGCGCGCGCCATGGCGCGCGGAGTTGATATCATTTAAATATTCGGAGCGCGTTCCGTGAACGCGCTCTCGGCGCGGGCGTTCATGGCGCGCGCGCCAGGAGCGCATAATGGATACGCAGCTTTATGGTGTGTCATATTAGCCGAATACGTCACGTCGGCGTAAATTCGGCTGCGGAAATCGGTCGCGTAAATTCGGTCATAGTGTGTTTAGACACTTACACTATTATTGATTCTTGTTTTCCAACACAAACAGACTCACCTATTACCTTCTGTTAATTCATTTTGTTTAAAATGCATAGTTTCAATCAAAACATACATATGTACTGAATTGATATAGCACGCACTGAAAACAATAGAAAGTTGTTTTTTTATAAATATCGTAAAAAGCTTAGATAGATTTTGGATATACCAATAAAAGAAGTACAGGGAAATTTACAAAAGATAATTTTTAAAAAGTAGAACGAAACAAATAATATGTAATTAATAAGCTTCATGTTTACCATGTGAAAGTAGCCGCCGGCCAAAACTAGTATGCTAATAGAATAAGAAAATCTTGTAGCGCCTACATAAAAGTAATTGATTCTTTACATAATCCAACAACAAAAAAAAACACAATTCACGGCTCAATAAACATTGTCGGCGGCCAATATCTTAGAAAAAAAAGTATTCGATTCCAAATCCAGAATGGAGTGATCAATAAAGAACAATCGGAACGGAATCAGGAAGTATCGGTTGAACCGGTTCAAATCCAAATTCGAATTCACCGGAGAGGAAAAGAAAAAAGTAAACATAGAATGAAAATGTATCTTTTTATTACATAATATAGATGAATGTGTTTGATTGCATGATATATTTAATGATGTTCTAATCAATAATAAAGTCATTAACACGAAACAGGTTTTGGAAAGCAATTTATCTTATAAAACAACGTGAGTAAATTTATAAACATAATAATTATGTATTCAATTCTTTGGGTCCTTTGTGTTTTTTTTAATTTTGGATAGCTTCTTTTATTGTGTTATCGTCAGTATCACTAGCTCCCACTTTTTTATTAAAGTAGAAGGCATCGCCTAGCGAACTATTGCTATTTAAGTACTCATATTCCGTATTGAACTCCACACATCTGGTGACATTGGTGGTGACAGGCGATTAAATAACGTGTGGTGATTGGCAGTATATATTATCTTAAAAATGTTAATTGTTACCAAAAGGATTCAAAGGTCCAAAGTGAAGTTCTTAGATCGCAAACTAGGTAACTTAAGAATGAGTGCTTAATGTCATTCGTTATATCTGTCGCTCTGTTTCAAGTGATCTCCGAAACCTCAGAGTCGATTTAGACGGGACTGTCACTAGATAACTCTCCTTGTTGTTATGTATGTTGAAGTAACAATTAACAAAGGCCATGCATTTGGATGCTACAAATGATTACCGTATCTGTCTTTGGAAAGAACTGATTTGTCTTGATTATTTTCCTAAAGTTGGTATAATTGAAATTACGCTTGGTTGTCATCACCAATATCTATTAGTTTAGGATTATCTGCTTACCATCAGGCAAACTGCAGCTCCTTCACGTCTCTTTAAACAATAACAAAACTAACCTGATCTATCATTATACCTCTAGCACAGCACTTGCATTTAGGAGTCAGCTTATTCTGGCTATAGTGTTGCCATAATATTACGCTTTATAAAGCCCCTTGCTTTAACTTACTGGCACGTTTTCGTATAACATTGATTGATGTCGGCTTGTTTACAAACTTGCCGTTAATTGGCTTACACCTGCATGTAATAGATAAAGTAACGGAGTTTACTATAATTAATTTTGATTGTAATCTTGTGTTTGCTTTGAATGGTACACTGTAACTTATTAAGACGTTGACTTAATTACGACGACTATTTGTCAAAAGGTAGCTTAGTTATAATAAAGTTTTAAATAATAAGTATTGTTAGTGCCAATTAAGTCTTTTGGAGGAGGTTAGGTAGGCATGCTTTATTTGGGTAGTGAAATTACTTTTAGAAATTCTTAATGAAAATGATATTGGCACTTAGATCATTTTGAAAAGGAATTCATTCAATGAGTTTATAAATCTGCAAAGTTTATATATGACGACGGGTAGCTTGATTTTTGGCCGGTATCAACGCTTCACAGTTCACAGTGGGCACAGCAGGGTGTCTTTGCAATGAATACACACTAAGTACAATACGCTGAGTTTATTTCAGGACACAAAGTACATTATCTTTGAGGCTTTCGCCTTGAAGCCTGCGGTCCGCGCGTAAGTCTGACCAGATATGATAAATATTAGCTTTACCACAGATCAACTGCCTGACAAGATTAACTAGTGCCAATATATTCAAAGGTGACTCCTGACAATTGACGACTGACGATTTACGAAGATTCTATACAATAAACCTTTTCTAAGTAAACAAGCATTATTGTTGTATTCGCTATCAAGAGAGACTAACAGCTGAATTCAATATCCGATCTTTTCGTGGACTTGGAGATTAGAGATGCATATTTTACATAAGCTCTATAGAGAATATGTCAAAGATGTATCTCTAATCTCTAAATCCATGGATAGATCCGTATATTGGGACTGGGCGTAAATATGAATTCCTAATATTTTACTGTGAGCGTTGGTATTAGTCTAACCATGTTTCTCAAAGTTGATCTAAGTGATTCATAAACAACAATAGAAACTACTCTCTATGATTATGTATTAAATAGAACTTAGGAAGTATACTACGTACTTACGAAGGATACAAATCATTATACTTGGATATCAATAGGTTTTATTCATCGTCTTGGCCTTCGTTCGCCTTTGTGTCTACTCGAGAACTTCATATTAATGTCAAGGGATTATTTTTCTACGTAAGATATGAAATAATAAAAATTATACGTTTTAAAATTTCTTAATCTACTACCGATAGTGCTACCGAGCGTTTGCTATAATTTGTTACAATAAATGAAAATTAATATTTTACATATTCGAAATTTCTAACGTGATTATTGAAGTATATTTGAAATTTAAAAATAATAATTAGGCATCCTAAAGATGTATTGCCTACCCCATTGGAGACAAAACATAATAGTTATGTCGATGCGTTAATAATTTAATCATTAATTTCCTTAGATACAATGCACTGACAGCAGACGCGGCTGCCTATAACTCAATTAATTCATAATAATTACTGCGTTGATTTACTTAGACGTGATCCACCAAGAACGTATCCACGCATATAGGTATTTAAGAGTACCTACCACATACCTAGTTTAGATACTATGTAAGCATACATACATTATGTACGCAGATACTTAAGTTTAAGAAAGTATTTACATATTCAATGACCTGTGGCTAAAGCCGTTTACACAACTGCTTACTAAACGGTAATGAAATTCTCAACTAAATTAATTTACGGGGAATGTTTTTAGCATACATTGTTTCGGGTTTCATTCAATTAGGTATTTTGTACGTTGAAGTTTGGAATTTGGTTTTGTTGAAACGGTAATGAAGGAATAATGTTGTCAGTTCATGAGTGTAACCGAGCCTCTCTTTTCAGCGAGTTTCAACAGTTTGTTTCAGTTTCTGTTTTGTATATCCGTTCAACACACTGTTTAAAGGCTGTATTGTATTTTGTTAGGTTTAACATAACATAACATATCTTCACGCCTTTTATCCCCGAAGGGGTAGGCAGAGGTGTATTAGACACCCACACTTCGCCAGATATGTTTCGGTCCCAATGTAATAGGGGGCGAGCCTGTTGCCATCTACCGGGCACATTATTAAGCGACGATAATTAACATTTTTAATACACACATAACTTCGAAAAGTCAGAGGTGTGTGCCCGAGGTACCTGGGGATCGAACCCGAGACCAACGTCTTGGCAGTCCGTTACGTACACCACTGGGCTACCGCCGCTTTGTTAGGTTTAATGTTGAGATTTTCATACCGTTGGGTTTAAAGTGATTATTGGATCTATAAATAGGAATCTATAAATATACTAAAACCTAGTCAGTAATGCTGATAGTAAAAAAAAAACCTGATTACGAAATCAGGTTGTATACGACTACAGTTTAAGTTTGTTAGGTTTCATGCGATTCTACAGGCAGAAATAGGAGACCCGTAGAGAAGGGCTTCATCGGTATTCTCCGTGGATAATATTTGAACTACTAAGGGCTTTTTTAATTAATAACTAATCTATCTGCCGTATTTTACGTACACTGCGGTACGACTCTGGGCTACAATTATTTCAAGGGGCTAGTCCGAGTTTTCAACCCGTTTGTCACGGTGATTATGGTCACCGTACTAGTCGCCTGGAACAATTTGTAAATGCGCCCCTTAGCGGTCTCTACTGATCGTTACTATCCGCTAGGGCCGCTTTTAAAAAATGTATGAAAAGTTCCCGTCGGCAAGTCCCTAGTCACCGTAACAGCCGAGTGCAAATTTGGACACCCCCAGGATACAGTTAATTTCCATCACCAGTTGGCCTTTGTAAGGTTTTATTGATAAATTTAGTCACGTTTAGTTAAGCTAGCTACGTTTTGCCGCATTACGGCGATTTATAAGCATTTGACATATAAGTGTGCGCTGTACGTACTACACTAACACTCCATTTCTTATAAGTCTAGGAGTAACCAATGACAGATAATATTTTGAAAATATAACACGCTAATCTATCAAATGCACGCGGACATATTGTTCGGTTTGTCTGAGCGTTCCATTGCATGCATCGCGAACAGTACGTTTCTGTACTCATTAGGGGACTGAGCATGCGTCCCTTTGGCACACCTTCTATTATTCACAGCGGAAGCGAAGCACTCTAATTACATGCGCGAGAGAGAACATCTTAATGAATAATGATTGATGACTCGCTTCATTATTTTATGTTTGGCTTTTTACGATCGCATATGTGGATATAAGATCTACTAATTGTGTGAAGTGACTGGGAATTGTTTGTCGCACGAGTGATTGATTTCCACGGGGTAGCCGGGATCGATCACTCGCCGAGCAATTAAAGAGAGATAATTAGGTTGTCTTACGGGAAATAAATAAAAAATATCACCAGGAAAGTTTAAACTCGCGTTATATTCCAGTTACACAATGGCTTTAATTACACAAAAAAACTGACACTTGAGATTAGCCGACGAGACAATTATCCAGGGCGGGGTGGTAGGTTGGCACTTCACAGGTCTTCAGAAGGGGTACTCAGCTTTGGTCGTGTTGTCCTGGAGCAGAAAGGGCCAAACCACGTGTGTCGCCGGTATATATAAGGCCGGCGAGCGGGAGAGGGCGAGCGGGGCTCCCCACTGCTGTGCGTCACTCGTAGCGAGGCTCGCGAGCGCCGGGGCACGACGTCACACACCCCCCCCCCCCCGTTAGGCCGGGATTTTCCGTAAGGAAAATTCCCTAGCCCAACGGGCGTAGCAGCCCTGAAGATACTCCCTGAAATTAGAGAAAACAAGGGCATGAGTACCTTGAACAAGTGACAACCCTATACGCTAATTAGGATACCTAAATAATAATGACCCACGCTTGCATTCTTCACGCGTACAACGGCAGTCTGAATTTGAACATAAACATTTATCATTCATAATTCATCACACATACCTACATGTAAATGCCAAGGCCAGTGTAATATGTTAATATTAAAGATAACAATCTATGGAGAAGCGCTTAGGGTAATTATTAGGTAATAATGATTTGTAGATATAAGAAACTTGATCTAGCCCTACGACTTAAAAATCTTGGGTTCGGCCTTTGCCACTAGATAAGTAAACTTTTTGAATATAGTTAGGTGTAACAACAGATTTTTCGTAACGATGAACAAAAATAATATAAGCCGCAGACACGACCGGACCGCTCAATGTCAAAGGAAAGAATTTAATAAATATTTTGCTCTAATTAATAACTACAACACGACCAGTAAACACCTTTTGAATGTAAACAATGGTGAATCATTAGTTAGGCATTTATTTATCGGCGCGTCGCTGAGTGAACGCGCGTGCGTCATAACGAAAACTAGGTAGGTACGTTCTAAATGGTAGGTACTATTCGACTGTTCCGAGCTCGCGACGCACGGTTAATTACCCTGAATGTTTATAAAGTACCTATAATAACAATTTGATTATGGAATTTATACAGAATTAAGAATAACAACAGAACTTCAGAACAAGGCACGGCGAAAAACAATACGCCAATCAAGATGCATTTCAACAAATAGATTTGCGGAAAGAAAATACACATGCGAGAATTGAACCACAGACCGATCCAACAACAACTTTTTAACCACTGAGCCATAACTGATAGTTAGATAAACAACAGATTCTTTGTAACAATATTACATGTAATAAACTTTATTACAATTTATAACTGAAACATTTATTCATTTTATGTTAGCATGTTTACATAAATCATTAACACAACACAATACATTATCTTGTGAGCTTCGACTCGAAAACAAAAGAACCATTGTTGGCCTTCACAAATGATTATGTAGGTAATTATAACTTTGTATAGATATGCATCTTACATTGTTGTTTTTATGCTTTTATTATTCTTTGTAATTAATCAACTTTAAATCCTTGATGTGCCATTCGCCTAAAGGTTTTCCGGCCATGTCGTTAAGTTTGTATACTAGAGGTGACTTTTTTGAGGCAATCTTACATTTAATAAATTTAGGAGCCAATTTCTTGCTAAAGTATTTATCCTTGTCACTAAGTAGAAACGTTCTGCGCCAAACTATATCACCGACATTGAATTCTGCCGGTTTACGGCGAAGATTATAAGATGAACAATTTCGTTGGTGGGCCGACAACAGAGCTGAATGTACCTTCTCGAAAATAGAGGATAAGTAGCCTAAAGTTTCGGCATAGCCGTCCCGTGGTTCAAGCACCATATTGGAATTAAATTCCTTGTCAATATACTGAGAACCACATGTTATGACAAACAATCAAAAACAAGGAAATTAGGAGAATAACCAGTAACCTCACTAACTGCGCAGTTAAGGGCGAATTGAACTTTAGTGATTAGAGTGTCCCAGATTCGATGATCAGATTCTATGAAAGTTGAAATAGCTGTCGTAATGGTTTTGTTGTAACGTTCAACTGAGTTAACGTGGGGAGTATACAACGGTGTAAAATGCAAATTTGGAATTTTATATTTTGACAACATACTTTTAAAGGTTGCGCTAATAAATTGCTTACCGTTATCCAAAACAATAGTAGATGGAATTCCATGCACCAAAAATACATTTTCCTCGAGAATTTTTGTTATCACTTCTGCAGTTGCCCGTTTAATGGGGAAAAGCAAACAATATTTAGAGAAACAACAACTGACCACAAATATAAAAGTGTTTTGTTTTCTGCTGGGAGGCAATGGACCAATCAAATCAATACTAATCGTCTGAAAGGGCTTTTGACATGATTTGGGTTTTCCCATTAGACCTAAATTTGGGTGATTTTGGTGTTTATGGGTGATACAAGGTTCACATGAACTGACGAACTTGACAACATCGGAGTACATACCAGGCCAAAAGTAATTAAGTGCAAGACGTTTGTATGTCTTAAAAATACCCAGATGTCCAGCAGTGGGCGAAGAATGATTCTCCCTTAGAATGTCAATTCTTTGGTCAGACGGAATAACCTCTTTCCATTGAAATTCTCTAGTGAGAGGGTTTAATGTTTTTTTTAAACAATACAATTTATTGTTTATTACTTGATAGTTAACAAAGGAAGTCGGAGAACTTAAACAGCCTTTATAGATATTTAAATACCAAGGATCATTAGTAGAAACTGGTTAATTCTGATTAGAATTAAAATCTATATTTATATCATTAGCAATCGCAGAAAAGGGTAAGGAGCGAGACAGAAAATCAGGTAAAACGTTATCGGAACCCCGACGATGACGTATTTCGAAATTATAGGAAGATAAGCGAACTCCCCATCTGGCTAACCGGCCAGTAGGGTTATTTAAGGTCAAGAACCATTTCAAAGCAGTGTGATCAGTGTAAACTATAAACTTTTTACCATTTTCAACATAACAACACCAGTGTTCTATAGCAGATAGAACAGCCAGGGCCTCGCGCTCTGTGGCACTGTAATTTTTTTCTTGCTTAGTGAGTGATTTGCTATAGTACGCTATGACTCTTTCCTCACCATTTAACCTTTGACAGAGGATCGCGCCAAGACCAAAATCGCTAGCATCTGAGTGTATTTCAAACGGTTGCGAGTAGTCAGGACAAGCCAACACCGAGGAGGAAATCAAACAATTCTTTAGGTTATTAAACGCCTCATTAGCCTCTGTCGTCCAGCAGAATGGAGGTGCGTTTTTACTTTGAGATGTTAACTTATTTAAGGGTGCAGCAATAGAGCTAAAATTCGGTATAAAACGCCTGTACCACGAGGCTGCGCCTAAAAATCGACGTACTTCTTTTCTATTAGAAGGAGTGGGATAATTTTTCATTGAATTTACTTTATCCGGATCGGGATGCAATCCACTAGAGTCGACAATATAGCCTAAATATTTTAGTTTATCTCTAAAAAATTGACATTTTTCGAGATTAATTGTTAAATTAGCGCTTTTTAGTTTATCAAGAATGCGTAATAAAAGAGTAATATGCTCGTTGAAGCTGGACGTGATACAGATTATGTCATCGATAAAACAGAAAACCTTATTTTCAAATTCTGGACCATAAAATAAAATATCAACTAATCGTTGTTGAGTAGCTGGCGCATTCGTAAGACCGAAAGGCTTTCTTTTGAACTGAAATGTGCCACGCGTGGGAATATAAAAGGCTGTTTTGCAACGGTCCTCTTCTTTAATTAATGTTTGCCAAAAAGATTTAGACAAATCTAAACTAGACAAGTATTTAGCATCTCTCTGATTAATAAGCATCTTTTTTTGTAACGGAATTTAATTTACGACTGTCCAAACAGAAACGCAGTTCACCATTCTTCTTTGGGGTCAAAATGACCGGGTTTGACCACGGGCTTTCGGATCGTTCAACAACATCCTCTGAGAGCATGTCGTCAAGATGCTTTATTAAAATTCTTTGTTTATCGGGAGACATGCGATAAAATCTTTGCCGAATAGGGGGGCAATCACCTGTATCAATTGAATGAGAAATAATATTTGTGCAACCGAGACCCCGCTTCTCGTATGAAATATCGGTAAATTTAGAAATAATGTTGTCAGCGGTAGCTCTCTGGTCGACTGTAAGATGATCATAAGAAACAAGATGTGTAGGGGGAACTGCCTGCAACTCCATTACTTGAGCGTCAGACTTGTTCACAATCAAAACAGACTCTAATTTGTTAGGAAATAGGCCGAAGCTTCGCCGAAAATCTATGCCAAGGATAAGGGAATTTTGAATCCCAGGTACAACATGAACTTCTAAGTTAATCGATTTATCCTGAAACTCCAAGGGTAGAAACACCGATCCCAAAGACTCAAATCGTTCGCCGCCTGCTGTTATTAACCTTAAAGGTTTCGATTTATCCAAAACATTGTCTTTCAAAAATAAGTTATGCAAATTATTACCTAAAATTGTAACGCAAGATCCAGAATCTAAAAGACCAGTGGTAGATATTCCGTTTAATTTTAGGGTAACGTAAGGTAAATATTCTACTTTAGAATTACGGATTGAGGAAATATGATAGCTATTAAAGAATTTTTTTAAAAAGTCCAACCAGTTATTCCACTCTGTTTTATTACAATTAGTTGTATAATTTGATTTTCCACAATCCTTGTTAACTAGTTTTTTGGAACTGTAGGGGTCGACTTAGATTTACAATTGGGGCAGTCTGACACCTTGAAACCCTTTGTGCCGCACTTAAAACAGATTAGGTAGTGTGGCTGACGGCAATTACGTAATGAGTGCGAATTGCATCTACAACGCACGCAAAAAGTTTTATTTATATTAGAAGTACTCGATACGGCGTTGACTTGTGGTACAGACTTGTATCTCGATGTATCGGTGACAGAGTTATATTTATTGAAGTGATTATGATTGTAAACATTTTTGTTTGAAGAAAAATTAGAAAACGGATAATTATACGCTAGATCGGGTGCTACAGTATTCTTTGAAACTTTAGGGGGTTCAGAAAATTGCTTACTGCGACTTTGGTAATTTTCGAAAAGACGACAAACTTCGACCAGACTATCAACATCAACAACCTTTGCAGTGAGCAGACAATTAGTGTAACAAGGTCTAATATTATTTAGTAAAATTTCTAGCTTCTCCGAATCAGCAGTAGGAGAACTAAGTCGCGAAAACAGACCGTGCATTTTTGCCACGTAAATAGTTATTGATTCGTTCTCGCCCTGTGAGCGCTGACGAATCTCCGTCATAAGCCGATAATCGTAGTTATGCGGACTAAAATCTCGTTTCAAAAGTTCGCAAAGTTCTAACCAAGTCTTTACATTATTTTTAACAGAACGATACCAAACTAATGCGTCACCCGAAAATATTTCAAAAGCGAAAGACAACATCTTGTCGTGTGGAATAGATCTACAGGACATAAATTCATCATTTTTTTCAATAAAAGATCTTACACATGATTTACCGTTAAATTTACCTAATTCCGAAAAAAGCTTACGGTCGTAATTATAGGAAGTGTTTCCCTCTGCCACTGAGTAATCCGACCGCGAACTACGGCTCGTGATTAATTGTAATTTCGCATATAAGTCATTAAATTTATTCCACACAGACTCAATTTTTTTAATATCAAGACTGCCGGTATCCTCCCTATTCAGTCGATGAAAACAATGGTGTAGCACGGTTTCGACCTTCTGTTGAAGCTCGGAAGTATAGTTTGCTTCCAACATAGATAAGTGTTTATTTGATCTTAATAACGACTTTTCCACTTCAGCCACATCCTCCTCTGGTGGGAAGGGTGAAGATAATATATCCTCCGAGGGAATTTTAACTGAAAGTTTAGCGATTTGTTTGCGGGGATCGTCAGGCTTTGAAACGCCGCGTATTGTGGTCTCATATTCTAATTCCGCTTTAGTTAATAATGAGAAATTTATAATGTAAGCCATTATTACAAAACAATAATAGAAAATCTAAGTATTTACGCCGGTACTAGAAAAAAAATTAAATATCGCCAGAAAATCGAATACCGTGCTAAAAAAAGCTGAAATACACTAAATTATACAATGGTGTGATGATTGGTAAAGGATTAAAAAAAAATTCTTAAAGGTCACTCAAAGGTTGAATCACAATATTTTTTCGCGAACACGAGGCTCGTTAGTTCAACGGCTAAGCGGTTAGAACCGGTTGGCGGCTGGACACGCTGCCCGCGGTGAAACGTGATTTTAGACCGACGTTAATTAAATCACCGTTATGTTTTTTACACAGTTAAATTGCTTATGGCCAACCAAAATAGATAGAAACTGTACCTGTATGCAATTCACCACACCAGAATATATGCACACACAGGAGAAAAATACACAAGAGAAAAAGAAATTATTTCACTCACCTGTAAAGTGCCAACTTACGTTTTAAAAATATAATTAAAAATTCTATTGGGCGCCAATGTCGCACGAGTGATTGATTTCCACGGGGTAGCCGGGATCGATCACTCGCCGAGCAATTAAAGAGAAATATCACCAGGAAAGTTTAAACTCGCGTTATATTCCAGTTACACAATGGCTTTAATTACACAAAAAAACTGACACTTGAGATTAGCCGACGAGACAATTATCCAGGGCGGGGTGGTAGGTTGGCAGTTCACAGGTCTTCAGAAGGGGTACTCAGCTTTGGTCGTATTGTCCTGGAGCAGAAAGGGCCAAACCACGTGTGTCGCCGGTATATATAAGGCCGGCGAGCGGGAGAGGGCGAGCGGGGCTCCCCACTGCTGTGCGTCACTCGTAGCGAGGCTCGCGAGCGCCGCACGGTGGGCTGAAAAAGTTCGCTAGTGGACTTAGGGATTTCGAAAAAACTAAAGTGGAATATAAATAAACTAATTCCATTTTTGGATTCTATAATCAAATACAACTCAAAATTATTACTACAATTTTTTGATTAAACGCGTTTTTTGAGTTATTAAATTTTAAAGATTTTTTTGTATGGAAGAAAACAATAAAATGAGAATTGCTCGTAATTCTTAAACTATCTTAAGAAAACATTGAAAGTTTATGACAGAAGATATTTTTTGGCTATTTATGCACTATATCGCGAACTGCGTTTTTTTGCGTTTTGGCGGTAATATTTTTTTTTATCTTTTATTCGACACCACCCGGAGAGGTTAAATATTAGGCGCGTTTTTTTTAATGTGGTATCCCCAGTAGGCCTAATCCACTTGCTACACTTGAAAAAATCATCATTAGTCATATATCTGAAACTTTAAAAATTTATTAGTTTACCTGATTTTGTCAAAATTCCGAGAAAGCATAATATGTCGTGACCTGTGTGGATATTTTATTGTTTCATTTTGTTGTATTGACTTGTTAACAGTGGTATTATAAAAAAATCGATTTCGTTTTTTTTATTTTCCACTAGTTTCATACAAACTTCAAACAATTTTATCTCGGTAAGTATGTACTTTATCAAAAAATTCAAAGAATAAGAAAGTATTGTTTTCATTAGTAGAATCCAAAAACAAGCATTTTAGCCCCTAAGTCCACATTTTGATTTTTCAGCCCACCGTGCGCCGGGGCACGACGTCACATGTTGAAATGTAATGATTTTATTAATGTTTCTCCTAGAGATTGAGATATTGACTGCCTCCGTAGTCCAGTGGATAAGGAATGCGTCTGCTGATAGGGAGGACGTGGGTTCGATTCCCGAGTCTGGCAAAAATGTCTGAGTTTTTCCGAATTATATTCTCAGTAGCAGCACGGCGTTTGGCAATGTGCCCCTTAACGGCAATAGGCTCGCCCCCTATTACGTGAGACGAAAAATTCATAAGGCGAAATGTGGGTGTAATATTGTGATGATAAGAAAAATATTTTCATTATAATTTTCATTGTGAAAAAATAAACTTTATTGTGTTATACAAATATCTGAGCGAATCTAAATCATAATACTGTCGTGTTTCGCTGATTTAAACAGTTATGGATTAGCAATCATATCTCTACAGTAACTTTATTTATTGGTGACAGGCTATCATTTGGACATAATCTAATCTGATCTAAATCAATGATACAGAAAATCATGAAACACGTGTACCGAGAAAGTAGCTACTCACCCGCGACTTGGTAAACACCCAGTTAACAGAACATTGTGTCTATGTACTGCAATACGCGCAACACTGAAATCGTAAAAAATATTTTTAAACCTTTTTGATAGCCGAATATGAATTTACAAAATATGTAACGCAAGTCGACTAGAACATTTATGCATAAAATATACTTTTCGCTCGACAGGTTATCTAAAATTCTACATTCATCATTTTTCGGTAGCACGTCAACCTGTCAATGTCGGGTGGCCGGACCAAAATAAATATGTATTAAAATATGTGAATAATTATTGGCGATGCAGCCAGTCACGAAGCTCGATTTATAACCCGCCAATGCTCTTGTTCATTTTTGTACTGACAGGGAAATTGAGCTTGCACTGGATTTATCAGCAGAAAACACTGTAATAATGTTGCCCCAGGTTAACCAGTCCAGTGGTACTAAAATTGCTTTATAATTTAATCTGACTATACATTTCATGTCAATTATGGGTCTCCCTTGTCTCGTTGTGTGAGGGTTAAGCCACAGATTCCGTCTACATTACCTTGTTGAGCTTGATTGGAAGTGTTGTTGGTGAAATCACTTTGTAAAGTTTGAATTTATTACGTGACGATGAATATTAAGGTGTTAATGGTGGAGCACAATATTGTGTTTCAGTTTGATTTATATACCCGTTTTCACAATATGTTTGTATTAAACTGTTCATTACAAATTGGGTGTGTGTAATTTTCAAAAAGTAACAAGGTACGCGCGAGTGACATAAAACTCTTCTGGGCAGTCGGGTAAAAATAACTTAAGACGAACAAAAAACCTAGTACCTTCAGCTACAATACATTTTATGTAACCCAAATAAATTGAAAATAAATTGAGTTTTTTTGTGGAAATTGATTTCACTAATCCTTACGTAAATTATTTTATGTGTAAGTTTTATAAGAGCTAGGGATTATAGTAGGTAAAATTAAATATTTGTAGTTTATAAGATGTATCAAATTCGTAAATTATGTCTATTTATGTATAAAATTTGTTTTATAATTAGGTACCATATTCTCTAAAACAGTAAAAAATATTTTAAAACTTTTATAAATCATCATCATCTTCTTAGCGTTATCCCAGTTTCAATCTGGGGTCCGCTTACTAGTCTAACCGGATTTGGCTGAATATTAGCTTTTCCACGGAGCGACTGCCTGTCTGACCTCCGCAACCCGAAGGGATAGCGATATTCCATGGTTTAGACTAGTGTCAGTTTAACCCATGCCGAAACGTCGAGACAAATAGTATATTATCGTATTTCATCTTTCTTTTCGTTTATTAACACGATTCAGACTCGTTACATAATTTTTAATAGTGTCAGTTTATTGAGAAGGTACTGACGCCCTGTAACGACGGTCAAAGATCTTCATGACAACCGACGGCTAAACGCGAGGTACAGTCAACAGCAAAAGTAAATTATCAAAATCAGAAATTCAATACTAATGAACGGAGTTCGCGTCAGAACTATGTGACGTCGAAGTAATTCTAAAGTATGTGATTGTAAATTATACCAATAATTTACTACTCGTACAGCTGCCATATATTGGTGATCAGTTTTGACTCCAAAAGTTATAAACTCAATTCACATCAGAACTAAGAAGTGAAAAAAATGTTCAAAACTAGTCAACAGTTAAAATAAAATATAAATGATGAAACTGAGGCCACCTCATCATGAGGCAAATAATTTGTCCATATTTATTTTTTAATTACCCCAGTAATTTAATTTGTTGTTTTACGGAAGAAAAGCTGAATTGGATAAAAAATGGAAAAATATTTTTATAGACTCTCGCCTTTATCCTCGAAGGGGTAGGCAGAGGTGTAATATTACACACACATTTCGACATTAATTTTAGGTCCTACGTAATAGGGTGCGAGCCTATTACCGCTACCGGGCACATCACCAGATTCCGTGCTGCTACTGAGAATTTGGAAAAACGCAGTAACACTTTTACCCGACCCGGGAATCAAACCGGAGACTTCCGATCAGCAGACGCATACGCTATCCACTGGACCACGGAGGCAGTCACTGGACCACAGAGGCAGTCTTTGTATATTTAATATAATTATGCCAAATTTCATCTCGCATGTATTTTGTTTTTTGTAACTTCTGTCAAATGTTCAAAAGTAACTGATGTGATACAAAACGATAATTCAATAAATATTATTACCTTTGCATGTTTGTGCATTTATGTCAATGTTCAAAAGTAGCTGATGCGATACAAAATTATAACTCAATGATTGCTTTATCCTAGTCGGCTACAATATATCTGTCACAGTACACAGTGTACCTATCTGTCACAGACTAATGCTATGCCTGGCGTTTTGTTTCTTTTTTTTTATGTTGTACTTTTTCTGTGTCTGTGACAAATTTAAAACTTTTTCTATATGTTTAAAAACCGGAATGTAGATTGATAATTTTATCTTTAGGGCATTATTTATATTGACTTTGCGCTTTTATCACACTGTTAGCAGGAGTTCTGTTGGAATAGTGCAAAAATCCAAGTATCGAAACTCTTTAATGTCAATCTGAAATTTGGCTGTCACGTACAATATATAAATTTGAATTTAGAATACAATATTGATGAATTTTACTGATTACGAATATATGGCAGCTGTACTCTCTCCGAGGCACGGGATAAGCGATAATTAACAATTCAATATGTACATAACTCCGAAAAGTCATTGTTGCGTGCCGTGGATTCGAACCCGATACCCGCTGCATGGCAGTCTGTTGGTATATCCACCAGGCTATCGTTTTAAACGTTTATAAATAAATTTTACGAATAAAATCCTCACGATACACGAGCAAAATGGGATAAAAGCACTGTCATGAAAATTAAAAAAGTCATAAAAATACAACATAACATAAAAATGTTTTCGACGATTCTGAGTGTTTCGGATGGGACGCCGTGTCTAAAGCCGCCATGTCTAAAAACTTTGAACATAAAACAAATACAGTGCCTTTCATAAAAATATTTCGCAATAAAAAAGTTGTATAAAATTCCAATAGAGAAGCGTGAAAATGTTATGTAGGTACTTTAATAGTATTAGTCGAAGTTGAGATATTAGACCAGGGTCGATAATTTTGGGTGCTGTGTCAGGTAACCTCCGCGTGGTGCACCCGGGCAACGTGAGCCAAAAACTCCCTTTGAGCCTTTCGGGGGAGTTTTTGGCTCATGGCCAATAACCTGGCCGTAGGGAACTCTCCGTTTTGTGTGGAGGAAGTATCAACCCATAAAGGGTTGTCTTGAAGTGTTTCTTCACGTACCCTCTGACCTAGCAGAGGATACAGTGGAAGAAATTGTCAGAGTCAGCATGGGTTAGGAGTGGCGGGCTCGACGTTCACTTACACTGTCGCCGAGCAGGCAATTAAAGAACTTTCATTGCCACCGTCCTATATCGTAATCCTGGATGGAGTGTTGTGGTTACGTCTCGCAACTTTAACTAGGACCGATGGTCCTGGCTTAGTTGCCCGGACCTCGAGGTAGACAACCTCTATAAAAAATAACCCCAAATCTTAAGCTCTGGCGCGCGGCGAAGGGATGCATAGCTGACGGGATGGTCAGTTGCGAGCGCGCTCTCCTGCTGGGGCACCTGCGGACCCCTCAGTTGGGTTACAAATGTACGCTTACCTGGGTACAGGGGGCACTGCCCAGGTGGACCTTGAATTCCCCCACACACGTGGGAACACAATGGAAAATTTAAGAAACTTGAATACAACAAATAATAATATGTCGCAAACAGATGCGGCTCAGGCGGAATCCGCAAGTTGCAGTCCTTCAATAGATTTGCGTTGCGTTGACCGCAGCGCATCACGCTCACGAGTTCGCTCTCGACCTAGAGAGGGAACAGAGTCAGATGTTGACTTTTTGCCGCCTCCCAAGGTAGGCAAAGTACAGGCAGGGTCTGAATCAGATCTTGATACCGTACCGACTTCCAGAGTAGGTAAAGCACCAGCTGCCAGACGTGGTCGTGGTCGTGATCGCGGGCGAGGCCGGTGCGCGACAATGTCGGGTTCGGAGTCAGAAGTTTTGATCCAGAACGACGAGGAAGAAAGTGTGCTAGAAGAAGTGACACAATTATTGGAACAAATCCGCCCAATTAACCGGGTCAATAATCCTCATCTGGCTGCGGATCTGGTGAAAAGAGTTGGAGATGGAGTAGCTATTGTTCTCAAGGTAGCTTCAAAGTCACGAAACTTGAGTGGGCGATATGTGAAGGCTCTGAAAGATGCAGCAACCACAATCTCCGAAATAGCAGATCTCCGCAAGGAAATCGGCCAGATTTGTAGTACTAACACGACCTCTGCTTTATCAGACGCAAAAATGCGTCTAATCATGGATCGTACGGGAAGCTTGGTAGATGCACGATTGGCCGCCCTAGAAGCGAGACTGCCTCCTGAGCCACTTCTTCGGCCTCCATTGGCTACAGACAAACGTAAACGGCCTACGAGTACTACTTATGCCGGAGCTTTGCAAGGAACGTATGCCATGGTAGCTGGGACACCTGTGTCCAACCAGACCGAGTCTCAACTTCACGATAAAACCTCCACAGAGCAGGCACAATTGCAAGGGAAAACGAAGAAGGCGATGGTGAATGTATCTGGTAATGCATCGGGTAGAAGTGCCTCGAATGCCTCTGCTCGCAATCTTTCTAATCAGGGCTGGCAAACTGCAGAAGGGGGAAGAAAGAAAGGGAGAAAGAAAAGAAAGGCTGCCGCCAAAGCAGTTGAAGTCGCTGAAAAGGGCAAGAAGCCGAAGAAAGTCCGTCCACCTAAAACAGCAGCTGTTGTTATTACAGTGCTTCCACAGGCCGTTGACAAGGGTCTCTCCTATGAGGCCGTATTAAGAAAGGCACGTCAGGGTGAAGACCTGTCTGATCTAGGGAATGCTGCTGCCCGAACCCACCTGACACGGACAGGGGCTCGAATGCTTGAGTTTCCTGGAGTTGAAGGCACAAAGACTGCCGACACACTAGCGGAAAGGCTCCGAGATTTCTTTGCTGGGGAGGATGGAGTGAAAATCACCAGACCTGTTAAATGCGTAGAATTACGCATTGCGGGCCTGGTTGATTCAGTGACTACGCAGGAAATCCAGAGTGCAATAGTCTCCAAAACTGCGTGCGCTCCAGAGTCAGTTAGAGTTGGTACCATCCGTACTGGTCCCAGAGGCATGGGTGCGGCGTGGGTCAGCTGTCCCGTTACAGCAGCTAAAAGTTTAGAAAGCGCTGGGAGGCTACTCGTAGGCTGGAGCTCAGCTAGGGTAACTCTTCTGGAGCCTAGGCCTGCGAGGTGTTTCAAATGTCTAGCGCAGGGGCACACGCGTATCACCTGCAACAGTAATATTGATTGCAGTGACCTTTGTTATCGCTGTGGTTGTCCGGGACACAAAGCAGCGGGGTGCTCCGCCCCTCCACACTGCCCATCAGGCGAATCTTAACCGCTCCGCTCGCGCTCAAGATCTCTTCCTGCAATCTTTGGCTGAGTGGTCAATTGGTGCAGCCGTTGCCTCGGAGCCTTATTTCGTTCCTCCTCGCTCTAATTGGGCGAGTGACTGGGAAGGCTCCGTGGCAATTGTCACCTCTACAGCATTGGGTTCCCCGCCCTTGCTGCTCAAAGATAAGGGCTCGGGCTATGTCGCTGCCAAATGGGGCGGACTGGTTATATATGGGGTTTACTTCTCTCCTAACCGTAGCTTGGCGGATTTTGAGATCTTTCTTAATAATCTAGAAATCTCAATACGAAGGATATCACCTAGCCGCGTTTTAGTTCTGGGTGATTTTAACGCAAAGTCCGTTGCTTGGGGATCGCCCAGAACAGACGTACGCGGTGCGGCTGTCTTGGCATGGATGTCATCGTTGGACCTCTGTCTTCTAAATACAGGTTCCACAAATACCTGCGTGCGGCGACAAGGGGGGTCGATAGTTGACCTCTCGTTTGCTTCTCCTGTGGTTGCAGAGCGTGTGACCAGCTGGCGTGTACTGGTGGACGTAGAAACCCTGTCGGATCATCTTTATATCTTAGTACGCATCTCCCGTACGCAAGGAGTTCATACAGTGAGCAGAACTCCCAAATTTCCACGATGGGCTGTGCGCAAGCTCGACCGAAACTTGCTAGCGGAGGCTGCCGTTATTCATTCTTGGCTGTCCTCACCACCTTCTGAGGGGATGAATATTGATGTCGAGGTTGGCCGTTTTCGCAATACGATGACGGAAATATGTGACGCAGCTATGCCTCACGTCCGTCGTCGAAACCCAAAAAAGGAGGTGTACTGGTGGTCTCAGGAATTGGCAGATCTTCGTAAAGCCTGTACTCGTGCTCGAAGGTCTTATACCCGCAGCCGACGACGACATGCCGGTGATGAACGGGACGCACAGTTATACGCGGTGTATCAATCTGCCTGTGCAACTCTGAAAATTGCTATCGGTCGTGCCAAAGATATCGCCCGTGAAGAGATGGTGAGGAGTCTTGAAAATGATCCCTGGGGTCGTCCATACCGCGCGGTGCGGAATAACCTGCGCACATCAGGTCCTCCCCTCACCGAAACCCTCCAGCCTAGCTTTCTTGCCGAAGTGATCGTGAGTCTTTTTCCCCAGCGGTCTGGATATGCAGCTCCAGCAATGGTGTCCCCACCTGATGCTTGGAATATAGAATCAAGTGTCCCAGCTGTCACGGATGCAGAAATTAGGGCAGCTATTCTGAGGATTCGCTCGAAAAACACTGCCCCTGGGCCTGACGGTATTCCAGCGCGAGTTCTGTCTCTGACTTTTGAACATTTCCAAGATCACCTTAGTGGTCTTTTTGAGGCTTGTCTTCGCTCTGGACAGTTCCCTGAGTGCTGGAAAACAGGGAGGCTGGTACTTCTGCCGAAGCCAGGACGAGCCCCTGATTTGGCCACGGCCTATAGGCCTATTATCCTGCTGGACGAGGTTGGCAAGCTGTTCGAAAGAATTCTTGCTACCCGTATCGTCCGGCATCTCAACGAAGTCGGCCCAAATCTGTCTGATGCTCAATTTGGTTTTCGTGTGGGACGGTCAACAGTTGACGCTATCATGAGACTAAAGGCCACGGCCGAGGATGCGGTTACCAGAGGCGGTGTTTTATTGGCGGTGTCTCTTGACATCGCCAATGCTTTTAATAGTCTGCCATTTAGCTGCATTCAGGAGGCACTTTATTATCATAGAGTTCCTAGCTACCTAGTGCGGCTAGTGGCAGACTATCTGGAGGGTAGAAGTATTGTGCACGAGAATCGAGATGGAGTCATAGTTCGTAGTCGTATGACGTGCGGTGTTCCACAGGGGTCGGTGCTGGGACCTCTCCTGTGGAACATTGGATACGACTGGGTCCTTCGTGGGGAGCACTGTCGCGGGCTGGGTATCATTTGTTATGCAGATGAAACTCTTGTTACAGCCCAGGGAGCTAGCTTCAATGAAGTGATTCATCTGGCCAACATAGGAGTCTCAGAAGTGGTGGGGCGTATCGAGGCACTGGGACTTACAGTGGCTCTGAATAAAACTGAGGCTCTTTTCTTCCACGGACCTCGCCGTAAGCCACCCACTGGTGCTTCGATAACGATCAGCTCGGTTCTCGTGCCGATCAAGTCCAGCATAAAATATCTTGGGCTTATGTTGGACGGAAAATGGCAGTTCAGCGAACACTTTCGCCAACTTTCCCCAAGGCTTGTAAGCACAGCGTCTGCCCTCGGACGGCTTTTGCCGAACTTAGGTGGACCTTCGATCATGTGCCGGCGACTCTACACGAGTGTTATCCGCTCGATGGCACTATATGGTGCACCAGTGTGGGCAGAGTGCCTAACCGCCCAAACAAGGGCTATGCTTTGGAAACCCCAAAGGGTTATGGCAGTTAGGGTCATACGGGGCTAGGTACCGCACTGTGTCAACAGAAGCGGCATGTGTTCTAGCCGGCACACCACCATGGGACTTGGAGGCGGAAGTACTTGCCGAAATGTATTGGCGTGCAACGGTTGTAAAGGAAACTGGTTCAGTTCCATCGCTGGAAGAACTACGTAGGTGGTGTGAAAATGCCTACCACGTCACTATGGTCAAATGGCGTGATCGGTTGGAGACCCCGCGAGCCGGTATTAGGACCGTGGAAGCGCTCCGGCCAGTCATAGACTGTTGGGCGGGGCGGCAGCACGGGACCCTCACTTTCCGACTGGTGCAGGTTTTGTCAGATCATGGGTGCTTTGGCAAATACTTGCACAAGGTCGCTAGGAGAGAGCCGAGTTCCGTCTGCCACCACTGCGACTGCAGTGAGGATACTGCGCAGCATACCCTCGAGCACTGCCCAGCTTGGGATGTGTGCCGACGGGATCTTGCAGCAGTCATTGGTGTTGATCTGTCACTACCGTCTGTAGTTCAGGCTATGGTAATCAGTGACAGGCATTGGGCGGCGGTCGCAACCTTCTGCGAGGAAGTAATCTCGCAGAAGGAAGCGGCGGAGCGAGCCAGGGAGGGAAATGCCTTGCCTGACTCGATCCGCCGCCGGCGAACCAGGCGGCGTCAGCGCGCTGAAATGCGCCTCATGCCGCCTTAAGTGGTACTGCGGGCGAAGGATCGGGGATATCCATCGTCTGCAGGATTCCGCAATGGGGTTGATGTCCTACGATGAGCCGGGACATTGCCCAAGAGAGGTAGCCCGTTCTAGTGCGGGTGTCTCGCTGGGAGGTTGCCGAAGTCGTAACATGTTCCGGGACCTCCCGTCAAGGCGACGTGCAAGGCTCACCGCGGGTTATTTAGTGGGTGCAGTCCCACATAACCTTTATTTGTCCCCCGAACAAATGGGGTATGCATAAGCATTTTTCCCGCGATAAAAAAAAAAAAAAAGGTCGATAATTTTTGAAACCAAAAAAAATTACAGTATGATGAAACAGATTAGAAAAGGAGGGAAATATGATAAAAATGAAAGGAAAAATAAATTACGGTCGATCCGAGTTCGGGAAGTGGGAGGGGGTGAGTTTTTTAAAGGTAAAAAATGGTTTATCTTCATTGCCGGCAAAACTACAAGTCCTATGGAAAAAAGTTAAATGGCGAAGTTGTAGGTAATAAAAAGATCTACGTCACATAACCTCAAAATTTAGGTGAAAAATTCAAATAATCAAGTTTTTGGTCTTTTATTTTTATCTTTTTCAAAAAAAAAGTCTACGAAAATTGGTGAAAACTTACCTTATTATGTCCCAAATACACTGTAATTTATTTGATTTAAAATATTTATTTTTTCGCCTTATTTTAACTTATTATCAAAAAAGCACCCTAATTTTCAATCGAAAATGCTCACGTCAAAATATCAGCTTTTTTCAAAAAGTCTGGAAGCTTTTTGTTCGTTGAAATCTCTACTTTCTGATAGTGTAAAAAAGAACAAAAAAAAACTCAAATTCGAATTTTTTTTTCGATCCATACAGCTTTATTTATTTATTATATATAACAAAATCACTGAATATTAGGATAAACCAATTATAACTACTTAAATACTAGTACTAAAATTAAATTAAAATATTAAAGTACAATACAAATAAATAAGAAAATATATATTCAAAGGCTTTTCCGTTAGGAAATTCTCAGTAGCAGCATGGAGTCTGGTAATGTGCCCGGTACGGCAATAGGCTCGCCCCCTATTACGTGGGACCTAAAAATGCATGGCGAAATGTGGGTGTAATATTACACCTCTGCCTACCGCTTCGGGGATACAGGCGTGAGTCTATAAAAAAGAAAATATAATATTCAAAGGGCGTCGTGAAAGTCCTCCACATCGCCGTCTATTGGGAACGTGCCCAGAAGACTGGCAGCATTGCCACGCTGTATGGCAATGCTAATTTAATGTGCTAGATACACACCAGCCTTCTGGTCACGCGAGGCGTCAACAAGTCTCTTCGCAAGCTCTCTATAGAGAGATCTAGCACTTGGACCCTATGCGCCCCATGCCCAATGTTTGGACTCCAAACGGCTCAAGTACATAATCCTCTACGAGATTTACGTATTTGCGCCGTTTCAGAGTCTCCGCTGTGGCAGCAGCAGCGCCCGCACAACCCGCTGTGCTAGGAAAATGAGATGGCGCAAGGGTATCGACACACGTTGCGTCCCATACCAAAGGCCTACGCAACTTCCAAGGCAGTAGAGACATTCCATCTGGTCTTTTACCATCGTTGCGTGCTAAACCCTGAGGTTCAAGTTGGTCTGGAACGCCAGCGGTGACAAGAGCCCGACGGAGAATGTCATTCAGGTTGCTGTGTCGTGAAATACGACCTGCGCTCCTGCTGCATGATAGGCCATGGTGACCAAGGCTGTCGACAGCCTCCCCACAGTGACAACGATGTGGAGCGACACACGGCGCACCTAAACTGCGGCAAGAAGCGATGCGAAATGTCGTATCGTCTCGTTTTTGTCTCTTTGAAGGCATTTCTGCATCGTAAGTTATGGCAACAATCAAATAATAATTTGTACGGTTTACGGTACTTTTAAAATGTACGGTTTTCTCATGAGGTCTTCTACTGAGTTCAAGCGGCCATCCACTTATCTTTATTTATTCAAGACCCTTGTAAGATCGCAGTTGGAATATGCCGTGCCAATATGGAACCCATTTTATCGGAAGTACATAGATGCAATTGAGAGGGTGCAGTATAAATTCCTACGTGCCATGCACTACAGGTGTTACAGATCGTATCTTACATATTATGCTCAATTACTCCATAAGTACAATCTGCTGACACTAGAGTCTAGGCGCAAGTTATTGGAAGCTAATGTGTTACACAACATTGTGCATAATAAATTCGATTCCACAGATCTTACTAATACTTTATGTTACACTGTCCCGCGAACCGTAAATAAGCGAAGTGTCCGTGCAGGTACACTCTTTGCTGTCAATTCTTGTCGAACCAACTCTGGATTGCGCTGCCCTATCCGACGAATGGTAGATTCTTATAATCGCTATTTCATTGACATTAACATTTTTATATTTTCTAAGTATAAATTCACGCAAAATGTTATTAAATACTTGAAGATTAATTAATATAATATTCAATATGTAATTGCAAACTCTCATGTTATTTAATACATCATATATTAATATTCCTGAATGTTACAGCTCCATTAGTAGGCAAGATCCCATGGGCACGCCACGATAGTGGCGGTAAGTCCCGTGGTTGATGAGTGGTTGGAGAGACGTCACGGCGTCCTCACCTTCCGGTTGACTCAAATCCTTACCGGCCATGGTTGTTTTGGCCGGTATTTGTGGAGGATAGGCCGGGAGAAAACGCCCGGATGCCACCATTGTGGCAGCAGCCGCGACCCTGTCGAAGACACGGCGTTGTATACTTTGGCGGAATGCCCAGCTTGGGCATCGCAGCGCCGTGATCTTGTCGCAGCTCTGAATACGGTTGTCCTCTCGCTCCCGGCCGTAGTTCTGTCTATGGTCCGGAGTGAGAGGTGTTGGAACGCCGTCGCCTCCTTCTGCGAAGCAGTCATGCTGAGCAAGGAGGCGGCGGAGTGGGAGAGGGAAATACATCGCCCTCTCCCCAACCGTAGGTCCGGGCGTCGGGGACGTCAAACAAGAGACGACCTCCGACCACCCTGAATTCAGTGCCTGCGGACGGTGAGCGCTGGGGCTGCTCCCTGTCCGCCAAAAGGCGGGAGGCGGCGCGTGTCCTCGCCGCCTCCCAAGTAGCTTTGTGAGGTGATGGATGCGAGAAGTTTGATGGATGCAAGAAGTTTGATGGATGATTGCGAGATCATGACGAGACGGGGCCCGCCAACACCAACGGCGGGCCAATCCCGGGCGGGGTCGCGAGAAAGTATGCTAATCGCGAATCGCGTGACCCCGCCAACACACGGGACCCGTAGGGACACCGCGGTGGTTTTTAGTGGGTATGCCCCGAACGCCTGTAGGGGAGAGCCTCCACATACCTCCTCCGCCAGTCCCAAGCCCAGCCGTTTTAATGGCTGGGTTGGCGGAGTTGAGACGACTCATAAGGAGAGTTTACCACCGTAGTGAACAACAAAAAAAAGGCAAGATTCCATTATTTTATTTTATATTCTTTACTATTCCTTTTTTCTATATTTTGTAAATTCCTAATCTAATTCTATTTGCAATTGATATTTTAAATGTACCAATAATTTAATGCTTTGTAGTGTTCATTATGCATTTGTATTATTTTGTTATTGTAATTCGTGGATAAAGTTGTGGGCTGCAATATTGCCGAATCATCTTTGTGGACGAAATTGCCGCTTTTTGTCACTTTTGTTGATTTGACTCCCAGTTTCACATTTATATTTTTGCTAGGATCAGCTTACGCTAACACTAAAGATTAGTTAAATTTCGCCTATAACTCACTAACGCTCGAGATAAACAAATGTATGTTCATAACTCCCTAACCCAAAGGCCGAGAATTCCGCACTAATCCGTCTGCAAGTTTGTATGAACCGCTAACTAATACACAGAACTTTACAATTTCCGCGACACGAACAAGCAGTCGTATGTGTATGTTGTAAGACTTGCAAGGCAGCGGGCAAATTAATAGTGTTTGTAAGCAATGAGCTGGCAACCGCCGCAAATTCTGTTTACTCCCTAAGGTGCAGAGAATATCATGCATGTAGCAACCCTTAATTGAAATGACACCATGGTCGTTTGGTGAAAACGATGTGATGTACCCCTAACTGGGGAAAGGATCCTGTGTCCAGGCCTGTTGGATCGCGGCTCGATGAATGTTGCTAAAAATTGTTTACATAGTAATCGTCTGCGAAACTTTTAATAGCACGATTCAGGATCTTCAACTCTGCTTTCATAGTACCGTTGGTGTAGATGTCACTCGATGGCGTCTTCTCGAATTGATTATAAAAAAATACGATATTATTGCATGTAGCTTTTACTTATTGGCACCGTACTGTGATATTGGTAAAAAGATTATACAGATTTATTTACAATTTTACTGTAGTGAATTGAAAGAAGCCATAGTAGATAATTCCCAATCAAGCCTGTTATAATTAGACCTACCAAAACAAAGTACATAATTAATTCTGTCAGACTCAATTCCAATCAAATCAAACTTAGATTAAAGGCTTAATTAATTAAAAATGATGAACCTAAACAAAACCCAGACAGATTTACATGAATGTTGATCTAAATATTAAGCTATCAAATAAGCTCGTCGATACCATTATTATAATACAAGTTTAATTTGTTCATCCATTTTCTCTACAGAACTTTGGAAACCTTAATGTACCTAAATATCTTCACGGTGGTTTTTATTAAGTTATTGCGGGATGCCTGTCTTGATGAAACCTACTCAACAAAGTTACACTATAATTATGTTTAAATGTCAATTTAGCATTAGGTCCCTAATGCGAAAATGGTAGATATAGGCTTCCAACAGGCAACCAAGTTGTATCCTCTGTTCTTCTTATTCACTGTAACGATACTTACATCAGCGTTTTATTTAATTATAAGAAAACTATGTTATCAACATAACGATTGAATCTGGTACCGCAGGTAAATTTAGAAACATTCGACCAACATACGCAAAGAACTCCAGCTAGACTGAAAACAACAATGTGTGGCTAATCGTATACTCGTATGAGGACCAAATTTACAACACTTTAGTTCAGTAGTTTAAAGGCAAGATAGCCGCTGGAATTACTTCGCACTCGTCGGCGTAGTTTAAATTATAATAGCATCTTGAAAAGTGATCTTGATTAGGTTTTTGTATTTTTGTAAATGTACAGCTACTGTTTTAAAAAAATTGTGTGTGTGTGTGATAAAATGTCATAGATACAAACCTCACTTTACATTTATTATTGTTACCCGATGACAGTTTTGCGGAGGAATACGAAACGCCTACTGACTTGTAAGTATGTATTTATCAAATATTTAACCATTTTATTTATAATTTAGTTATAGTTTTATACGTAGGTAAATAGTTTTAGTTGTAAATTATTTAAGACCAATTAGAATGTAAATAACAAAAAATAATGGTTATGTGAAAAAAATGATTATTGTCTGACTATAACGCTTCCGCTCCCAAACCACTGAACCTATTTCAATAAAATCAATGACGTACCTTAAGCGGCAAAACATCACACGCAGATTCAGTCAACCTTTTACGATAAAAATATGATTTTGTTGTATCAAATCGTAAATAAACAAACAGGCTACTACATGGTAAAAGTATTTTCGTAATCCAAGGAGTGTCTCATGCACCGTCTCTGCCACTGATAATACAGCAAAAGATTATTGTCTTTTGTAACAGGAAGCAAGGCTGTCGATAGAATCTATCTTCACCGGGTGACTTTAAAGCTCGTGCTTTATCTGGAAATAACAAATATTTCTATATTGGCTTTGGGTTTTATGTCCCCTTTATGACCGAACGAGATAAACGTATATTGTCATCTCATCCCGGTCAACCTCAGACATAATGGCCAATTTTCACGGTCACTACTGCATTCGAATCAATCTAATGCTACTGCTACACCTGCGTTAGCGTTAACGTTAGTGGCAAAGGTCAATAACGCGTTAGTTAACGCGTTAAAAAAATCGCATAGGAAATTGGTATTGTAACGCGTTAAAACGTTGTCCACATCTACGTAGCGCCTAAATTATCGCGCTAATTGACGTGTCAAGACGCAGGTGTAGCAGGAGCATAAGAATGACATACATATTTTATAGCATCTCAGAAAATGTTGTGTTGTCTGATCCGCGCTGGTTGTAAGTTACTGACGTACCAGAGTTTGTCTGTTAAAATCAAAATTGCCGGAGTGCTGTTGCCGACGGCTCTCAACATGCTAGCATTGATAATCAAATCTTGGGGCGCACACAGTACGTACGTCTAGCATCGGCTATCAGTAAAATGCCACTCATCTGTTTGAGTACTAAGCCAGTTTAATAATCAAAAATCCTACTACAAAACGTTGTTAGTAAAGACCCCGCTGTACCTACTGTACCGTTGACCTAAATTCAAAATCCCAGCTTATCCCATCAAAGCAAACTAGAAGCAATGTTATTAAAAAATACTATCTCTATTGATTATAATGATGGAATATAGCGTTTTATTATTGGCGCCCTTATAAATTAATTCTAGTTGTAACTTTGTTTTAGGGTTCCGTAAACAATTATTTTTCTACGCCGCAAGCATGTTTATATACAAAAAATTGAAATTTTACAACTCTTGTATCTCTATTATGTAAGTAAACGTTTTATACAAAACTCACAGAAAATTGAGCCTTCATATATTGCCTTGAATTTTAACGGAGGGCTGGCGTGTTTATCTTTAAAATAGTCAAGTAGGTATAATCAAATGAAGTCATATTCGAAAAAAATATGTAATAACTAGACTTAACCCGTGTCTGTGCCCGTGTTAATTCTACACCTAAACCTTTCTCAGGATTCATGCTATTTGTTGGTGAAAGCCGTAAAGTAGTTTTTGAGTTTATCGCGCTCATACTAATTGACAATGCGGCTATAGGATTTCATTATATAATTATGAACGTATAGATAAACAACAAAAAATATACAACAATTGTTTGCAACATACAATGCTCCCATAGTATGATAGAATTTGATTAATTATTATAGATATAACAAGATATAATTATTATGGCCAAGATATAATTCTTAGGGATGGGCATAATCTGGATGCACCTTACTCTACATAATTATGAATTATAAGGCTGCTCGTCAACCAGGGTCCTGACCAGCCACGGTGGCTGACTCGCGCAACGTTCTTTGATACTACGTACATAACTGAAGGTGGCCTCCGTGCGTAGTTGGTTTTCCTCTACAATTTATCGTGCCTTATAATTTGCAAACGACGTACACGACGTCGACGACTGTATCTATATTAGGTAGGTACACTAAAGTTTAGATACAGTAAGACATCATCTATGGTATTTTTTGTCGATGTCCACTTGCGCCTAGCCCATAGATTATACAGATATACTGGTACTGGTATAGATGCGCAACTCCCTCTAAGGAAAAAGTTCAATAGGCATCCTCTACGCTAGATGGCGTACAAACAATTTTATTTTTATTCCGATCGTATAGATGGCGTTAGTAGTGGATACATTTTTCAAAATAAAATAAATGTTGAATTTCGGTGTTAATAAATAAGTAAATGACAACTAGTGTTGAAAATGACTAAAGTGACTGAAGTTGACTGACTGTCATTTACGGTCAAATTGGTCAAAAACAGTCAAAAAAGGTCATTAACTGTAAAAAATTGTCAATTTCGGTCATTTTGATTTCACTAATATTTTAGTACTTTTTTAAGTATTTTCTAAGTTTTTGTGATTATTATAAGTGTACAGAATTCTTAATTGAAACAAAAAGTGGTTTATAATTATTTATTGTAGTATTTAACATTTTACAATGTATGTTTCTTAAAAAATAGAATCATAGTGTTAATCATTTTACTAATTGTTTTCTAATTCTAATTAAAGTATTAATATCATGACCAATGATGTCTTGTGCGTGGTTCGTGGCGTCTATGAATGCAATGTTTTCATATTCCTCTTCTTCGGAGTCTGAGCTCAAATTACACATTGCAGGAGCACGTTTATTTTCCGCAAAAAGACGGAGGTTTGACCTGACGAAAATAAGGTTTTCCACCCTTTGCTTCTGCAAGCGATTGCGTCGCAAAAACTGAATGAAACTGAATATGCTCCAGTTGCGCTCACTTGCAGCTGAAGATGGTGGAACGCTTAGGATTCGGGTAGCGATCGGTTGTCTGCCACCATATATATATATTATATTTTGTGGAGTTCGGCAACGGCTCTAACAATTTGAATGAAATTTTGTATTCAGATAGAGTTTGGCTTGGTAAGTTTGTCTTCTTTATAGTTAGATTTCCTGGGAACACGTCATAAAAAAACAATCGCTGAGTGAAATTGGATACCTAAATATATAAATTATTTGGTGGTAGTTGAGAATGGACATAAATTATAATTTTAGTCAAATTGACTGAATTTGACAGTAAATGACCGGTCATTTTAGGTTTATGACAATTGTGACTGGTCATATTCAGTCATTTTACATCTCTAATGACAACTATTATGTAAAATATGCAATTTAAAAGTTAAAAAAATAAAAATCACAAAATATAATTTTTGGTAAGCGTGGATTCGATCCACGGACATCTAATTTATGAGCAGAGCACGCTCCCACTGTGCCACGCAGATCTTACCGACATTGGCGAAATGACCGTTCAGTTGTCGCTTTTTCTTTAGTTCTTGCCCTCATCCGTAGATGACGCTGATTATATGAAATTTATCCAAGCTAACGAGAGATGCATAGGCATCTCTCGTTTGACACATGGAAGTAACAGTAAACATAATTATGATTCTGAGAGTTAACTCAATCGGATTTAATTCATTTAAAAAGAATGGTTGGCAAATTCATACGGAATCTCTAACTGATTGCAAACTTATATTCACGGACCAGTTTTAAAGAACTGCCAAGAAATTGAGAACGTCGACTTTTATTACTTCCGTCAGAGTATTGTCATCGAGCAATCCCAAAATCCCTTCCGTACAGAGTTATATTAAACTCAGGGAAGCACTCAGGAATAGTAATTTAATCGTAGCCACTTGTTCAAATTAAATTAAATTGTTACCTGGCTACGGGTTCTCTCGTTGTAGTTGCCTAACTTCAATTGAGTTGATGTAAATATTATTTTAGTCTTTGGATTTATGTACTCGTAAGCTGTAAAATATTGTTGTAAAGCTGGTGAGGTCATTAGCCTCACGCTGATTCATTATGTATAGAAAATTAATAAGTCATACATAAGTAAGAGAAGAATAGTCATGCATAAGTTCTTACTTATACATGACTATGACCAGTACTCAAATAACCCTAGGACCTCTTGGTCCAAGGGTCATTTGTGCGAATATCATCATATCATAGTGAGGAGAGACCCGTACCAAGGGGTGGGACAGTTTATAAACGAGGCTGACAATATCATTATTATAAGTTGTTTCTATTATAGAGTACAATATTATTTATTTATTTAAAAACTTCATATACACAAAGTACATAGGCGGACTTAATGCCATGGGCATTTTCTACCAGTCAACCTGACTAGGTGGTGCAGAGAGGAAGAAGTAGGTGTATTGTATAGTGTGAGGGGAATGTACTTATTAACTTAACTATGTAGAACATGATAGACTTGCATAAAGGTATATAAATAGATTAATACATAAACTTAATACATACTTACATGATTAACAAATAAAATACATAAACGTATTATAAATAAATACATCTACATATGTACAATATACACATACATAAGATTATGGTTTTGACATATTATTAGATACAGTCGCAGACTCAGCCAACAAGAGTTCCTTCACTTTGAACTTGAAAGTAAGTTTGGTCTTAGCCATTCTGATCTCAGGAGGGAGCGCATTCCATAGAAGGATGGACTGAATTGCGAAAGAAGAGTGAAGAAAATTAGTTCTGTGAGTAGGTACCATGAGTTGGAGATTACTGGAGGAGCGAAGGTCTCGCTCATGGTTAGCGCATAGATACTGAAAGTAGGGAGTCATATATTTGGGGGCAGAAGGAGATGTAAGAATAGAGTATAGAGTAGTGAGAGCACGCAGACTACGGCGTTGACGTATGGGAAGAAGCTTTAATTGGGAACGATAAGTAGATACATGGTCATACTTACGAAGATTAAATATGAATCGAATGCAGTTATTCAGAAGACGGTCGAGTTTATTAAGGAGTTCTGCATTCAGGTCACAGTAACATACATCGCCATAGTCGATTAGAAGGAGGATTAAAGCTTGCACAAGCTTTTTTTTGTCTCGGTTGGAAGCAAGTTTTTTAGGCGGTAGAGAGCACGTAGGGTACCGGTGACTTTTTGACTTACCTGTGTTACCTGAACTGCCCAATTCAACTTGTTATCTATATGTAGTCCAAGGTTTTTAACAGAGGGATACAGGTCGACATTAGTCCCGTTAAAAGTTATAGCAGGTAGAGATGTCAAGTCCAGTCTTTTTAGCAACGGCTGGCTACCCACAATAATGGCTTGAGTCTTACAGGGATTTACAATCTGACCAAATTTATCTGACCAAGTCATTATGGCTGCCAAATCCTTATTAATATTGGCAATGGCCTCAGCTACGCGTTCAACATTAGCATGGGAGTAAATCTGCAAGTCATCGGCTTACAAATGGTAAGCACACTGAAGATGTTGTGTTAGGAGATTAATAAAAATAGAGAATAAAAGTGGAGAAAGAATACCGCCTTGAGGAACGCCAGATGTAATGTCGGACCAGCCCGAAGATGACTCATCGAGGCGGGCAGACTGTTGACGACCTAGAAGATAAGATGAGAACCAATCCAATGCTCCAGCAGAGACCTTGAGATGGGAGAGGATAGATAATAGGACATCGTGACTGACGGTATTGAAGGCATTTGAAAAATCAATAAGCACTAAGACAGTAATTTCAGTGTTTTCCATAGCCTCTCAAATATCGCCAGTCACTTTAAGGAGGGCGGAAGTGGTGCTATGACCTGGCCTGAAGCCTGATTGGAACGGACTCAATAAGCTATTATTATGAACAAAACTAGACAGCTGTCCGTGCACACAGGCCTCGAGCACTTTGGATAGGAAGGGTAGGATAGAAATTGGTCGGAAGTGTTGAGGAAGGGTTGGATTGGGGATTTTGGGCAGGGGAATTATATAGGCTTTGCGCCACAAGGAAGGAAAGGTACCAGAAACTAGGGAGGAATTGATGATGTGGGATATAGGCACCAGGAGCTGATCTAGGATCATCGTAATCATGCGACGGCTGATGCTGTCACATCCCACAGCATTGGATTTTATGGAGAGGATTATCTTCCTGATCTCGGCCGGAGACACTGGAGAAAAGAAAAAAAGACTCTATTTTAGGTTGAGGTAACCCGGCTAAATAGTCGACAGTGAGACTCGTAGTTTGGTGATTCAGCGAAGAGGTAGTGGAGAAATGTCGGTTGATATCATCCAAACTAAGAGTCCCAGGACAGCCAACATGCCGCTGTTTGCCAATACCCAATGTTCCAAGGAACTTCCAAATATTAGCAGCTGATGAAGAAGTGATATTATCGAGAATATGGCGGCGTTTAGCGTTACGCACCATCTGATTGCACCGATTTCTTGCAGACTTGAAAAGCGCCCACTTTTCTTCGCACCGATCCCTTCTGTACCGCCGAAACGCCCTATCTCTACGGCGCATAGCCATGCGAACACCCGTTGTAATACAGGGTTCAGGGGGACGCTTTATCTTCACCCATCTTACTGGGGCATGAACATCATACAGTTGGCAAACAGTGTCGTTGAAGAACTTTACCTTTTCCCCCACCGTAGAGGCAGACATCATGCTATCCCAGTTTATTTTAGAGGCGTCCTCACACAGTTTATTCACATCCGTGTGACCAAAACAACGCATGTGCAGAACTTTCGGAGGGGTTTTGGGAGGTTTCAAGCGGTATGACAGGAAAATAAGGTCGTGATGGGAAAATCCAGGTGCAGGAAGTTGGCCGTGGGATGCAACTAAAGAAGGATCAGAGGTGAGGATTAAATCAAGCCACGTACGCCACAATATTGTTCACTGCAGAGTTTCTAACTCCAATAACATTTACGTCGAAAGGATTTCGTCTAAGCATATCTTTATTAGTTTGAGAATCTACACGCCACTGACTCCTAGACTTGCAAACTGAATCGGTTATGACCGTGTCATTCAATATATAACATTAGGGACGACACGTATGTACTAAGATTTTAAGCAGTAGAGTCATATACTAAATATTATATGCAAAGTAATGAAATATATTGATAATGAACAATATGAACATGTTCTAAAATACAAAGATACGACCAAGTTAAAGTCAAGAACGACTATTAAAGTCAACATTGAAAGTCAAACTGTTTAATATAACAATATGACTCAAATAAACAAAAACAAAATAATGACAGAAAACTTAATGTTACTGTTATCAAGCTTTGCTATAGCTACCTAAGGGACCCTTAATGACCGCAAAAATAATTGGGTCGCTCAAATCAGAGCCAGCGTTCGGAAACCATAAATCATAGGAAATTACTCTGTCAATACGTATGCGTCTGTATGTATCAGTTTGTCTTTTTGGATGGTTGTGCGTTGAAATTGCTAATTAAAATTTGACGAATGTGTTTTGGTCAAACCAGGAAATTATAGGTCAATATTTTGATCAAATCTGAGGATTCGACTGAAATTTTGTTTTGTTTTACATTTTGGTATTTGAATGAATCTGAATTTTGAAAGTTATTTTAATCATTAAAAGATGAAAGGAATAATAATTAGATCCAGCTTTTTAAGACTTTACCTCCCTGCTAGGACACTATTTGCACACAGATTCAGTGCAAAGGAGGAGAGTTTTGAAGTCAAGATAGGTTTATCTATTTACAGATGCAAAAGAAGCTGCATGCCAAAATCGAGAAAATATATAACAATAAGATATTACATACATATATATACTCACGCCTTTTTCCCGTCGGGGTAGGCAGAGACAACAGAACGCCACTTGCTTCTATCCTTACAAACGTCACGCGCTTCTTCTACACTCATTACTCTTTTCATACATGCTCACCGGTTTCGGATACTTCGGACCTTGCCGTTTTTAGGACGTTCCCAATTTGATCGAGGAATGTCCGACGAGGTCTGCCGCGACCGACTTGCCCACACCCATTTGCCTTATAAATCTGATTCGTCATTCTTTCTTCACTCATTCGCTCCACGTGTCCAAACCACTTCAGCATTCCTTTCTCAATTCTAGTCACGACATCTTCTTTCAGACCACTGTTCTCTCGTATAGTTACATTCGGAATTCTATCGATTAGTTGAGACTGATATGTGTGGGGTGAGCCCCACACATACTACGCAGTGATCGCATCTCAACTGCGTTAATTCTACTTTCATGCCTTTCCTGCCATACCCAACTCTCACTTCCATACATCAACGTGGACGCCGGACAAGCACTTCATTATGAACCGCCAATCGCGCCTCTTTTGGCACAGTCTGGCTGTTCATAAAGGCATACAGTGCTCCATTTACACGATTGCCCGCGGTCACTCTCCTTTCAATATCTTCTTCACATCTTCCGTCTCTTGTAAACACGCTATCCAAATATACATATTCGTTTTCTTGCTCTACTTTTTCATCTTCAATCGCAATACGAAAGTTTAACTGAGTGTACTCAGTTAAACTCTCATCTTTTTCAACCACCATCACTTTCGTCTTGCTTGCATTAATTTTCATACCTTTAGCTTTAAAGGTCTCATTCATGCAGTCAATCATTTCTTGCAACTCATTCGTCGATCATCGGCGTACAACAGGCACTTAACACGCAATCCTACCATATCGATCATGCAGCTATCCATGAATAAGTTGAACAACCAGGGCGAAGCTGGACATCCTTGTCTGATACCTTTGGAGATGACAAACCAGTCCGTATAGGCACCATCAATTCGGACTCTTACTCTAGAATCCTTATACAGGGATTTCAGAGCCCTTATTATACAGCTGTTAACCCCATACATGGCACCTTCCATATTTAAGTCCTTTCTATTCACCCTATCATAAGCCTTTTCCAAGTCTATGAACGCGCAATACACTTTCTGGTTTTTTATCAGACATTTTTTGTTGACGCAGCGCAAGGAAAAGACTTGATCCGTACATCCCATTCCATTCCGAAATTCCGCTTGCACGTCCCATATCTTGTCATTCGTCACATTTACTACTCTGTCAATCAAAATTCTGGCATACATTTTTCCAAGAACACTAAGAAGGCTGATTCCGCGATAATTTTGACATTCCTGCTGCGTACCTTTGCCTTTGTATATTGGGACAAGCACTGCCTTTGTCCAGTCATCTGGAACTTGGCCCTGTTTCCAGCATAGATTAAAAAGGCGATGCAGCAGTTTAACTATGAGTCTGTCGCCAGCCTTCAACATTTCAGTCGTCACTCTATCACACCCAGCAGACTTGCCTGACCTCATACCTTTTAACGCTTTCATAACTTCATCCATTCCAATTTCATCACTAGGGCTCACAAACATATCTGTCATCTCTTCTTGTTCTATTTCACTTACATCTTACTTAAATAAGCTCTCAAAATAATTCTTCCAGCACTCTAGTATCTTTCTTTCTTCATTCATGACTTCACCTCTTTCGTTCCTAATCTTTCATCGATGTATTCATATTTTTACCCTGCGCTTCTTTCACGAGTTTCCAAAAGAGTTTTATATTCTCTCGGAAACTTGCACCAAATTGTTCCTCATATTTCTCCTTTTTTTCATTCTTCTTTCTCTCTATACATGCTTTTACTTTAGCTTTCACACATCTATATTTCATCTTCATTTCTTTGACATTATCTTCATTCATACCACCGCTCGCTCTATTCGTTGCTTCTATTGCTAGAATATTCAGCCATGTTTTTTTCTTTTCATCAACCATTCTTCTAGTCTCATCGTCCCACCAGTCAGCTTTCTCGCAATTCTTCCTTCTTCTCTTACTCATACCGCATACATCTTCAGCACATTTCACAATATTGGTTTTAAAAACCGACCACACTTCACTCACACTTTCCTCATTTACAAGACTCCAGCTTTTTTATTTACAAAGTCTATCATGCTCTTTAACACAACATTTCCTTCCTTCTTTTGCCACGTGTACATATGTACCATTTTATGCTGAAACCATGTATTCATCACTGACAGATCCATCTCCACACATACATCTAATAAGTACATACATACATACATACAGAGTCTCACGCCTATAACCCCGAAGAGGTAGGCAGAGGTGTATTTCTACACCCACTTTTCGCCAGATATACTTTAGTCCCACGTAATAAGGGGCGAGCCTATTGCCGTACCGGGCACATTTCCAGACTCCGTGCTGCTACTGAGAATTTCGTGACAGAAAAACCCAATAACACTGCCCGACCAAGGAATCGAACCCGGGACCTCCCGATCCCACGCGCACATTTATGCCGCGAGACCAACGAGGCAGTCGTATAGGGTTTGATGTCGAGTTTTCCGTCTCTACGCAAAGATGGTATTTGCATCGTGTTATCGGGATAAGTCGGCTCTTACGACACCCACGGGAAGATAGAGGGTGGTGACACTTGTATTCTATGCCGTCAACCACACGGCATCTAATAAGTACACGCCGTTGTTATTGACACTCTTATCTCCAAAAGGCCCAAGTACATTTTCATACCCATCACGCTTCACTCCAACCCTTGCATTACAATCTCCAGGCATGACAATACCTTCATTCCACTTACGCAATAATACAACTTCTCTCATTTGTTTCCAAAATTCCTCTCTTACCGCCTTACTATAGGAAGAGTCCGGAGCGTATACACCTATCAAAAATATAGGTGTCAGGCCTACTTTCATCCGGACCCAGATAAGTCGCGGACTTACGCACTCATACTCTCGCATGCATTCTGCCATTCGCTCTGAAAGAATTATACCGACGCCTTTACTGCCATGTTCTTCATCGGTAACTCCCGACCATATCTCGGTGAACGGGCGGTGGACGGTGAACGCGTCAGCATATCTTTCTCCTTGCGCTTTGTCTCATTCACACACAAAACATCTAGTTTTCTTTCATTCATTAGTTCGTAAACATCATCCAGCTTCTCATTCATTCCTCCTCTAACATTCATCGTTGCAAATCGGCATTCCGCTGCCCACTTGCCGCCCCGACGTGAACAATTTCGCCACAGGTTTTGTTGGTTTTGGCGTGACGTTTGGCGAATATCGTCCCCGCATCTAGCTGCAAGTTTGCTCCCCCCAGAATACGAGGAGCAGCCTCGTGCTGCAGATACAGGACGAGAGGGGGGATTCTCCGACTCCGCCAATACCCCCCCTGGGGTACACTTACAGTCATTTTACCTACAGCCATGAACACGTCGGTTATTTGTTGGACTATATGTTTACTTTGGTATTTGACAGGCGGTCCCTAACGGCGGGACAGACTGCCGGGTTTATCTCGAGTTTTCCTTCTCTACGTTTTAAGGACGTCAATGTTCAGTCTAAATAATTTCGATGATAATACGTACGTCGAAACACCTTAGTCGCCTTTTACGACACCTCCGTAAGAGTGAGGGAGGGCTATTCTATTCTGCCGGACACCACACGGCTATTCTAGAATACCAAATTGCCACAGACCGCCCAATATCACCTATAATAATAATCCACATTTACCAAACATTTGTGAACATATTTGACAAATATTTATGTACATGTTTGACTAATTTTTATTTATTTATTAAAAACAGTATAAGCTTAGAGTATATTCACACCAAAGCGCTTATATGCTATACTATATTAATTCACTAATAAATTATAAAAGAAAAATATTAATATGTATAGATATTATAATCAAACATTATTAGATTACAGGAATTATTAATTAATAAATTGAATATCTGAATGTCAATAGAGAAAAAAAAGAACTATATTATAATATCTAACATTTTTACATAACAAGAATTATTAAATTAAATTGAATATCATAATGTCAATAGAGAGAAAAAAAGAACTATAATATAATATCATACATTTTTACATTACAAGAATTATTAAATTAAAGTAAATGGGTACCAGAATGTCAATAGATAAAAAAAGAAAAGGGCTATTATATAATTATTTGATGGCTTGTATAGCGACATTACAGTTTATTAAAATGTATCATGACTGTTTGCATTAATTTTTTTTTATTTGTCCAAAAATATGTCTGCCTCTACATTGTTTTGTACAAAATTGTTGATCAATTGTATGGCTCTTCCGGTAGGACTATTAGCAGCATGAGGGAGGCGCCATGTAGGAGGATAGGTGAGGAGTCGATGTTGCCGACGACAACCCCGCAAATAATTATTTGGTACATACAAATTGATACTTTCACTAACAGATGGATTATCTACTTTGTGGTGGAGCATCAATATATAATGCATTACGTGTGTAATTTTCCTTCTCAATTCCAATGTATCCAGGCCAACCATCCCAGATACAAACAAAGAAGGGAATAGGAATGAATAATAATCAAATTCCCGCTTGTATATAAATCTGGCAAATTTACGTTGAACTCTTTCAATCGCTAGAGTATATATCTTTTCTTTCGGGCTCCATACTATTGAATTGTACTCTAGTCTACTGCGTACGTATGCTTTGTAAAGTATTTTAATAGCGTGTGTGTTGTTAAATTGAGAACATGTTCTAATTATAAATCCTAAAGCTTTATTAGCATCTTTACATATTTGGTTTATGTGGTCGTGAAAATTTAGTTTTTGGTTGAGAGTTAACTCTAGGTCTCGTATCGTACTCACGCGCTCGAGCGGTGTTCCAGCTAGTTCGTATGTCACAAGTATTGGGGAGCGAGATCGAGTAAAAGTTACTGTTTTACATTTTGATGTGTTAAAAGAGAGCTTATTTCTTGCACTCCACTCATAAACCGCGTCAATATCCGATTGGAGGGCCGTACAATCAGAACTATCTGTGACAGATAGGTATAATTTAAGATCGTCTGCAAACATCAGACATTAAGATTTAGAGAGAACACTAGGAAGATCGTTTATCATTATAAGAAACTGCGTAGGGCCCAGGGTACTACCTTGACTTACACCGGATCGAGTGTAGTATTCGTATGAATAGTAGTTGCCCATTCTCACAAACTGCTTCCGATCTTTCAAATAATCGGCCATGAATCTAAGCAGCTTTGGACTAAATCCAAAGGCTGAAAACTTAGTCAGCAAAACATCATTATCTACCAAATAAAACGCCTTTGAAAAATCGAAATACGCTGCATCAATCTGGCAACCCACCGTCATTCTAGTAGTTGCATAGTCAATGAATTTTATATGGTTAGTTAGAGTAGAACGTGATGGACGAAATCCATGCTGTGAATCATCTAAGCGGCTTCTGATCTGTTTAAAAATACTGTTATTAAGAATTGTTTCAAATAACTTACCAAATATGGACAATACTGCTATAGGCCTGAAGTTAGTGACATCATTTGATGATGCAATTTTAGGCACGGGCGTTACTCTTGATACTTTCCACTTTTTAGGATATGAACTAGATTGCAAGGACAGATTAAAAACATGCTGAAGTGGTTCTTCTAGAGCAGGCAGACAGTCCTTTACTAAATAAGACGGTATATTATCAGGACCGCAAGCAGACGATGTTTTTAGACGACGCATTGCTTGTCTTAACTCAGAGAGACTTATGTGATCTATCGCTACACTTGATGAAACTAAGAAATCTGTATCACGTTCAGCAATTTCTATGTTTAACAATGGAGAGTTAGTATGGAAAACGGAACTAAAATAGTTTGCAAAAGCAGATACGGCCTCATGTCCTTCAACCACATTGTCTTTAAAGACAAATTCCTTGAATTGCTGTCTACTTTTCTTTTTATCTTTGACATATTGCCAGAAAGATGACGGATTACGGGTTATATTATTTTCAATTTTGCTTATATAGTCTTTGAAAGCATTTCTGATGAGTTCTTTAACTTTACATCTGTAGAATTTAAATAGCTCCCTATTAAATTGCATTCCGTAGCTTTTAAACTTTCTTAAATTAAAATACTTTAATTTGATATAATGGATTATTTCACCAGTGTACCAAGTCGGATAAACATATTTACGATTGTAAGAATTATTTTTCAAGGGAACATGTTCATTTATAACGTTATTTAATCTGTTGTACAAAATATCAACAGCTTTGTCAACATCGCGTTGTTGCATAAGATCTGTCCAGTTAATGTTTCTTATATCACTATACAAGCTGTGAAAATCCGCATTCCAAATTCCAATTCAAGTGAATATCTTTGTTTAAAATGTTTGATGATTTGTTATCGATTACAACACTTCTATCAAGAGTGACCATTATTTCTAAGGTCGGGTGATAGGAATCCAACGGTACCAGAGGTTCAGTATCGGATGTTATATTAATATTTGCGGAGTCAAGTGATGATAGGACTAAATCTAGGATGGAGCCGTACTTATTACATATATTATTACATTGACGTAACTTACAATAGTCTAAAAATGATTCAAATTGCATTTTTATAGAATTAGTACAAGAATTCAAATTAAAGTCACCAACTCTTATAGATTGATACTCAGATCCATAAACACTTACAGCATTTTCTATACATGTCAACACTTCTTGGTACTGTTTTACATTGTAGTTGGGTGGTAAGTACACAACTGTAATAAAAAGTTTAATATTTTTCCACGTTACCGTGGCAAACAATAATTCTTTATCATCAGTCAGATTGTCAATATCAGTAATTCTCTTAACTGTTTAACAGTTTCTAATTGCTAACAGTACGCCACCCCAACCAACGTCCCCTAATCTATCTTTCCGCAATACAGTATACAGCAATACAGTCCGAATGAAATAATTCGGAACTATATACAGAACTATTTAGAAAAGTTTCTGTCAGGGCTATAAAGTCACATCCATGTGAAATAACATTATTGTAACAGACAGTTGTTTTTGATCGAAGCCCTCTTACGTTCTGGTAGTACAAGATAAATTTTCTGACAATGTTATGCTTTTTAGATTTGCATTTCTTGTGAATGTTATGAAAATAGCTAGTTTTACAAGGTTTTATGTTTTTATCAGTCTCACAAAGACGTTTGTGTACGAAAAAGCTGCAAACATCTGCTACATGTAAGATTTGATTTGATTATAGAGGGGTTATAATTACATAAATCGACTTTCAAATTATCCATAATCCTCATGTATACATGTTTGAGGCCCTTTCTAGTGAATTCGCCTGTCCAGTATGAGAACATATCTAAAGAGAGGTAACTATTTGAATCAAATAGGTATGCGTAACCATGCGCATGTACATTTTGAACTAGGAACTGATTAAAAATTTCAACTTTATAATTATAAATCCGAGCGCCCCAGACATACGTGGGTGTACAAATGATGATATTGGTGTATGTTATATGCTGCAATGATAACTTAATTGAGTTAATTATTTCTGTGTATTTCGATGAGTTTTTAAATTCGTTTGCCCCGAGTAAAATAATGCAGTAGTCATTCATATCAAAATCCTTTAACTTGTTATCAATATTATGAAGTAGCTGATCTATCCTACAGTTTGGTAAAACATAGCGACAATATCTAAAATGAGAACCAAATGTATCCTCGATCACATGATGTGTGCTATTATAGCTAATGTTTGTCAAAATACAAAGCCTATTCTGTACAATACTAACATTATTTTCCTGATTTTTGTCGTCTGTGATGAGTGGAGACGATTTCAGGTTCCAGTCTTTTTCCGGTTGTAACAATTTTTGTAAAGAGTGAATTTGTTCATTCAGGTTACATATTTCTTCTTTAGCTTCCTTTAATTGTTTCTCCAACTGTGTGATAAGCTGTTTCATCGACTTTACGGTGTCACAAAGATGTACCTCTGTCACGACAGACCCACCTGACACTTCACCCACGGGTGAAGTGTCAGGTTTAGATCGTGTGGCTATAATCGGTTCAAACTTTTGTAGGGAGGGCAAATTTTTCTTCTTTGTATTACAGTTTGGTGAATTAGATAAGAAACCTTTCAACGCATTGTTTTCTTTGGTTAATTTTGCGATTTGATTGCGGATATCATTGTTTTCGAGTATAATGTTTTCTAACTCATTTTGTGAACTGCCAAGTTGTAATTGAAGTTGTTCTATAGATTCTTGCATTTCCTGTAGTGCGATTGAGTCGCCCACAGTGTAATCCACACTGCGTGATAATGTTTGATCCTCAGAATCTTCGAACACATAATCGTCGTTATGTACAATGTCACACTGTTCACAAATTATTTTCGTATTTGAAAATACAGCAATCTCTACTGAAGTACTAGGCGTTGAAGTGTCTTTGCTAGATTTAGATGATGTCTGCTTATCTAGTTAGATATTTCAGATTTTAAAGTAATCGCTTTTTGTTTACGATTATTTGGTGGCGATCCCTTTTGCGGCATATTGGCACGGTAATTATATTATCTTGTTTTTGGTACTGTCTTATTCAGCTACTGTTATTATATAAATAATAACGTCACTGGTCGATTTTTCCCATTAACTATGAGTTCATTTACCGCAAAGTTATTTGTAACAATGAATAAATGTAATTCTTTAAATCACAAAAACTACTCTTAATTTAAACATGAGAATCGATCCATCGGCGTCGTATTGTCAATCGAACGCAGTATCCATTCAACCACAGCTGTAATTAATCTAAGCCTTAAATTTGTTGATCAGTTGAAGCACCTCATTAGTTGTAAAAATATTGCATAGATGGCGATATTTACACTTTCACACAACAGTCATAATATATTATTATATTTTTATTAGTCTAGTAACACTGTATCTAATATTGCAACACTTGTAAGTGTCAGATAGTTCAATTTGAGTGGCGCTAGTTTCTTCGTTGAAGAATTATTTCAAATGGGAAAAACGGAACTCAGTTTCTTTATTTGTGGTAAAAAGTAATCTTAATATATAAAATCCTTGCGTTACTGACTGACTGAGAGACACGCTACAGCCGAAACTATTGGGCGCAGGAAGCTGAAATTGGCATGTATGTTCCTTGGGGACCATAGGGGTGCACTAAGAAGGGATTGCCCGAAATTCCCACGGGATCGGCCAAAACGGGTAAATTAAAAAAATGCAGGCATAGCTGCTGGCGTCCTCTAGTTAGTAATATTTACGTAGATATTTGAACGCGAAACATATCCATGTTTATTCTAGCACTGATAAAAGTTCTTTGATATTAGTCCACTTAGGTTTCAGCACTATTTTACACAGGTTTAATGATTGTTTGGTATGTTTTTATATTTACTATATTTGGGTTCACGTTGTGTATGATAAGGATAATAACGCTGTCACTAAAGGTTTGTGTGTCCACTATCACTTTTATGCACTTTATTTGCTGTCTCTTTAATATTTACTATTTTATTTATTCACTTTTATGAAGAGCACTAATATGTGTAATGTTTACTTGTTAGCGCCACCTGGCGGAGTTCAATATTTGTAGTGTATAAACACCATATTAATAAGTGGCACCAAACATTTTACATTAACAATATTTATAATAAATCTCAAGTACAGCGTCATATGCCAAATACTTTTCACTAATTGACACTATTTGAAAGCTAAAGAACTTGGACCGCACTGCCGTGCGTAGCCCGAATATGAGGAGTATTATACAATGTAATATACATACTAAAGTTTTATGAGAAGAATAATTGAGTATTATATATATTATATATATATATATATATATATATATATACAACCAGTAATATACCTAATTATTTAGAAAGCAGATCCATTTCACAATGATGAAAATATTTTCTACATCAGATGTTATGTGGAAATGCAGATCAATATGTTTCATACAAATATGGCAAATACTTATGTAGTAATTTCCTTGGGCTGTAAAATATATTTTCGTTGGGCTTCATGCTCTACTAGATAATTACGTCACAAGGTGAACTAAAGCATAATACAAGCATTATTGGGAAATAGTACCAAACTTATTATACATTCAATACAAATCGGTAATTATTATAAGGATTATAATTTTAAAATGCTTGTGCAAATATGAATTTTCCACAGCAATTGGACTAACTTGGATTTAGTTATAAGCAACGAGTTTGGGAATTTAGATGATTCAGTAATTGTATCATAAAGATACATTCGAATTGGTCGTTGAATAGAAAATCTTCAGAAAAATTATGTTCAAGATATTGACTATTTTATTTGAACAGCTCAAAGGAAATAATAATTATCTATATGTATATGGTTCTATATACAAATATTACAAAAGTATACAAGGGCGCAGTCTTGTTTGAAGGCACTGCCACTATCAGATTCTTTTGACTACCAAGCATACTTCCCAACTTCGACAAAGGTCAATGAGGATAGCTTCCTAAAGAAAGTCTGGCTGTCTCTGTCTAACGAGATAAGAAAAATAGAGATGGCATGCGACTAGTTTCGAAAACTATCCTTTTATTTAGACCTTTGAGCGACGCGCATACTTACGAACAATTTGCGTTTAGCAGTGGCGGTTATGATGATAATTTAGTTTGCACTTAAAATTTGACGCCGAATGTAATGGAACCCCGACTCTATGGGGTCAAGAGAAATTATTTTAGCACCACCATACACAATGTACTCGTTTAAGCGCCGCTTATAATATAATATTACTAAGATATTATTATAAGTATTATGAGTGTTTTCTTGAGTGAGATTCTCTACGTCGAGACGGAGTAAGAAATGTTTTTTTTCTTGTAACAGCAACAGTAAGTTTAAGGAGACCAATTTGAAGCGCATCTAACCATCGCTAATTAAAAGCGGGTGAATTCGCACGTAAAGTGTTGTGCAAACCTGCAGTCCATTAATGTTGGTTTTCGAGTTACGCTCCACTGTCCGCGGTCGAGGATACTTAAATATCTGTAACATGGACGGTTTACGTAAGTGGTGGAATATTAATTCTCATAACAAGCTGAAAATGGGGTCTCAAACACACAGTCATGACTGTATTTAATATACTTGATATTTTGTCTTAGTCGAAAAAAATAATGGAAATAGTAATATATTATTGAATGTTTTTTTTCTTAACTTCATACGTGATTAGTAGTTGGTCGGTGAAATCTAATAGCAAAATCTACGATTCCATTGTCGATAAACACAATAATGATTGATTCTTGTTTTCCAACACCAACACACTCAACTATTACCTTCTGTTATTTTATTTTGTGTCATTATATTTGATGCATAGTCTCAAAAAAAGCACATGTACTGAATTGATATAGCACGCACTAAAAACAAGTGAATGTTGTTTTTATAAAGACCGTAAAGAGCTTAAATTCGTTTTGAGTAAAAAGATAGAAATAACTATGATAAAAAATACAAAAGGTTATTTAAAAAATGTAGAACGAAACAAATATGCAATAAATAAGCTGCATGTTTACCATGTGAAAGAAGCCGCAGGCCAAAACTAATATGCTAATAGACTAAGAAAATCTTGTAGCGCGCACATAAAAGTAATTAATTATTTACATAATCCACAAACAAAACACAATTCACGGCTCAATCATTGTCGGTGGCCAATATCTTAGAAAAAAAGTCTTCGATTCCAAATTAAGAATGGAGTGTTCAATAAAGAACCATCGGAACGGAAGCAGGAAGTATCGGTTGAACCGGTTCAAATCCAAATTCGAATTCACCGGAGAGGAAAAGAAAAAAGTAAACATAGAATGAAAATGTTTCTTTTTATAACATTATTTTGATGAATGTGTTTGATTGCATGATATATGTTTAATGATGCTTCAATCAATAATAAAGTCATAACACAAAACGGGTGTTGGAAAGCAGTTAATCTTATACAACAACTTGAGTAAATTTATAAACATTTGTATTCTACTTTGTTAAGTGAACTATGTGTTTTTCATTTTTTTGACGTGACAACGTCTTATAAATTGGTTTGCCGGGTGACACTTCAAGAAACTGCGTTACGCTCCGCTCACGTTATGCGCTCACAATGAGAGCGAGTGAGAGGCACGCGTCCCGCCTAAGAGCGAGAGAGACAGACATAAAAAGTGAAAGGCACGCGTCTTTCATCCTTCTTCCTACTATACGAATGAATATTCACATTAAAATTATTTTACCACTCAAAGTCGTTGTCACGTAAAACTTTCGCCCGTATACCGACTTTACAGGCAACCAATTTTTTTTATTTGAGTTACCATCGATATCAAGACATACCACTTTTCTATTCGAAAAAAGCGAAGGTATCGCCTAGCGCACTAGTGTTATTTAAGTACTCGTATTCTGAATTAAACTCCACACAATCTGGTGACATCGGTGGTGACAGCTATTTATGTTAATATAACCTACCTACCTACCTATTGGCTTTTGAAGTGGCGTGAATGCTCTAAACTACTCTAAAGTGAAGCTCTTGGATGGCAAACTGAACAGAGTTTGAGAATGAGTACTTATTGTCGTTCGCTACATTTGTCCTTCTATGTCAACTGATTTCCGAAAGCTCAGAGCCCATTTAGTCGAAACTTTCATTAGATACTTTTATTTGCATAATTATTTACAAGTATGTTAGAGTAACAGCTTGCATACGGCTTGTAATATAAGGCTACAAATATTAACCTTTCTGTCTTCTCTTGCATGCCCAGGGACAAGTGCATTGTGAGTTCTCATCCAAACTTCTCTGTTAGAAAAAAAACTGATTCGCCTTGTTTTTCCTTTCCCTAGATTGGCAATATTACGCTTGGTTGGCATCACCAACATACAATTGTTGCCCATGATTATCTTCTCATTATCAGGCAGACTGCAGCTATTTTACTGCTCCCATAAACAATAACAAATATAAACTGATCTGTCATTATACCTCCAGCACGTGCGATAAAGAGTCAGCTTATTCTGGCTATAGTGTTGCCATAATATTATGCTTTATAAAGCCCCTTGCTTTAACTTACGGGCACGTTTTCGTATAACATTGATCGATGTCAGCTTGTTTACAAACTTGCCGTTAATTGGCTTACACCTGCATGTAATAGATAAAGTAACGGAGATTACTATAACTAATTTTGATTGTAATCTTGTGTTTGCTTTGAATGGTTTACTGTAACTTATTAAGACGTTGACCTAATTAAGACGACTTTTTGTTAAAAGGTAGCTTTAGTATAATATTGCGTTTGAATATACAGCGTTTAAAATTAGTGTTGTTGGAAGTAATTACGTCTTTAGGAGGAGGGTAGGTAGGTATGCTTTATTTTTGGTAGTGAAATTAGTTTTACAAGTTCATAATGAAAAATTATTTTGGCACTTAGTACATTTTGAAAAGTTATTCATTCAATCTTAATGATTATTGCTGTTTTTTACAAACTTATTAAAACTATACATCCTAAAGCTAAACTATAATTATAATATACAAACTATAGTTCCAATGTAAAGTACATCAACACAAATTAGTTTATAAATCTGTGAAGTTTATGTAGGTGTTACAGACTTAACCTAAATTAACTCACCTAATCCACTAAAAGAGATAACATGGTAAAAATAGGCTCATCCTTCCCTTACACTTTCCATAACATTGCTGTACGCACAGTACGATATAAATAACACAGAATAAAAGCTTCTTATGATAATAACAGTACTTGTAGTGTAGCACGTGGTTATAAATAGATTTATCCCTGAGTGGGTATCCGCTACTAGCATTCTTGGGGAGATATGAAACGGGATGTAAACTGGATACTTTAAAAATAAATGCAAGATGGAGCGAGACCAGTAGGTGCACGCGTGACTATCGGTCGGGCTATCAGTAATTTGACTAGCGTAAAACCCGCCTCTCATTCATTGCCCCTGAATAGACTTTAACTCTCAGATAAATCAAAATTGGAGCAGTGCGAGCTGGCTGACAAATGAATTTAACAGGATCTTATTAGATAGCAACATATCACAGTAATGGATAGTTACTTCACCAATTCTTTTTTAAAAGTGTTTGTGAACTGAGCCCAATGCCACCTAAGAAAGAGATAATCTTCTCATTGCGAAATACCTATTTAATATGCAAATTATACGTACAAGAATTTTAGGTATAAAATAACTTAGCTTAAAATAACTTTTAGGCTTAAATGTAAACATGCAATCCCAGAACTATTAGGTACTGGTAGCGCAAAGACTATTACTTAAATACAACCTACACTATCTTTAAACTTTGTGATTCACCATCCTAGTCCCTATAACGAGTCAGAAGGTTACAACCCACGTTTTCTAATGAACTAGATACGTAATAATTATATAACTATTATTGAAGTGAAGCTTCTATTATCACAAACACTTTACATAACTTCTGGTCTAGCTATACTGAATAACGATAGTCCTTTGTGTTGCAGCGATGAGATAGCAGTTAATAGAGAAGCTACGATAGCTTAGATCGCAAACTAGTACTACGCGAAGATGAAGATGACAGAATTACAAACTTCATTCATAAGATTTTTTATTGAAGGCCAATACACATACATGTTTAAAATCATGCTCGTAAAAATCAGACGAAATACATCTATTAGCTTCAAAGTTTAATGAACATCGAGTAAAGTGCTAAGTTCTATTTTCATCGGTTTTACGATTGAATTTTTGATAAATTTACCCCTAAGACCACTTTATTGCATATTGTGCATTACTGAAAGCATCGATAGTCTTCAAAGTTTTATGTTCCTGTTTGCTTTATTTTTAGATGAAAGCTATCCCTTACTATAGGCATTAAGATTTATTTTAAATATTTTTTATTTTCTATTTAGGTATTTAAATGATTTGGGGCGATCCTAAAATGTCTATGTGGCTGGTAGAAGGCAATGCTTGCTTGCTTTTGTCGCACGGGTGATTGGTTTGTAGGTGGTGAGCCAGACTCAATCACTCGCCGATCAAAAAAAGGAAGAAAATCAGGTTTTACTTACAAATGAAAACACTTTTAGAATAGTACACTTCACGATATAATTGCCTATATATATAGGTAGATACAATGCAGCTACTTTAAAACTAAGATTTACTAATTGAGAACATGAGTAAATTCAGGGCGTGGTCCGACAAGTATAGTTGGTGTTCACTGGTGTTCCGAAGGCCAGGGTCTTGATAGGAATTCGACTTAGCTGATGGCCGTGAGCTGGAGCAGAGGGCCGATTGAACAGCGTCGCACGCTTATATATGGCGTGCGGGGGCGCGCGGGCAGAGGCGCTCCCACTTTCGTTCGACGTCACAGTTCAGACGGAGGGGCACGACGTCACACACCCCCCTCTTTAGGGCAGAATTTTTCCTAGGGAAAATTCTCTGGGCTAGCAGCTAGTTGAGGATTACCTGTAATCAAGTAGTGGAAGTGGTGTCAGTATTTTAAGTAAACAACCAAACTTACATAATTACATTAGCTATAAATATAATATATTACTCACAATACGCACGCAACAACTGCCCTATGATAAACTAACACACCCGTCATCCATAAAGCCGCCACACACTACATAAGTGCTTAGGCCATAACATAACAACAGAATATGAGAGACAACCATTAAAGGCGTGAAGCGCTTAGGGTAATAAACGAGATAAAAGGGACGTCATTAAGAATGAGTTACAGGTAAGAGAAGTTACGTCTAGCCCTACGAATTATTATTCTTGGGTTCGGCACCTTGACCACTAGATAAACAAAATACTAAGTCATAGTTAGGTATGACAAACAGAATTTATACAAAAGTTAAACGGAAATAAATTCAAGTTGCAGACTAGAAACTGACTACTGAATTACAAAAGAACACACAACAAAATACATAATTATTTTGCTCAATTTAATTACAAAGACGACGATTGTCCAAGATGAATGAACACACTATTAAAGTAAACAATGATGAATCATAAGTTCGGTATATATCAACCAGCGCGTCACTGAGTGAGCGCGTGCGCATCGCAATAACAACTAGATATATTTTAGATATAATTAGATAAGTACTATTTGACTGTTCCGAGTTCGCGACGCCCGGTCAATCACACACAATATTGCTTTATAAAAGTACCTATAATAACAATTCGATTATAAAATCGATACAAAATTATGAACAACAACAATAAAAAGAACTTCAGAACAAAGCACAGCGAAAAAAATAATACGTCAACAAAGTAGACATTAAAATGAATAGACTTCCATAAAAGACCACAAACGAGAATCGCACTTGTATACTCGGCTGACGTTAACCCTGTGGATCAGTGGTTAAAAGGTCACTTTTAACCACTGATCCACAGGGTAAAAAAACCAATATAATTAGTTTATAGTAAGATTTTTTTTTAAAACAATGTTCCACAACATTTCAGTACATAATTATGCAGCAATTAAAAAAAAATAGTGTATTTTACGAGAAAAAAATTTTAGCTACCCACAACAAAAAAAAATAATTTATAGTAGACACTACTACAAACGGTAACATGAATTAGACAACATTCGTTTGGAAAAATAAACAATGTATAGGTTGTAAGAATTCTTTTTTATTTTATGTAATTTTATGTATCTTTAAATCTTTTATTTGCCATTCGCCAAGTGGTTTAACATTCATATAATTTAGTTCTGAAGAATTCTGCCGATTTACGGCGAAGATTATAAAATAAACAATTGCGTTGATGAGCCGACAACAGAGCTGAGTGTACCTTCTCGAGAATAGAAGATAAATAGTTCAACGATTCGGAATAAACTTCACATGGCTCATGCACCATATTGGAATTGAATTCCATGTCAATATACTTAGAACCAAAATATCCTTAATTATTGAGTTTATGCACAATGTGAGGCGTAGGTAGTTAGGTACCTATACAATGGCGTATAATTTACATTTAGAACATTTCATTTCAACATTAGATTTTAAAATTAGTGCCAATAAATATTAAACATTGTTTGTTATACCTAAGAAAGATTGTGGATGTAGTAACATGCACAAAAAGGCAACACATTTTATTTTATCACTTTGTTATTAAAGTTTATGCATTTATTTATGTTAAACAAACATTTTAAAACAACAAATAGGCATTTATATTGTTAAGGTATTTATGAGCGATAACTCATCGCACGAGTTTATGTAGGTATTTTACAACGAATGCCCGACACCTGGCAATTAGTGATTACGCGCAACGCGTTAGAATAATATAACACAAAGAGTTGACCAACAGTGGGCAAAAGATACTGTTTTCTCGGCTCCAGTAGTGACCCAAAAAGAAAAAAACCTTTAGTCGGAACTTGAGTTTAAAATGAAATGCCAAGTACTGTTAGTAGAACTTGAACATTTTAAGAACGAGTCTTCACCACGTTAGTATTGTAGTGAAAACAGGTATAGAACAAAAATATCAGGTAAAAACACTAAAAGACAACAAAAATCATCGATAAATCAACGCAATCACAACGGTCATTCAACGATAGAACTCCAACGTTAGGCGTTGTCGGTATAAACAACAGACTCCATTACACTTTTAGCCCGACAATGCCCGTTCTTCACAGCAAGAAGAACAGAGAAATATAGCATTCATCTCTTGTTTAGCAAGAGCAAAAGTACCATTAGAAAATGGCAAAACAGAGCACATACATCATCCGAATCAGGTAGCAAACAGCACCCAATCTTCTCACATTTAGCACGAGAAGGAGACCATTATATAAATGGCAAAACAGAGCGCCATCGGAATCCGACAGCAAAAAGCATCCATGCGCATTTAGCAGCATCCATACGCATTTAGTAGCATCCGTACAGATTTCACATAGCAAATAGGGTCAACACACGGCTAGTAGACGCCGCGTGGACTACAAAGCACTCCGAATTATCTGGTCAAAACAGCAGAAAAAAACAGCCGATCAAAGGCTAGCAAAGACTAGAATAGAATAGCCTTTCCCAAAGCTACCAACTCAGCAAACCAACAGCAATAGATAGAAAAAGAAAATTAACTTTAGAGGTTAATTTATTGATTAATTACTTTACAAGTAAATTATTTAGTTATTTATTATTTATGTACCTTCATTAATGATATAAAGGTGCGAGATTTTGAGCAAAGTTATTTGTATAAAGCATTTATTTAAGAAAGAGTTTAGTAAAGACTTTTAAAAACTTATTTAAAGCTATTTTAACAGTTTTATTCACACAATCGCATGAGAAAAAAAATAACAGAGAAACGAACCCATGAAGAATAATGGCAAAAAAATTATAATGAATTACACTGCAATTTTCATTAAAATTACACACATACCTACTAGTGAAAGAAAATAAAGTGCGTAATTGCGTATTGTAGGAAGAGAATATAATAAAATCCACGACGTCACACTTTTATAAGATATATATATCTAATCTGCTTTATATTATATTATATATATCTAAGCCGCTGAATACTACCGCGATTGTCCATGTATATATAATTGGTTGGTTGCCTCACCATGTGATACATTGTCAAGTTATTTATTTAATACTGAAGTATTTTTATAGAGATAGAACAATATTCTTGTTCTAGAATAATAGATACTTAGAATCATCATCATGTCAGCCAAACGAAGTCAACTGCTGGACATAGGCCTCCCCCAAGGTTCTCCACACAGACCGGTCTTGAGCCGCCCGCATCCAACCGCCTCCCGCGATCTTGACGAGATCGTCGGTCCACCTTGCGGGGGGCCTACCTCTGCTGCGTCGTCCGGTACGTGGCTGCCACTCCAGAACCTTTCTGCCCCAACGGCCATAGGTTCTTCGAGCTATGTGCCCTGCCCACTGCCACTTCAGCTTGGCTATCCGGAGAGCTATGTCGGCGACTTTGGTTCTACTGAGGATCTCCTCATTTCTGATTCGATCTCGCAGGGAAACTCCAAGCATAGCTCTCTCCATCGCCCTCTGAGTGACCTTGAGCCTTCTGATAAGGCCCATAGTGAGCGACCACGTCTCTGGTCCGTAAGTCATCACTGGCAACACACACTAGTCAAAGACTTTCGTCTTGAGACACTGCGGGATATCGGATGAGAAGATATGTCGTAGCTTCCCGAATACTGCGCAACCGAGTTGGATTCGACGATTGACCTCCTTCTCGAAGTTGGACCTACCTAATTGGACTACTTGTCCCAGGTAGATATACTTGTCGACAACTTCGAGCTTAGAGTTCCCAACCTGAATAGGAGCAGGTACAACATGGACGTTCGACATGATTTTCGTCTTGTCCATGTTCATCTTAAGACCTACTTGTTGGGAGACTCTACAGAAGCCATCGAGCATTGTGCCTAGGTCTTCCATGGTCTCAGCCAAGACTACGATATCGTCTGCGAATCGGAGGTGAGTGATGTACTCGCCGTTGATGTTGATGCCGAGTCCATTCCAGTCCAAAAGCTTGAAAACTTACTTAGTATATAATCGACAAAAAATAAACTATATCATAAAATGCTATTGCGTGTTTTATAAATACCACATTTACAAACGCGGCCCTTAGGCTTACTCGTTAAACTTTTATGCCATTTATTGATCTAACAACAATATTGATTTTAAGAAAAATGAATAGACTAGAAAACAATGATTGATTTCGCCCATTTATGTAAATTATTCACATAAAAATTCATTAAGCACTTTAAGCTATCAACCTCTTTAAAACAATTGATTTATTCGTCACGACCACAAAGAATAAATTTTGGTGCGTGCCGCTTTTGGTAGCATTTATCATGTCATCGTTATCGCACTCGATCTCAACTCGCTCGCGTGAAAATTTATCGTGACCAAATAGTACGGGGATAGCGTCCGATTAAGTCGCATCCGACTATGTTAAGATTTTATCTTTTGATTAAGACGCCTGTAATAATAGTGAAGGGTTATTTATGGAAGCTCGTGCTAAAATTACACACGATTCGCCTAACCACGTGATCCTATCGGTCTATTCAAGCATTGTGTATACGGTGCAGCTTATCTAAGACAATATAGCTCGTTCAGATTCGATATAGTTTGTGCAAGCAAATGTATTGTTTGTCCGACGCTATGGTAGTTTCAGGATTATTTATATATTAGTTCTGACTTCCTAGGTAATAGTTCAAATATCCAACTCAAGCGCCTCCAATGTAGAGTTTCTGAGCGTTTCATATAGCAGACAATAATTTATTTGACACAGTCACAGCTTTCTTGCCTACTCTTGTGGTTTACATTCTCGAAACCCATACGTTACGATTCATTGCAAAAGCAACAAGCTCATCTGCAACTAGAGGCATTAAAAAACACTAACAAACCATAAGCATTTCGCTAGTCTCCTCCGTTTTTGGCAATATGATTACGTATCCTGTAATTTTTGTTCATCGAGATGCATTATGGTATTAAATTAAGTACCGCCACTTGCTACTTACTTAAAATCGCCTAAAGGCTCAAATGCTTTGGCTTAAGTGAAACCTTTACTTAAAATATCATTCAAGTACTAATGCGTGGCAGTATTTTATTAAACTTGATAATTCAGACGCGTTTTTAAGTCTTTTACCTGTCTCGTAGGCTCGTGGCACTTTTTTCATTAATTTATTTTTGCGAAAAGCCTCAAATGGACAGACGGAGGGACGGATATGGCAAAACTATAAGGGCTCCGTGTAGTTACTACGGAACCTTAAAATACAGTAAGTATACGATTAAAATACCTATAGATTTTAATATATTTTCTATTGGTAGATATTGGGGTAACCGCAACATAGGTCGAAATTAATTGAAAGCCGTGCAAATACCTTACTTTAATCTATGAGCCGTGTGAGTCATATTATAAGCCTGTAAAAGCTTATTAGATGAGAAGCGATATATTAAGTCAAATATGATAAGTATCATAATGACGACAGCTAAAACTAAATGAAAATACCAACAGACAGCAATGCAAGTCATAATCGGGTTCCAACTCACACGCATCATCAAGTTTTCCCAACTTTTCAAATTTACGTGGGTATTAAATTGTTAGTACTCGAAAGCCCTGTGTCTCGACGTTACGGCTAGTCATCATCATCATCAGCCCTTTATACTGTCCCACTACTGGGCACGGGCCTCTTTTCACTATGAGAAGGGTAAGGACATAGTCCACCACGCTGGCCAAGTGCGGGTTGGCAGACTTCACATGTCTTTCGAGAACATTATGGAGAACTCTCAGACATGCAGGTTTCCTCACGATGTTTTCCTGCACCGTTTAGAAAGCGATAATTTACAATTTAATAAGCACTTAACTTCGAAAAGTCATTGGTGCGTGCCTTGGATTCGAACCCGGGATCCTCTGCGTAGCAGTCTGTCGGTCTCTCCACTCGGCTACCGCTGCTTCGGCTATTCAGTTTCTTTGAATACACTGATAGTGGTCAAAGCCATGGAATACCTTTTGACAAGTAAGCAAGCGAGTGACCTGATGCAAAGTGATTACCGCCGCCCATTGAACCTGCAATGCCCGAAGGATCACAAGTTAATATCGCTATAATTTTGGGTTATGTAGGACACTCGATAGTCGTTCGGTAGAAAAAGCTGATATTCGGTCAGATCTGGTGACATTGAACTATAATATGCTAAAAGCTCGAAATTATTTAATCTCATCAGCTCTCATAGAAACCTTATGTAGCCCACTATAACAAAATCAAATATTTACTACCAAACTAAGGGTATAACTGATTCTGAACGATCAAAACTTGCAGATCGCTGAATACGGGCCTAGTAATCCCACAGGAATAATGTCATAGACGAAAGCTTGTAACAAATATTAAAAGCGACAGCTATAGTCCTTTAAACTAAACCAATTTTACTTGCGTACCGCAGTTTATCAGTTAACGAACTACAATTACAAAGTTTGATTGTAGTAAACAACGAGAGACTATAATCGTTCGGCCATGTTTTATTCATTTGAAGGCTTCTATCAATGTGGTTTAAAATATTCAACCCTTTTAAGTTTTTAATTAGGAATTAATTAACAGAAGTAAAAGTCAGCAAAAGACTGATATACCTATCTATGAAAAGATCATTAGAAACAGTTCCAGTATGTAATAGTTAAATGAATTGTTTATACTTACTCATTTTATGAGTAAGTGCTTAAGTATTATCTTATGTAATCAGTCAACATATTAATATAACTATAGGTCGTTTAATAAGCCGTCATTATTTCAAAATTAAAATAATAACAAACATACAGTAGGTACATGAATATAATGTAAAATATTAAAAATAATATTTCATTGTAATGCGGCACGCTTCACTTGAACTTACAAGGTAGCTTAAGCGAGCCGGAAGTTTAGGGATAGTTCTCACAACTTTCAACAGATGGCGTTACCGGAAGATATTTCATACATTGCGATTCTCTAACAATTTTCCCCTAGTCTGACTACAATTTATTTGGATAACAAAAAGTAAAAATGTATATTTAGCTTATGTAGGGACATTTTAAGCTTATATATACGAGATACCTAATAAATTATAATAATATAATATTAAAAGCTTTAGGTAAGCTCTTAAAATGAAAAAATATTGTCAGGTTCTTATTACACAAGACGGTATAATTATTATGGTTTGCAGTTTAGTCCAAGTCAAGCTATTGGAAATTATTATAATTAACTAAATAGAGCGATAGCTTAGTATAATATAGAGCGATAGCTTAGTGGAGATACCAAGAAATTGTGCTACTACAACTGCAACTAATGCGTCCTGCACTGACCTGTTATGACGTACGGTGCCGAGACGTGGACACTCACAGTGGGGCTAGTCCACAAACTAAAAGTCACACAGCGAGCTGTGGAACGGGCTATGCTTGGCGTCTCTTTGAAGGATAAAATCCGAAACGAAGTTATCCGACAAAGAACCAAATTACCGACATAGCTCACAGAATCAGTAAGCTCAAGTGGCAATGCGCTGGCCATATCTGTAGAAGGACTGATGGCCGATGGAGAAAGCGTGTCCTAGAGTTGAGACCACGCCTCGGCAAGCAGCCCCGGCACCTAGCCGGGGGCCGCCCTGCCTGGGCGGCCCCCGGCTAGGTGGACCGACGACCTGAAAAAAGTGGCTAGGACAGACTGGATGCGGAAGGCTGAGGACCGTGTACATACTGTAACGCGTGTTGGGAGAGGCCTATGTCCTGCAGTGGACTGCGATATGCTGATTTATTGACCAAGAAATAATCATTCAGAAGGTATCGAATATGAATCCCGCGACCGCTGAGTTTTTTAAAGTTATGTGCGTATTCAAATGGTATTATCGCTTGCTTCGTTTATCGGAGAGCATGTGGCTTTCATGAAGATCATTGTCAGTAAAGTTTTAACGAGGATTCTAAACTCTCTCTAAACTAAACGTTTACTGATATAAACCGTGGTATATCGCTATCGGGTTGTGGAGTGCACTCGTTTATTAAAAAACTGTGATATCTGGATAGACTAGTAAGTGGATCCTGAGGTCTACGTCTTGGATAAAACTGGGATTTAGGATGATGATGTCTAATTTAACTTTTTTTTAAAATCCCATAACGAGGCCTATGTCTAGGACTAAGTCAGTATTATTTTCAGGCCATATTTACTAAGTCCTACAAAATGTATACATACATAAATACACGGCCATGTAATACAACCTTTTATACGATTATTCTTATAAGTAACTGTCAATCGCCATTTCCCAATAATACTAGGGGCAAATTCCTGAGCCGATTTCCTTCGTATTAAGTGATTACTAAACGGTTGCCTAATAAGACAGGATTATTTCCCTAATCAAAACGACCGCTTCAATAACTAAACGTGTATTACGTACTTAATTAGATTAGAGTGGCACGTGTAAGTAATTATCATAACAATATTAGCAAAATTTGGATAATATTTGACAACACTAGAAGCGTTTTACATCAAATTATGGTTATTTGTAAGATATGTTTTATAACGTTGACATTGTTTATTGCTATACACATTCATCACTGTAAGGCTGCGATAGCCTAGTGGAAATACTAACAGACTGCCATGCAGAGGGTATCGGGTTCGTATCCACGGCGTAGGTACATCACTGACTTTTCCAAATGATGTGCGTATTAAATTGTTATTTATCGCTTGCCTCGTGCCTCGGAGAGCACGTTAAACGGTCGGTCCCAGCTGTCATAAAGATCTTTACCAGTCGTTACTGGGAGTCAGTATCCTCAAATTAACTGATACTGGTCTTAACCATGGAATATTGCTATCCTTTTGGATTACGGAGGTCAAACGGCAGTCGCACTGTGGAAAAGCTGATGTTTTCGGGCTCCAAGGAGTGTAAGTTTTGAATGCTATCGGACGATGGTGATGATGATGATATGAAGTCCCTTCATATAGATATTAGATTTTTCACAAAGTAACTGCTGTCTAACTTCAATTCATAGGATTCCGGATTTACCGGATTGGAATCTTTGAACATAGGCTTAAATTATTTTAACATTTTACGTATCCCACAATATACATGCACCTAGAAGAAATAATTTGGGGAACGGATTTATCTTGGATGCATTATATGCGATTCCAGGTATGCTCTTTGGGATATTACGACATAATATTTCAAGGAAAGGTGAATAAAAATTAACACAATATTTATAATAGGCTAAAATGTATTTAGTGATTGATTCGTTCTTTTATTAGATGTTAAACCGAAATAACTGAAGTTTCCTTCAAAAATCAATCAGCAACATTAATAATTACGGCTTTTTAAAAACCTTTTTGAAACGCGAAAACACTGTAAACCATCATGGCGCTTGAGTGATGTCACGAAGTGCAAAACAAAAAAAACCGTGAATGGAGTCTTGTCTGCAGGTGTACCCACTTTTATTTTGTTATAGGTATTCGAACATCAATGGCGGACGCACTGTGTGACGTAATGGTCTCTGTTTGGTATTCACTGTCACAAAAGTAAATTTACTATGTTTAGTTTTAGAATTCTTAAAATAACATTATTCTTACCTTTTTATAATAAATAATAAACATAATAAACTTTTTTTTGAATCTATAGGTACTACAATCAAACCGAGTTATTCTTAGTGGAAATAAGCCTATTCAAGAGATATAATGAAAACTCGTATAGATCCTTAGGCATCATAATCTTAAAACGTTATTGCAATAATATGGCCTTACCGTTATTATGTGGAAACGTCTTGGAACAACTTACTCGACTTCTCAAATCTTATTACGTTCTATTTGAAGTTCGTGTAAAGTTTTAAGTATGTAAGAGTAGACCACAAGTCATTGTCATTGTATATGTATTTATTATTATTTAATACCGTGGAACATTCCTTCTCTAGTAGGTTAAAAAAAACTAAGTTTGAAAAATTGACATCAAAATCTTCTCGAAATTAAGGCTTACTAAAAAATTACTCAACAACATACAAAAATATTATATATTATGTAATCATCAAATTGGATTCACCTAGTAACATTTCTGAGCCAGCACAATATTGTATAAATAGAGAAATTTTTTGAAGTTAGTAATGAATATGTAAATGTAATGAATTATAGGAACTAATTATATTCTTCTTCTGATGCAGTAGGAATAAATCCGTTAATCAATGGGCTCAAGGAACAGCCAAACACGAAAAAAGTACTTTGTAGATCATGCATTGTCTTATATTAGTTTGGGTAATCTAGGTACATTAATTGGCTAACGCAGTGGTAAACGGCAGGGTGACTGCTTAGGTAAACTTTTTTAAACGGAGGTTAAAGAAAAAGCTAACCCACAATTATAGAGCTGACCTCTATTTTTGCGATTCATCGAATCCATAATATATTTTCAAGTAAAATGACAGACTGCAATAGCCCATATAATGTCATCAAACTAAGACAAAATAAAAAATGGATAGACCAGACAGATGCTTTGCCTAATCAAGGCACAACTGACGTTTAACATTTGCACAGATTAAAATATTATTAAAACACTGCTTTAAGATAATATAATTTGAATTATACATTTTACTATTAATTTTTTTTTTTTTTTTTTCATAGCACGTATAGAAGAATACTACTAGTATACGTACATATAATACGGTGTAGTCCAACCACCGACTTTCTTGACAATTATTATAACCAGATGGACATAGAAACTTATGATAACCGGAACCTCTTCTGACCAAATCTGGTGTTACTGAGATCCTCTTTAGGAAAACTGAGAATGCACATATATCAGTATTTATTATATAAAATTATTGCGTTACTGACTGACTGTCAGACAACGAGCACCCAAAACTATGGGGCGCAGGTAGTTGTAATTTAGCATGTATCTTGTTTGGGAACCGTAGGGGTGCACTAAGAAGGGATTGCCCGAAATTCCCATGAGATCGAGCAGAAACTAGTTAATAATATAAATTCGAAAATAACGTGACAAAAATTGGTTTCCTAAATGCTACCTTTTGAGTCATTGATACGACGAAAAACGGAACGTTTAGTTCCAAGTAGTGCACCTTGCCAGCAGATCAAACTAAATCTAAATTTTCTTTTTTCTCATCTCCTTGCAAAATTTTTGGCTCTTGCAACATCGATATATTTAGTGTATAGTGCTGTATACGGGATTATTTCTTTGACAACGCTATTAATCGAATCAATATCTTGACGTATTTACTATCCTAGCAATTTAGCAATCCTGCTACTCAATTGGTAATATTTCATTTTACTCCATAATCGCTTTAAGTCAATCTTTACTGCCGCCAGTCTTAATAATAATTTGACCCAGTTTATAGAAGTTTTAGAATCCAATGATCGGAATAGCACTTGCGTGTATCTGTGGATTATAGTCGTCTTAAAGTAAGAGGTGTTGATTAAAAATGTCAACCTAGAGTGAAGGTAAATAATTATATACTTAGGCATTAGGAGTTCAGTTGCACAATATTAGAATCAGTATTGCGAAAGAAGGCATAGTTATTTATGTGTTAGATACTCTAAGTGATGACACATTTTGTATCACTGCTTTAATGCCGTCCACCGGATCGTTTGGCGCCGTCTATCGGGTTTAATCCGGATGCCAGTGAAAAGTAATTCTTTAGCTGACATCCACTATCTACATATAAGCTAATCTGATATTTAGGCATCAGAGATTTAGATTAAGCTTTATTCAAGTTTTGTGGTTAGTTGGTAAGTGAAACAGTGTGTAAGCTTAAATTATATTTAAAATAGATAATAGTAATCTAATCTAGACACTTTGACCCCTGTACCGTTTATATGTCGTAGGAAATAAGTATTTAAATTGTACTGAAATTGTTAAGCTTGACTTGTCGCTGTGTGTACTTGTATCCATTTTAGCCTGCCAGCAAACTAAATAAATCTTGAGAACCCCGTACCTCCACCTCTACTTACGTGGGGCACTCGGAAAGTTTTGCAACTCTAAAAAAAATGTTCTATAAGTAAATATATTTTTAATACATCTTTTCAAAGTACTCTCCACCAGCCTCTATACAAAGCTTCATGCGTCTGAACCAGTTTTCGAAACACTTTTTCCAGTCCGCCGCAGACACCTCGTTTACAGCCTGCTCGAACGCTGAGAGCGCATCATCTGGCGACGCCATCACCCTTCAGGCTGATTTTTTATTTTTGGGAATAAGAAGAAGTCACACGGTGCTAGGTCAGGGCTGTAAGGAGGGTGACCCAGGAGTTTGACCGGTGTGCTGTCTAGGAAGCCCCTCGTTATGATTGCGGTGTCCTCGTTATGAGGGCGGGCGCATTATCGTGGTGGAGCACTAGCCCGCGGAGCCCTGTGTTTGGTCGCTTGATGCTCACAACAGAGAAAACTTCTGCCAAGCATTTGGTAGTATACCATTCGGCGCTAATGCTACTTTGATTTCGAAAAGGAATTGACACCAAGTAGCCAGTCAAATTGAAAAAGCTCGCGATCAAAATCTGCCCCCGCTTATAGGTCGCTTTACTTTGGTAGGCGTTGATTCGTTTTGAAACACCCAAACCGTCGACTGGCGCTTTGTTTCTGGATTCATCACCTGTAACGATGTCGTAAACACGCCGAGACGAGCCTGCTTCAAATTTGTCTATCATATCATGGCACCATTCCACACTTGCCTGCTTCTGAACATCGGTTAGGTTGTGCGGCGCCCAGCGTGAAACTATCCTCCGTACCCGTAGATGCACGTGTAGAATCTCGTGAAGGCTTCCTGATCCAATCTGCAGTACATGCTGAATCTCTTGGTATTTATTTATTTATTTATTTAATACTTTAGTGTACACTTTAAGAACACAGGTATACAGGAATTTTATATTAAATACAGTACAATGGGCGGCCTTATCGCTAACAGCGATTTCTACCAGGCAACCTTTGGATGGAGATATTATTGGTAGGAAAGAAATGGTAGTTGCAAGTGTACTAGTTATAATATGATACTACTTTAATTATATATACATTTATGTAATATTATAAAAATATACTATACATATATAAATACTTATACATACAAACATAAATACATACATACAAACGTAAAATACATACATGCATACATACATACATACATACAACATACATACACACATACATAAGTAGAAATAATAGTTAAAATGCTATTAGAATGAGAAATATCATAGTGATAGGTAGTGATCCTTGATTAAGGATTTGAACTTTGTTACCGTCTGAGCCTGTCTGATATGTAATGGGAGAGCATTCCATAGGCGAACAGCAGTGACACAAAACGATTTATCATAAAAATCCGTGCAATGAGCCGGCATCTTCAGCTTTAAGTTTTCTGATGACCTTAAATAACGGTTATGCGTATCATGTAGGAATTCGAATCGTCCTTTAAGATAGGAGGGAGTTGAAGGGTTACACAATATATTGTATAGTAGAGAAAGTATGTGAGTATTCCGGCGAAATCGTATGGGTAATATGGTAATCGTATGGGTATGTAACTCGTCTATTGTCTTGGATCAAATTTTTCACTGCTAGTACGTTTTCTTCCGTAACAGCCGTCAAAGGGCGACCACTTCTTTCTTCATTCCCCAAAGTTAGTCGACCGCGCTTAAATTCATTATAACAACTATACAGAGTTGCCCTAGAAGGGCCTTCATCCATGAATGCCATTTGAAGTCTATCGTACGATTCGTCCGGTTTCAGGTGACACTTAAAATCGTAAAAAATTGTAGCGCGAAAATGTTCTCGACGCAAATTAAAATTACCGTGTCTCATTGAAAAATGTACAATGAGACACGGTAATTTTAATTAGCTCGCAAAAAATATGGAGGGAAGTTTTGAATATAGAACGTACCTATTTTTACTGATAAGTAATCATATTTTTAAATAAATTATAACTGGCCAGTCTTGCATACATGAAAACTTTTTCTTGCAGTACTTTCTAAGTGACCTGGTATGTATTATCTTCTAGATAAAATATATAAAGACACTAGCTTTTGCCCGCGGCTTCACTCACGTGAATTTGGGGTTTTCTAGTTATAGTATGTCATCCATGGTCGTGGTAACACAAATCTCCTTTATTGGGCGGATACTTCTTTCATTGACGTTTTAACTGTTTAAGAAATATAACTGCAAAAAGTAGATATTTACACATATAAACTACTTAGTACTAAGACTTAGTAGTAATGTGCCCGGTACGGCAATAGGCTCGCCCCTTATTACGTGGGACTAAAGTATATCTGGCGAAAAGTGGGTGTAGAAAAACACATCTGCCTACCCCTTCGGGGATAAAAGGCGTGACGATATGTATATATATGTACTTAGTAGTACTCAAAATGTTATCCGGTATCAGTAACGTTTCGCAGAACCATTAGAATTTAACGAAATACTCGACAATCCGAATTTTGCGGATATATGTTGTCGACTCAAAATCTTTATTTTTTCATGTTTTATCATTCAGGTAAGGTTTCAATCGGGTCTTTCGTACCCCTTGACGAAACTATTGATATAGATTTGACACTGCGATGGTAGCGCAGTCGGTCGGTCTAATGTGAAACATTCCGAAATCAACAACTACTTACAAATTAAAAATTAACTAAAAAGCATTGCCAGTGGACTAAATTGTGAATCTACACCATTCTCAAGTCCCCTTGAGCACAAACAAAAAATTTCATCAAAATCGGTCCATTCGTTTAGGAGGAGTTCAGTGACATACACACGCACACAAGAAATATATATACAGGGTGTTAAAGACCCTAAACGAAAACTTTGAACATTTTTTACTTCGGCACCATACCTGGGAAATTACTGGTTCAGGAGATATTGAGGCTCAAAGTTTGTATAGAATTTTTCTAATTAGGTAAACATCGATGAATTTACCCCGCCAAAATGTTCTATAGATGCCCTATGACCCCATGGATAAGTAGGTATTTCGTTTCTTCATACAGTTGCGAGTCTACACGTGTCAATCACCATACGATGATGTTTGTTGATGAGCAGCCGCCAATGAGCAGTACGTGCTGCCGAACCCAGCCAGAGAATTAGTTTAATAGTCCCATATCAACTATCATTTTACACACACCGAAGTGAAATAAGCCGCCACTTTATCACAATTTTATGCATCCATAAAATGTGTCTTTTATCACGAAATTCCAAGTCCACTCATCCGTCATCATTAAATTCACAAAGAAACCATAACGCCACGTAAGCCCACATTTACATAGCCCATATAAAGCCAACGATTAAATATGATTTATAAGGCGTGACGACACACCACCCCGACTCTTCGCCAAAGAGAGAGGCTATACGAATACTACCCAAGGGGGCCACAACGAGCGTAAAATTAGTGATTAAAAGTCACGTGTGACAACGCCAAGCTCTTACTTGGAGAATCTTTGCTCCCAAATGGCATCTTGAGGAAAGTTAAAGGTTTAATTCCAAGGAATATCATTTGATAATATTTTGGTAACTGTTGGAGGTAAGTGGGTCGTTTTAACGTTTTAAAGAACTGTTCGTTTTGTTGGGACCTTTTTGAATGAAGCAGATTCTTAAATAATGTGAAACATGAATCGCAATTTTGGCGTAGTACGCATACTTAATATGAAAATGTTTTTAACATAATGATTTTGGATAGTAGTTAGTGGTTTGCATAGTCTGATTGTTATTATATATACATAGTCATTTGTTGTGTGGAACATTTTAATAACCTCTTCGCAATTCTACCTAATGCTTTGTAATGATGCTTCTACCTTTTTATGCTGCGACGCAAATTTGGCAACAAACGCATAATATAGAGTCTCAGAGATCTATATTGTAACGATTTAACTGACCTATATAATGTACATTTTGTAGCTCGTGTATGCTACGCGAACACGTATATTAATATTTACTTTTTAGGGTTCCGTAGTAATTACAAGGAACCCTTATTTAATAATAGGACCACTGATCCAACGCAATGTATAAGCCCTTTATATGTTTTTTTTTATTCAGGAGCATCTCTTTGTTTATTCAAAAGCTACAGAAACACCTGATTCCAAATTCGATATTCAATTGAAGAATGTAACCAGCAACATCCCTTCTGTGTTCGAAATTGACTGTTAATCGTCGAAGTTTGACGATTAGGTAAAGATAGATTAAAATTAATTGCTCCCAGCGCTCGCCTTCGGGGAGCCGTTGATTATCCATGAGGGTTTAACACTTCGCTTTAGTTAAGCCCTTATTAATCTTCTGTAGATGCGGACCTTACATGCAAACCCCCCTATTGGCTCCACTTGAATGAGTACGTTGGCGCCTTCTTACCAAGAGATTGATAGTTGTTTACTCGTAGGTACATAAATAATTAGAAGAGAATTAAGCTGATTGATTTCCAGCTGGTTCTTAATGAATTATATATCATTTTTAATGATGATGGCACCATCGTATTACAGGGATGAAAGTATTTTATGTGAGCTGTTTTACTACAATCTATTTATTTAAAATTTATAAGATTTGTTATTAGCCGACTTGGTACTATATGGATCTCACGACTTTTTACGGTAGGAGAACTGAGTTGCGAAGCTTGGATTTAATGACAAGTATTGTTTTTATGGGGTCTATTTTACAAAATAGCACTATTGTATTATGAACTGTAGTATTAACACAGTAGTGATGTCTACGTAAATATGGATATTAGAATGCTGTTAGACGAACGCATATCGCATTCAATCTTACTTAGGACTTTAAGACTCTGTTCCAACAATTATTTATTTAGACTTTGCCAAATTCACTTCGCATGCCTTTATGTGTACACGATTATAGACTAACGACTAATATTTGCTACAGTATCCGGTACCATGTTTATAAATCGATGATCTTTCAAGTAACCGTAACCAAGAGCGAAATAAAGAGCATCTATAAAAAAAATATCACAGAACTCTTCACTGAACTGCCAATAAAATTGCCGATACATCTACAGAAATCAAAAGAATATGTTATCGCCATATCCCTAACTAAAACATACAGGGTATAATCAAAGACTCGTATTATTCGAGGAAACGTGATTCAGTAACGATGTTTCCTTATAGGAAAGGTGAAAACGACAAATACAAAACGTCCCGGGCCGTATTCACTCTTCGGACGCGGGGACAAAAAATGTTTTCTGACGTAAAAATATTTGGTAAAAATCCACCCATGTCGCATGAAAAAGTCGGTTATAAGGAGATCAAAAGTATTTGATTTTGTACATGGTTTTATATTGGCTGTATATTTTGTGGATTGACTATTATTCAGTTGTTATGCTTGTTTTTAAATAAATTTATAATTGTATATAAAATTGAGTTACAGATCATCATGCCTAAAAGTCTGACAAAATTACTGTGTATATTAGATTTTTCTCTGAGAGGTTGATTGAATACTAACTTGGAAACTATGCGCTATTTGGAGTTATTTCATTTCCTTTGCTGCCTGTCTTTTAAGGGCAGAAGTTTTTGACACATATAACTTTGAAAATTATCGACGACCCTGGCGATGACACAGCAGAAGTGTATCTGACTGCCACTCTGAAAGCCGTTAGTTCGACTCTCGCCAAGTCAAACATTTGCGTGCGTGAACTTGTTGATGTTTTTCCTAGTCTCGGTGGTTCTATGTAGGTGTAATAAGTACGTGTTTTAAAACAAGAATTTAATCGTGTATGTTTATCTATTGTCTAGTTCCCATAGTACAACTTCTGCTTAGTAACAGACCTGATGGTGTTTTACTTACCTTTATCGTAGTCTATGTATGTACCTATCTGTATCACAATAAGAGAAAATACAAAGTCGGTTAAAAATTAACTGCGTGGTATATTTGCGAGTACCTATAGATATTTTATTAGTTTGAGCTATGGCTCCTGATATTTTAGTACCCAAATACAAAAACCTAACAAAAAAAGGAAATATTTTTCAAGGCTGAAGAGGACTGACATTATATTATTATTACGCTATCATAGTTATAACTTACTTGGCCTTATTAGCTCCTTTTCACCAAGTTATCACTAATCTTTTATAACGAAACTTCGGCAATATTGTTGAAGAACACTTACCGTCCAGTAATGACAACATTAGTATAGGACGACACACCGAAATTAGAAAATTTGTTCGAATTTGTGGCGCCTGTTACCGATCAAAACGAACTTACGAACTTTTATAAGTTCGACGCAAAATTTTAATAAAGTAGCATGAAAATTTATTTCGATGTCCACTTTTCTGGTTGAAGTTAATTAATTCATTACAAAAGTTGTGTGGTATGTTCGCCGGCCCAATTTAAACCAAATGGCTTTTGGGGTAAATAGTTATTTATTACCTCATTAAGGCATATTAACGTTTCGTAGGTACAAAATATTTTGTAAACATCGACGCTAATTTTGCCGTACAACAAACCAATTAATCCACTAAATCGTGTTATAAGTGGGCGGATGAAAGATTATGTTATGAAAATAGAAAATCATGATTTAGTTTTTACCTGTGTTGTAAGCTAACTTTGGACCACTTTGCATGACCCAATATTTTGGACATCGGTTCGGTTTCCATGACGAAGTGATTTACACTAATAAAGATTTGGTACCACAACTAGGATAAGTTACACATCAAGAAAGTCCCTCCCTCCCGAAATTAGGATGTCAACTAATCGTGCCACGTTCAAATTTAGAGTCCGCCAGCTGTTTTATAGTGAATTGTTGGAAGCTTCTCAGTAGTACTTTATCTACCGTTAGTAGTCTATCTATTTAAATATTTATTTTTATCTGTATACACTTATATATTTATTTATGTATATATACATATGTATGTATTTATATATGTATACATTTATGTATATATTTATGCGTATGTATGGATCTTGTATGTATTTATAGTATGTATTATACCGTGTATTCTATTTTATTTTACTCTCTTTGCGTATGTACACACCTGCCATGACCATCTCTGCATCACCCAAAGGTTGACTGGGAGATAATGCCTATAGGCATTAAGTCCGCCTTGTGCAATGTATTTAGCAGGAAGTTAAAAAATAAAATAAATAAATAAGAAAGTTAACAACACAAGCTTCATGTATAATTGTATATGTATTCGATTGAGAGTCGAGTAAAATGAGTATTCCTTAGTTTTTAGGGTTCCGTACCGAATTACTAAAGGAAACAACGGACCCTTATTGGATCACTTTGTTGTTCGTCTGTCCGTCCGTCTGTCAAGACACTTTTACTCAGGAACACGTAGAGGTCATCATCATCATCATCATCCTAGCGCTGTCCCGGTTGCACTCCAAAACCCACGCCTTGGAGCCCGGGGTCCGCTTTCCGGCTGTGTCTCCTCCATTTCGCACGGTCTTCAGCATCCCTGGTGGTTAGTTGGTCGGCACGCATGTCATCCCTTGCGACGTCAAGCCAGCATTTCTTTGGCCTTCCCCGTTTACCGGGGCCCGGCGGAGGTAGCATGGTAAGACATTTGTTACCCACGTAAGATGCCGGTTGACGTAAGACGTGGCCATACCAGCGTAGACGACACGTAGAGGTATAAAACTGATTACATCGAATACTCAGGTCTACTTAACTGTCCCTCGGAGCTGTGAAAAATCAAACTTCTAGCCTACGCAACAAAAGATTCAGCCGCTTATGCCGCAAATATCCGCAAATTTTCGAAACTCGCAGGGGAATCAAAACCTACTGGGTACTGCAGGTGAACTCAGAATCTTGAAATTTGGCACGAAGCAAACATACCACAAATAAAGGAAAAATTGCGAAGACCGTAAATTTTTTGTTACTTCATATATTAAAAATATTTTTTAAGTACGGAACCCTCGGTGCGCGAGTCCGAATCACACTTGGCCGGTTTTTTGGTTAATGATTTCGCGAGACATCTACGCGATAATACATTGTCCACTTATCTTGCGTTTCCAAGATTTTCATATCTTCAGTGGTATTATTTTGGTCATCGTCGTCCGAGCTTTATCCGGGTTGCATCCGAAACTTACACGTCAGCCAGATATGACAAAATATCAGCTAGTATCTTAGTATCTTCCTGGCAGTAAGTATCTTCTCTAGATTTATCGCTGCCTCTAATGCTAGATACCATTGTATTTCACTAAATTAAAAAGGTACTTAAAAACAATTAAGTACATGTTATTACAAATTAACTTCACCCAAGAAATCTGTAAACACCCCAAAATTCGAGCCAAACATTTTCCGTGAACAACATTAACGATACATCATTATAAACCAAATTAAGACTTAGCACAGCCATCCTTTAATTCAGACGCATGACGTGAAGCAATCTATCAACCTCGGAAACTTTGGATCAACAAGTTATAATCTCATAAATCCTTAAAACACTGACAGGGACACTAAACATTATAGCTCCGAACATTTTCTAGGACAAGAAAATGGAACAAATTGCTTAGGTGAAAACCCTGCGGTGTCGTAAAGATCCAAGCTTAGTTTCATTCGTGGTACTTCGAAAATGTGTTACTCTTGGGGACTTACAATCTTCCGCCTGTACAAGGATAGGGATACGAGTACTTTTTTAAAAGGTTTCTTGATGTTGGTTTATACGCCAAGGTAGATTAGATTTAGCACCTTCGTGGTACGATGTATTAAAAGGGGTAAGGGTAAACATGGTTTTTACCGTGTACCTTACATTTGTTACGGAGATAAGTATAAATGTGTTACTCAGTTTTAAATCTTATTTGGATTGTATTATTTGTTTAGTGGCGTTATTTGTATAAGTGTTTAGTGGGTAGCATATGCCCAAAATGTTATGGTTTTACTTTTAGGAGAATCTTTAGATATTCAATTATTTGGTACATTAATGCCACATTACTACAATATTTGGAACTATTAATAAAATTCCGTGTTACAAACATACTTGGTGTTACGAATATTACACGCAGTATTTGATTTAGGTACCTATAGGTACCTATCTAGATGTCTAGACGTAATCATGAAAAGAGTAGTTTACTACTGCTGAGAAATAAAATAACTAATCGCATGTTACCTACATTACACATGGAGTTACATAATATGTTGCTGTTCTCTTTCAATGGAAAGCATAAATCGGTCGCAGGGCACGTTTCCCTAAAACATAAAGGAGCGCTTCTAAAAGTATGCGCCACGCATTCCAGTTTTATCACGGCTACAATCTTTGCTATGACCTTAATTGTAGGCGTTTACGCTACAAGTAATGAAACCGCTTAGTTCGCGATTAGTACACGAACAACGTTAAATGCTAGTACATAAATAAATATAGTACTAAAATATAAGTACTAATTACGTGAGTATGATCCGCATTTGGCTCGGTGCTGTGTTGTTTTAGTCGAAAGCCCGTTTGGCAAATATACTAATGAGGCTTCTACGAGTTATGTGACGTAAGCCCCAATCAGTTTCACAGATTTACCGTACAATATATCGTTTCTGTTTTAACAACATTCTGTATTTACGTCCTTTGAAGGTTTGTACGAGCTCGTTTCTGTGAAAATATATTATAACGGTCTTCGTTTAATACACGATTTGTCAAAGCAATGGAATTCATTCTAGTCACGGTTCAAAGATATCGTGTTTTCAATGTTGTTACTTTGACTGTATAGCAATTTAATTTCGTGTTCTTCACTTTGCAATTTCTTGAATTAATATTGGTTATTCTGAGTATTTTTACGTTAGTAGGTACACAAAATTAGTTAGTTTGTATGCCCATTTAGTTTGACACAGACCTAATTACGCATACCATCTGCCTTTCGCGATAGTTTCAAGTACAACGCAACTAAGGGCGATTTCAGATTAGCGTTTTATACGCGCGTATAAGCTCGTTTTTGGAAGCGCATGTAGGCGCGTAAAGGCTCGCCTTTTGGCACACACGCAACTCGTACGAGCGTTGACGCGCTTCTAAGCTCGTATAGCTGCAAGCCGTCAGAATCCATGTTGACACTGACAAGATGTCACTACCGTTTCGAGCGAACACGCCGAAATATGCCCGTTCGATTTTTTGAAGCTCGTAATGTAGCGCGCGTGTAAGCGCGTATGCTGAAACGACCGTGTACGCGCAGAAAAATACGCTAATCTGAAACCGCTCTTAGTGTTGGAATAATTTGCCGCCGCCGATTCGCTCTTTAAACAGTGCGCTCAGCTTTAAAAGGAAACTCAAAACTATGTTATTGCAAAAACAGAAAACTTGCTCATAACCGAATTTTAAATTGATTTTTTTATTACCTAATGATTGTTAGACTAGATTGACAAGCATTAAGTTATTTAAGTTATTTATTATATTTTAATTTAGTTTATTTTAAACTAGAGGACGCCAGCAGCTACGCCTGCATTTTTCTTAAATTTACCCGTTTTGGCCGATCCCGTGGGAATTTTTGGAAATCCTTTCTTAGTGCACCCCTACGGTCCCCAAGGAACATACATGCCAAATTTCAGCTTCCTGCGCCCAATAGTTTCGGCTGTAGCGTGTCTGTCAGTCAGTCAGTAACGCAAGGATTTTATATATTAAGAAGATGAGTTAGCTACTTGTATCATATTGCAAAGGTTAAATAATCATAATATTTAGCTATTTTTAATATGGTATTAATTATTACATATTATAATTGAAATTATAATATTATAATTTATATGTTATTATTTTATTTATTGACATCATATTATTTGTAATCTTGATCTATCCCTTAACAATTGGCATAACTATTTGACATCTTTTTATTTTTTACACTTGACCTGCACTATAACATTTTTAATCTACGTATATTAAATTCGTATTCGTATTATAAAATTAGGTAATAATATATAGATAGGTATGTCTAACCTATCTATATATTATTACCTAATTTTATTCACTTAACTGACATTCCTATTTTTATTATTTCGTATACCTATCCGTATACCTACTTGTATCTTAGATCTAGGATTATTATTTCGTATATCCGTATTGCTTGTATTTTAGATTTAGCCATTTCTTTGTATTGGTCAATCATATAACTCAGACTTTTAGCTCTAAATACATATGACTATTTAAATCTATTTGACCCGCTAGCCACAAAGAGAGACAAGAGACAAAACCTTCGGTTTCTCCAAAGAGATCACCGAATCGCAGCCAGGATATAGAAGCTGTAAAATTTACATCGGGCCCATGTAAGGCCCGGTAGAATCGTCCATGCAGCTCCTTGCCCCTATATACTTCCCATCGGTCCTCCGTACTAAGTACTACAGATTTGTGCCAGTTCTCTTTAGCCAGAGCGAGCGGGGTAAGTCCGGTATCAATTATGACTACATCGCGATGCACATCCACACTCATCTGCAGAAAATAATCTCTGAGGTTGCACACCTCGCGGTTGTGGAGGGTCTTAGCACATAAAAAGCCTCGACCTCCACATTTCCGCGGGATGTACAGCCTCATTACCGATGAGCGTGGATGATGCATTCGATATGCAGTCAGCATTGAATGGACTTTTCTATCCAGGGCATCTAGTTCAGTCTGGGTCCACCTGAGTATGCCGAAGGAATACATTAGGACTGGCATGGCCCACTCGTTGCAGGCCCGCAACTTGTTGCCACCTGATAAAAGACTGTTTAGTACTTTTCTCAGGCGACCAAAGAACCGAGCCTGCAACGTCTGTTTCATGTCAGTCTCAGAAATATTCAAAGACTGCGACATACCCAGGTATTTGTAGGTCTCAGTTGGGGAGAGGGATCTAAGTTGTATGTAATCTGAGAGTTGAATCCATGCAGATTCCATAATCCTGCCTCTCTTTACATGCATGACCGCACATTTATCCACACCAAATTCCATCCTGATAGAATTACTAAAGGTTTCGGTTACCTTAAGTAATTCTGTCAGTTGGAATTTGTTGGCGGCAAATAATTTAAGGTCATCCATGAAAAGGAGGTGAGATGTAACATGACCTCCTCTCCTCAACCGATAGCCTAGCCCTGAAGCCTCTAACAAGGTACTTAGAGGGTTCAGGGCCAGACAAAACCACAAAGGACTCAGACTATCGCCCTGGAATATACCTCGCTCAATCCTTATTGGAGCACCGCAACCCAAACTCGATCGACATCCTGGATAGCGCAATACGGTCCTCCACTGCCCCATACATGACCTTAAAAAGGTGCATAGAATTGCATCTACTTTATACAACTCCAGCAACCTCAAAAGCCATGTATGTGGCACGGAGTCGAAAGCCTTCTTGTAATCTATCCAGCATGTCGATAGATTTTTTCGGTTACGGCGCACCTGTTGGCTAATGGCCATGTCTATCAGAAGGAGTTCTTTAGTACCACGGGCCCCACTCCTACATCCATTTTGAGAAACAGATAAAATAGAATTAGCAAATATATGTTTTGTTAATTTCGTTCTCAAAATGGATGTAAGGAGTTTATAATATATTGTTGGCAAACAGGTTATCGGCCTGTAATTTTTGGGGTCCGTGGCACTACCAGACTTATGGAGTAGCTGAGTGACACCGGATGTTAAAAAATCTGGTAGCGACCCCGATTCCAGTGATGACTGGAATTGAGATGCTAAGCAAGTATGCGAACTACGGAGCCATTTGAGCCAAAAATTGTGCAGCCCGTCCGGTCCCGCTGATTTACAGTTCGGTAACGAACGGACTGCACTGGCTATATCATCGTTTGTTATTGATATTGGCTCCATTGTTGGTATTTGTTCGCATACTCGCTCAACAATCTCAATCCAGTCACTCTCCGTGTGGTTGACAGGTGTCGACCAGATGCTGCGCCAGAATGTATTAGTAGCATCATCATCCGGTCGACCCCCATCAACGTCACCGGCTGTGGACTCGGGTCGCTCCCATCTTCTGTACTCCCACCTCTCGTCTCTCTGGAATGTGCGATTCAGGCAATACCGATCCACTCCTTTTTTGTATCGCCTAATACGGTTTGCCCATGCATAAAGCTTTTGTTTTAGGGTGTCGATGCGCTCTGTAACCCGAGATAAATAATCTTGGGAACTGATACCAGTTCCCGCAAAGGCTCGAGTTACAAAGCGCATCACTCTTGGTCGGGTATTGCCCATCTTGAAACAGGAGAGCTTGCCAATAAGTGCCCTAGTTTCAGCAATACGCCACTCAATCCTGCGTTGCCAAGCTGGCACAGCAGTGGTCTGTCGAGTAGCGGTATTATTCACAGGCAATTTAACTGCTATTCGACATGCCGCAACCGCCGCACAATACAGGATTGAATGTATATTGCTGAGATTTTCACTATTATCACAGTGAGTTGACAGTAATGTGTCTAGGGCACTCACCAGCGCTATGTTTATTTTATGCATGGGCAAACGAGGCCGAATATTTGGGTCCATGGATCGGTATTCCGCAATAGCACATTCCAAAGCACTCCTTAACTAACTGACTCGTTGCACTGGGTACTTACATGAGAAGTCTCGTCATCTACCTCTTCATCAACTGGATTTACCAGTTGCTGTTGTGCAACCACTGTGTCAGGCTGCGTTGAAAAAGTGATGGGGAGACTTCTCTGCACGTCAGAGCGAAGTCTCTCAAGTACGGAATCATCCAACAGGCGACACCGTTGGATGGCCCGCACTTGATCCGATAGCCGTTGTGTTGACACGTTGACAGCTGGCTCAAGCGCCTGAAACAAAGGCAGCATTCAAACACGGTACGCACTGAGGTTAGTTCCTCCCTCTTTGGCCACAAAATATGCCCGCATGACGTTTTCATTCATCGAACTCGTCCATCTCATGCGGTGCACATCACCACCGGTAGCGGGGGCCCTGTCCCAAGCGTGTCGGTGGCCGGCCTCTCCCTCGCCGAAGTACAGGTGAAGAACAAGAACTACAGACCCATCACACTTCTGAGCCACGTCTACAAGCTGTTTTCGAGGGTCATCACGAATCGTCTCGAGAGCAAGCTAGACGACTTCCAGCCTCACGAACAAGCCGGTTTCCGTAAAGGCTATAGTACCATAGACCACATACATACACTGCGGCAGGTTATACAGACGTTCGAGGAGTATAACCAGCCCCTATGCTTGGCGTTTGTGAACTATGAGAAAGCCTTCGATTCGATCGAAACCTGGGCGGTGCTACAGTTTCTCCAACGGTGCCGGATTGACTACCGATATATCGAAGTGCTGAAGTGTTTGTATGAAAACGCCACTATGTCAGTCCGCTTCCAGGACCAGAGTTCGAAACCTATTCAACTCCAGCGAGGAGTGAGACAGGGGGATGTCATATCCCCGAAACTGTTTACCACTGCGCTGGAGGATGTTTTCAAGCTTCTGGACTGGAATGGACTCGGCATCAACATCAACGGCGAGTACATCACTCACCTTCGATTCGCAGACGATATCGTAGTCATGGCTGAGACCATGGAAGACCTAGGCACAATGCTCGATGGCCTCTGTAGAGTCTCCCAACAAGTAGGTCTTAAGATGAACATGGACAAGACGAAAATCATGTCGAACGTCCATGTTGTACCTGCTCCTATTCAGGTTGGGAACTCTACGCTCGAAGTTGTCGACAAGTATATCTACCTGGGACAAGTAGTCCAATTAGGTAGGTCCAACTTCGAGAAGGAGGTCAATCGTCGAATCCAACTCGGTTGGGCAGCGTTTGGGAAGCTACGACATATCTTCTCGTCCGATATTCCGCAGTGTCTCAAGACGAAAGTCTTTGACCAGTGTGTGTTGCCGGTGATGACTTACGGATCAGAGACGTGGTCGCTCACTATGGGTCTTATCAGAAGGCTCAAGGTCACTCAGAGGGCGATGGAGAGAGCTATGCTTGGAGTTTCCCTGCGAGATCGAATCAGAAATGAGGAGATCCGCAGTAGAACCAAAGTCGCCGACATAGCTCTCCGGATAGCCAAGCTGAAGTGGCAGTGGGCAGGGCACATAGCTCGAAGAACCGATGGCCGTTGGGGCAGAAAGGTTCTGGAGTGGCGGCCACGTACCGGACGACGCAGCAGAGGTAGGCCCCCCGCAAGGTGGACCGACGATCTCGTCAAGATCGCGGGAGGCGGTTGGATGCGGGCGGCTCAAGACCGGTCTGTGTGGAGAACCTTGGGGGAGGCCTATGTCCAGCAGTGGACGTCGTTTGGCTGATATGATGATGATGATGATTGTTGACTTGTTGCTAGGTTATTATTATTATTTGGTTATTAACAAAATTACTAACATTTGAGTCAAAATTCGATGCTACTGTAATTTTAATAGAGACTTCCATAGATAAGGTATCCTCATACTCATAACGCATTCGATCTTTTAATTATTTATAGCACGTGAATCAAATTATAACTACTAAATAAATACGAAAGTCTGTCTCTCTGTTTGTTACGATTTCACAGCTGAACCGATTTTATCGAGCAGATTTTTGAAAAGGTATGTTGAGTTTAAGTACTAATACTTACATACTTTTTCAGAAATCTGATTATGATCTGAAATAGGAAGTAGAAACTTTGTTTATTTATAGTCTCACGCCTATATCCCCGAAGGGCTAAGCAGAGTTGTAAATATTACACCCACATTACACCATGAATTTTAAGGTCCCACGTTATTACGTGGGATCTTAAAATTCATGGCGAAATATGTTAGCTATGATGTTAGGTAACGGCAATAGGCTCGCCCCCTATTGGAGGCGAGCCTATTGCCGTTACCGGGCACATCACCGGACTCCGGGCTGCTACTGAGTATTCGGAAAAACCCAGTAACACTTTTGCCCGACCCGGGAATCGAACTCGGGCCCTCCGATCAGCAGTCGCATAAGCTATCCACTGGACCACGGAGGCAGAAACTTTGTAGATATAAGAAATCGTGTACATGTATTTGGTAGATAGAGGGGGTAGAGGAGGGGAAGAATTCTCGGGAGTAGAGGTCAAAGTTGAGACTATGGACTATAGGGGCGACTAAAGTGGCAGAATCGATGTCGTTCACTTTGGAGGTGGTGGACTCGTAAAAATCAGGGACAAGAATGGCGCGTACCTACAGTGTAAACTATGCGAATCAAAGTTCTTAAGCTAAGCAAATGAAGTCACTGGTAGCTTGAAGTAACATTATAATAATCTAATACATCGGTAACTAATCAGTATCGAATATTATAAAGTTAAAGTGTAAGTTATCGCGTCACGTTACACAAATTTGTACCGGTAAGTTTCTAACACAGTAGTTGCACTTAGCTAAGTAATTGGGTAAAATTAATTAAATTAATACTAGAGTGTGATGTTTTGTAATTGATGTAATGAAATTTTGTTAGGATAATGTAGTTGATAAACTTAAAGTTTTAAGTCAGAAGTTTGCTGGGTTATGAAGATTTTGACTCTGCTTGTGGGTTATTATTGGTGTAAGGCTTTATGGCGCTATCAAAGATATTTGCCGTAAACCTTAGCTTTGTGTACGATGGGATAAACTCGACGATTTTGCACTTCACTCAGAAAGTTCTTTTAAGTGTAATATAATATGAGCCAATGAAATACTGAAACCGAGTTCTCAAAAGTCTTAGTATAAGGCTTCTAGTTGAAAAAAAAACAGTTTACCATTAGAATAGCATCTATTGTGTCACAAATTTGATTGTTACGTCGAATCGAGGCCTTTCTTGCAATATGGTATTCAAATATGCTGAAACAAAAGCAACACACGAATAGGTGGAAAGCACCTCGTAGAAACTACTAAGAGCTGGATGTATTTGAACATTCAGTTGTAATATTGAATCCTTAGTGAAACTTACTTGGTGAAGTTCCTAAATTTCTTGTCATTTTGCGAGAGTGATAAACCCAGGACACATTTCTCGGTTCACTTTAGCTCCTTCTTCTGTCACAGACCCATGTCTACTACAATATATCAGAACTGTCTTATGTCACTATTATTTCGTCATTAATTTACACAATACATGGTCTCCTTGAAGCAAAGCTTTTTATAAATGTTTTATTGCCATGTGCGTACTTACTGTCTGGCTGCAAAAGGATTGCAATTGTATAGGTAACAATAAACCCATAAAAAATAATAACAGCTAATTTATAAATCCAAGAGAAGACCAATTACTACTGAAGGATAGATCAGAATCTTATTTGTATATACGGCTGCGGGGTCTCTATCGTATATTTTTTTCATCTTCTATGCTCTCACATGAAGTCTGCCAACTCGCACTTAGCCAGCATAATATGTACGTAGCGTGTGTATAGTTACCTTATCATAGTGAATTATCATCAAATCGTCATCAGCCCGGGCATCTTGCCCTGACGATTCTTTCACGTCTATTATTTATTTATGCAGATTTTTTTCACTTGATATTAAGATTATAATTCTTTTAAAATAAACCTTACGTGGATTATTACTTAAATGCAAAAGAGATTATAAGTCACCGTCCCCGGAGAATAAAATGGTAACTGCAATTATCTTAGTTTAAGTATTATGTCATTTTTGAGATCTGTTGGTGCTAATACATCCGCTCAATTGTTTTCCTAATTTTTATACAGTTATATATAAAGTATTCAAAGTTAAAACAAGTTTTAAATAACGAGAATAAAGTGTTAATATAATATTATCGAAATGTATTCCCACTTGATAAGGTGATTTTCCACCAGAGTGGCGAGACGAGACTAGGCGAGAAGAGAATTGAAATCGCACTGACCCTTTTCCATTAAAAATTGCCATCGCGAGCTCGCGCGTGACCGCCGCGCCGCCCGTAGGCTTCATTAGATAAAGATATAGGTACAGTGCTGTTTGAGTTCGTCTTGCAATACACACGCAATTTTTATCGCGAGAAGCGTGTTTCTGTTGCAAAATTAATTTATACTCTATGTCGGAAGCAATACGGTAAATTTTTACACAAACAAATATTTCAATTCACGCCTCGCATATTCTCGCCAATCCACACTGTTTCCACCAAAGATGCGCTGGGAGAGAATTGAAAATTTGCCATTCAAATTTTAATTCTCTTCTCGCCTCGCCTCGTCTCGCCACTCTGGTGGAAAATCAGCTTTAGTCTAAATAATGATAAATGCAGTTATCATTTTATTCTCGTTCAAAACCATCCAGTCGCTCTGTATAAGACGTATTAGTAATATGACTGTTGTGGATTTGAGCAGTAAGACATAAGATATTAAAGTATTATCAGTATCACTTGCTTCATATAACCTTATACTATTATCATTTTATTCTATAAGGCTTATAGAATAAAATGATAAGTGAAGAGTACAATATTTGTTTCTGGTCGTGCTGTACGGAGAATAAAATGATAATCGCCGTTATACAACTTTGATGATGGCTAATTTTGACTTACCTTTTATTTTTGAAATAATATATTTTGATACTACGGCGTATTTCACTAAAACATTTAGAACAAACAAAAATTAACCTTCTTTAAAAGCTTACAATCATCAGTCTACGTCCAGTGTTTAAGGAGAAATCGACGAAAACATGTTTTTTATTTTTCCTGTAAAGTTGCATTTTTGTAGTTATCATTTTATTCTCCGGGGACGGCTAAGTGTATTTAGACAGAAACATGTGCTAAATATATATTTTATATTCATAATCCATCAGTTAATAAAGTAAAACCTAAATGAAAGCATCATTAAAATCACATGCGCTGCTGAAAACATACAATATTTGCTAGAGTGGATGAATTATTATAGTCGTTATATTTAAGTAGAGCATAAGTTGGTTATAATTAAAACATTACAGTACAACCTTGTGCATTGGATTATATTCGCAAAGCACTTTAAAATATTGGTTGGTTTCCGGTGCTCGTATTTAAAATAATGTCAACATCTACAGTGTTTCTGATTTTACTCCTCCTAAATGTCTAAGTCGATTTTGATGGTGTTGTGTTAATTTTTTAACCTTACTCATTTAGAATATAATATCACATTTTTATCTGCTTTCATTCGCAATTGAGTCGTGTCATGCAATGTCAATAATCTGTTTCAGAATACCTACAGATTAACTAACCAAACTATTTATGGTGTTACAAAAAATAGACAATTGTCATTGCAATAAAATAACATGATGTTTAAAGCAACAACAAATATTTGTTTTTTGAAACGGAAAATAATTTCAAATAGGAACGTTTTTTTTTTAATGATAACGCCTGCACTAAATCCTGTGTCGCGGGGGCTTTACAAACATATAACTAACGGACACAATAATAATAATAATATTGTACCATTAACACACATCACAGTGGATACCCAGACTCGAAACAACAATTTATGAATTACACTAAGTTGTCTCGTGTGGGTATCGAACCCACAACCTTCGGCGCAGTGTCAAACGGCGAGGCATCCGCTTAAACCACTACGCCAACCGTGCAGTCCATTTTAAATTACTAGAAAATCAGAGCTACTCTGTTTAACAGAAAAAAATGCGATATGAAAATACATTATGCCACATTACTTCAAGCTATTACCCAATTTACGAACGTTCTCGCACAAAAATCAATAGCGAATACCGCGTCTTATTTAAAACCAAACGGCGCTCAAGAAGGTATTCCTATATTGGCCCGTAAGCCACTGCAGGCAATGCACAAAAAGTGCTTTTGGAGTATGCACTATGCAATCGTACGGAACTTGAGTCTAGTATCCGACCGCGTCCGGAAACTTCGTACGAACTAACGAGAAAACTTTTCTTATAAAATCTTCGTATTGAATATTAACATGTTCTTTATTGGCCATAAAAAGAAGTTGAACCTTTATGGCTATAATAATCGAGTTTGCGGAATGTTTTGCGGCTTTAATGAAGTTATGGATTTCGTCCTCCATCTTTACTAGTTGGGAAACTATCTACGAGTAATGGGCGTAGAAGACATCTTGTTCAACTGTTTTATTATTGTTGACGCTTGAAATAAAAGTTTCAGCGGTACATGAGCAATTTATTATTCACCGTTGTGCGTGACATTCCCGAGACACGAATGTCGATTGCTTGAAAGCGACGCAGTAAATTGATTATGTTCTGTAGGCGCGGGACAATTTTCTGTCTTCTATGTTCATCAATAATTTATATTTGTTTTTACAGCAATGTATTACTTAGTGGTGATCGCTCCATGGGTCATCTTAGGAACAGTTCACATGACATTTCATATAACATGTAATACCTAGGATTAAAAACCTTGAAAGTCTTATTTCATTGTATTTTTTTAGAGATATACAGAGAAATAAGTCATACAAAGGTGTATCTATGAACTATTTTGGGTAACCTTTTTCCTAACATGAAGATTTTTTTAGTGCCGGGCGCAAAAGCAAAAAAATACTTCATTAGGACGACGAACGCAAGTCAAGGGCAAAAACTTATTCATTAAGACTTCGCCCACACTCTGTAAGCCAAGAATATAGGATCTTAGTTCCAAAAATAATGAGCTTTTTCCCTGCACTTATATACAGATTAGATTTAGGCATGTTAAAACTAACTTACTTAATAACAATAACAATAAGCCGATTTTGATATGGCAGCAATCTATGATATGGCATGTAAGCTCGAGGGATGAATTTGATGAGATTACTCGATTTGATATGGCCGACTTTTTATTTCTTCTGTGCCTGCAACGTTTATGGTGCCAGCTTGTTGTTAAAATATACGTATTTTTTTGGTACTTTGCGCTATTGATATGGTTTATTTACATAATTTATTTTTTATAATGTGCGTGTACTTAGTTTGTTTACATAATTAATTTAATTTTTTTTTGTATCACGTCTGGAAATGCTTATTACCGTCAAGACCTAGTGTGGATTACCGTTTGAGAATTGCCCTGTGCCTATATTTCTAATATTCAATCCACGCCACGCATTGTTATATTAAAAGGTTCAGGTTCAAGTGGATGTTAAAGATGAGACTTAGAATATTTGTATCTAAAATATTGAACTATAATTATAAAAAAAAATAACATGTAAGTATTCCTTTGTTAAATTGATATTATACAAATCTCTTGTTGGCTAGCGGGAGGATGGTGCAGGACAGGTATTACATTGTTCGGCGTTATATGGGCAACATTTTCTACCCTTCGATTCGCCGCGGCACATTTACATTTGTGAATAATGCGTATGACACAAAGCATAGAAAATTCAAAACCTGGCCAAACAACGTAAGCCTTTCGCCACAGATTTCAGATTGACTTTCATTAATCGCGATAGATTCGAATTTCAACCGTTCATCCATTGGACATGCGTAAATCGGGATTAAAATATATAGGTCCACAAATTGGGGTTCAATTCTGTAGGCAGTTAGCGTAATCCGTCTTTGTAATTGGTTTTGCGAGTAGTCCGCCAGTAAGAGTTAACTGGGTGATTGACATATGAGTACCAATCTATTCTTTGGTTTGGAAAACCGCAAAAGCTATACATACACACATCAACAAAGTCTAGGGATATTTTATATTTCATCAAATATCTAAAAATCTATGAAGAATTTTCTGATACAGTAAATAGAAGAATCATAGATTATTTTAAGGTCTTTAATAAAAATAAAAAACATTTCGTGTTTTTTTTTGTTTTAAATAAAAAAATTAATTTTTTTAATCATCATGGAAAATTAGTATGATAACAACAAACATTTCTTCTTAAAAAACTATTAATTTTAATAAAAATGGAAAAAATCTTGTAAAATCTAATCATTAATAATCAGTGTTGCCACCTCTTACATTGATTACACATCGACATCGATTGTTAATACTTAAAATTAAATTGTCAATGTCTTGCTGCGGTATGAGGTCCCATGTCCTTTGCAAGTGTTCGTAAAGTTGTTGTTCAGCCGTCAAATTTGGTGGAAAATCTCTCAAAGCTTTTCGTTGTTACATGTCCCAGGTATGCTCGATAGGATTTAAGTCGGGCGACTGTGCAGGCCAATCCAAAACTTGAATATCGTGCTCTCGGAGAGCGGTCGATACCAGCCGCGCCGTATGGCAAGGAGCATTATCGTGCATGAGTAGAAATTCATGGCCTATTTGAGTTCTGTGTGGGACAATAACGGGCTCTACTACCTCTTCGTGGTATTTTTGTGCAGTCATGCTGCCTTGGATCCAAACGAGTTGGGTTCGTCCGCCAAGACGAATTCCTGCCCACACCATGATTGTCCCGCCTTGGTATGGGTGGACCTCCTGAGGGTACCGTAGACGGCTAACTCTCCCTGGAGCTCTCCAAACGCGTGTTCTTCGTGAATCCGGGTGAAACCCAAACCGGGACTCATCGGTGAACAGCACCAAAGACCATTGTTCGTCACTCCATGGTAAATGCTCCCGAGCCCACGAAAGCCGCCGACCGCGATTGCCACGTCGCAATGCTGGAACACGCAATGGTCTTCGAGCATGAAGATCAACTTCATGTAACCTTCTTCGCACGGTTTGGTCGCTTACCAGCAGCTGGTGGTCCTCCTGGAGCCTTTGCACTAGTTGCAGCGCTGTGATATTGGGTTGTCTTCTGGCGGTCATTTGGAGAAATCGATCCTGTCTCTGCGTAGTAACACGATATCTACCTGTGTGCTGTTCGGCCACATCTCCAGTACTGCGATAACGTGACCACAACCTTGATATCACATTTTGACTGGTATGTAGGGCCTCAGCAACGACGCGTTGAATTGCACCATTTTCTAACATGCCCACGGCTCGTAACATTTCATCTCGACTCAAATGACGACGTGACATGACTTTTAAAGTTCGTACGTCACGTTAAATTAAAAAAGAAAAACAATTAAAAACCCTTTTCATTAATAATTATAATAAAACAGTTTTAACTTTCTTTAATGTAACGAATTACTAGCAAATTTGCCGCCATATTTTGTTTATTATTTTGTTTTTTTTCTTTCCATGTTCAAATTTTGAAAATAGAATAAAAGAGGTTTTAATCTGTATATAAACTTTTTGTGGAAACTAACAAGGTTCTAAACTATAAACTCGTAAATAATTTAGGATTAAGATATCCCTAGACTTTGTTGATGTGTGTATATGTAAACTAGGGGTGATATGATGTGAATCCTACTTATATCAATTATGTTATAATCAGATATAGATATTTTGACTTAGAAGTCAAACTGATTGAGGTATTTAGCAGCAATCGTTACTTTATCATTCAAATCAAAATCCGTTTGACTAACATATAAATTCAGACTCAAATTTTTTAAATTGATTTACTGAGATATGGTCAAATATCACTGCTATCTATATTAGTGACTTCGTTTAGTTAGTTGGACCTTGCCATACGTAGGCAAGCTGTAGAAAAATCAGCTGCAGAATATTTGGGCGATACTAAAATCGTGGTACAATAAAAGTAGGCTAGAAAATTAGTACCTAGGTACTTAATTTTGTGACACAATTTTATTGACAATCGATTTTAAACTTTCGCGATTTGTATATATATCATACAAAATAAATTAGCGGGTCTTAATCGCGTACAATTAATTTATTTAAGGTATAAATACCAATTTGTTTTGTGTGTAATTTTAATTTTATTGACGTAGAGACTCTATAGGTCTAAAATCACCCAACCGATGTAATCAGTGAGCCACGTTTCTTCAACTATCTTTGGAACGTGGGAAGTACATTGTTACATAGTTCATTGAAATTTAATGTAAGAGTACAAACAAAGTATTGAGCCCATAGCAGCATCAAACCATTTTCAGATACATTTGAGATTTGTAAGCTGCGAGCAAATTCTAGCCCAAGTTTAGACAAAATTGGTGATTTATGGTTACGCAGCACTTTTGGTACGTGACGTTCATTCAACATGTATAAGAAAATAGAAACAAGTTCTCGCAATCACACTTTTGCCAACTTTGTCGTATCTCGTGACAAAATTGTTACACAAAGTTTTACGAGTTCCACAACGTCTATATTCAATACTAAGTTGTTGTTAGATCCGCTAATTGTTTTGAATAATTTATTTCACTTCACACGTAATTAGGAACTTTGTTTTCGAGTTATATGTTAATATATAGAAACTATGCCAGTTTAAAATACGTGATCAAAGTTTTAATACCTTAAAACCTTCGCTGAATATGTATGCGATCTTTGGACGCTGTTTCCATTTGTTTGTTTTGCCGATTATAAAGGGATAAAACTTTATGTTCTGTGTTTGTGAATCATTAACATTCTTGAGTATCGTGTTATTTATTTATAAACAATATGGATGTTGTTTTATTTATGGATTTGTTTAGAATTTCAGTAACGAAACGTTGCGCAAAGCGTTTCAAATAATAAAGTGCCAACTGGTATTCATTTTCAGCTTATGTTGAATAAATTTTAAAGCGTCACTTTTCATAATTATACAATTATAGAAATTAAACTCAACGAAATACCTAATGCTTTATTTATTTTTACCCGACTACGGCGAAGCCAAAAGGAAGGGTATTGTTTTTACAAACTTTGACACAGATATTTGGGCGGAAAGAGGTTTGATATTCCAACCAGTTTGAACTAGCCGTACTCACATTCGCAACGATGTTATACTTACGTATGTATGCAGGGTTGATACATTGTCTGTTGATCGATGTCCTGGCGATTATCTATGAAACACACTGACATAGATTAAACATATCAGGAATAGGAGACATGTAAATACTAACTGTACAGAGTTGTTATCCTGTCACTCACAAAAAATCACATAAAATTAATAAAATTAACAAGGCAGGTTTCAAATTCGGGTCCATATTGGCTCATCTAAAGTTATTTACCCGAAATTGTTCTTCCTCATGATTTGTAATCCGAATGATCACTCTTCCTAAAAATTTTCATTCATACTATTTGTAGTTCAACCGGCGATGTTCATAAATCTCATGTTACCGAAAATTGTAATTAAGAGTATCATAAATGTAAATATATTTAAACCTGTACTTTTTTTAACCTAACGCTTTTATCCCTAAACATAATTACCATCATTTTTTCACTCATACTCAGAAAGAAACATTTCCTAAGTGTAATAAAAAAATATGTGACACTTTTAGCCTTATATTTAGGTGTTTTATCCGATAGAATCGAGAAAATAAACGATTTGCAAAAATAACACTGTTTTGGCTAATTTTTTCTAAGTCCTCGAGCCCTAGCGCCCCCAGGGCTACACTCCAATCGAAATTTATAAAACACGACTCATTTACGGTTATGTTTATGGCCTGTGAGTTTATACCGCAGTTTTAACCGTACCTAAATCAATAACTATAGGACCGATTCGGTTCTAGCACTTCGCCGGCCGCTGTCGAGGCACGCTCGCTTCGCTCGCTCGGCTCGTGCGTTATGGTCATAGTTCTAACCTAAACTAAACCAATAAATAAGAATAGGACCGATTCGTTTCTGGAACTTGACCATTGTACTATTGTATATTTGTAACATGGTACTATTATTATTATATGTTATACATGTTATGTGAAAATAAAGTTACGCAAAATTAACGTGTATAGGTAATACCGATTATTATGAATAAAAAGAAATCTAAACAAAAAAGATATGACTTTGAATAATAGTGTAAATTGTGTAAAAGATGGTTATGTTAAGAAAATATAGGAAAACAAATAAAAGTATAGTAGATGTTTATTGCTACTGACATTATAAAGGTGAATGCTTTGGAATGATGAACATTAGAGACAGAGTAGTTAGGAATTTTGATTGTTAGAATGAAAACTGTTAGGAAGAACGTTTTCGGATTTCCAATTATCGGAGTTGAAAATTTAGGTGAAGTTTGGCGCACCCTTCAAATTCCCTTATGATTTCGTGGTGGTGACAGACAGTTCTACCATAATGCTATATGCCTGTCGCTAGCAACTTGGCAAATGTAGTACTGGACGCCCTCCTTTCAAATGGACCGATGGCTTCAGGATCGCTACTAGTGGCCTAGCATAATTGGGAGATCGGGTCTTGTGGCGTACTCTGGAGGAAGCTTACGACTAGTAGTGGACTGATAAGATGAGAATGTGTATAACTATGTAATTATGAAAGCGGCGATAGCCCAGTGGTGTACGTAACGGACTGCCGAGACGATGGTCTCGGGTTCGATCCCCAGGTCCCACGGACACATACCTCTGACTTTTTGAAGATGTTAATTATCGCTCGCTATGTAATGTGCCCGGTAGGCAATAGGCTCGCTCCCTATTACATTGCGACCGAAACATAACTGGCGATCTGAGTGTGTATAATGTACCTCTGCGATCTCCTTCGGGGATAAATGCGTGAAGTTATATTATTATATGTGGAATAATACAGCTTTAATACAGTTTCATATTTAGAACTTTGTTATAAAAATAGAACTAAACCAGATTACAGACATACAGCATCGATTGCCAGACCGGATCACCGGATTGTGATACATTATAAATATAACCACAAAATGAAATACGTTTTGCGATATTTACATTCGGCGCTCGATACGGTAAATATTCCTGTTATTTCGTTAAACAAACCTAATTTTGATAAGATTCGATATCTGATATAGTGCAAGTGATAGGAAAAATATCACATTGGGGTGAATTTCTAATCTGCCGGAAAACTTCGTTTCGTACATAGGCATGTACTTTGTAACTTGACGGCATTCTATGTAACTAGTTGAAGTGCTTCAACAAATAAAAATATGTGCTTCAAATCATATTCTGCGTTTTTAATATCCCATGATAATATTTTAGTGCATCAGAGGTTCAGCAATGTTGAATTTGTGAGAGAATTTCCGATATGTTTCTAAACTGGTTTTATAGTAGCCCAAAATCATAAATTATTTGAAATTGTGTATTAAGACCAATTGAATCATATTTTATATCGCTACACAGCTAGTATACCGTTTAAATCATTACAGCATAATTCATCATTATTATGCTAAGGACAGCCTTAAGATTTATATTCGTAAATAATATATCGTAACAGTTATTATAAAAGCAGCCCTTGAATTGGAGCATTTCAGAAAAGGTTACTGTACTTTAGCAAGGGTTGCATTGACCTTGACTTGTTTGTACAACTACCGTAACCCCAAATACAGATATAGTCCAAGATCCCAGAGCCGCCAGACCTACGTTCTTATAGCAAAGCTGAAATTTTGAGGATTATTAGTATAAAATCTTCCTACATTACACAAAGTAGGTATGGAGTCAAAAGCAATTTTTAAAACTCTCCATACACATGGTATTAGTCAAATGTTTGTGTATCGGGCTATTTATAGGTACAATGAGACCTCCTCTGTTTGTGACAGAAAAAGACCTGGCCGTCCACGTAGTGTTCGTACGAAAAAGGTGGGCAAAGTAGTAAGGGAAAGAATTCGAAGAAATACTATCCAAAAGCAAAAGATTTTATCTCGGGAGATGAAGATAGCACCTAGAACCATGTCGCGTATTTTAAAAGATGACTTAGGACTTGCAGCCTATAAGAGACGCACTGGTCATTTCTTAACTGTTAATTTAAAAAAGAATTGGGTGGTAAAATCGAAAAAATTACTGAAGCGGTACGCAAAGGGAGAACACACAAAAATTTTGTTTACGGATGAAAATATTTTTACAATTGAGCTACATTTTAACAAACAAAATGACTTATGCTCAAAGCTCTAAGGAAGCTTCCCAATTAGTCGACAGAGTGCAACGTGGGGATTATCCGACTTCAGTGATGGTTTGGTGGGGTGTTATGCCATGATAATTTAAGAGTCCCTAAAACAATCCATACGATTGGCAGTGAAGAATTTTCCCATGGAAAGAGTGCGTGCTTCTATTGATAACTGGCCTCAACGTTTAAAGGACTGTATTGCAGCCAATGGAGACCACTTCGAATAAGCTTTTTATATTTTAAATTGTTTCATATTTATGTATTAAACGAACACACTGTAAAAGTAATAAATTGAAATTGAATTGAAAATTGAAAAATCTTTATTGACATAAAAATCTAGGATACAACATAATTCATTAACCCTGTCTCCTGTGCTAGTGTTAACTGTATTACAGGAGACAGTGCCTTTACCTTAAATACAATATATTTTATGTCATTACAATATATAGACATAGGGTTGAACAAAATAATAACTACAGATTATAATTAAATTTAAAGAAAAGGAAAAAAAAACAAAAGAAAACAAACAATGGAAAATATTATGAAAGTAATAATAATAGACATGCGTGCATGCTTAAATGAGGTGTGTGGTGTGTGTGTGTGTGTGTGTGTGTGTGTGTGTATGTGTGTGTGTGTGCGTGTGTGTGCGTGTGTGTGTGTGTGTGCGTGCGTGCGTGCGTGTGTGTGTGTGTCTGCGTGCGCGCGTGTGCGCGCGTGTTGTGGTGTTTTGTATGTGGTGCGTGTGGTTTAATCTGGTGGTCTTACATCGGTTAGAGGCAAGAGGGTGAATATGCATAATTTTATTCACTTTGTTGTAAAGGCGTGCAGAAGCAATATAGTATTGTCGCCTTGCAAGAGTGGTTCGGTGAGGCTCAATGCTACAAGTTATAGGCCTCCTACGTCCTGCTGTACTGTGATAGGGCAGTGAGGTATGTTTACGTAATAAGACGTCAAGCACATATAGTTGTCTCACTGTCATCACCTTACATTCAGAGTACAGTGTCACAGTTGGGTACCTGCGCGGCTTTTTCGTCATGACCTTAAGAATTGCACGCTGAGCACGCTCCAGTCGAAGCATTGACGTGGTATCGGAACCTCCCCAGGATGATACACAATATTGCAGCAGTGACTGCACCAGGGCGTAATACACAGTTGTTATTGTGCGGTTATCAGCACAACGACTTAACTTTAAAAAAATTGGAATAAGCTTTCTTACACGACCTACCAGACTATTTATGTGGCTATGCCAGGTGACAGTGCTGTCCACTATGACACCCAGGTACTTAATTTCACTAGTTCTAGAAAGTTTGGGACACTGGCAGTTGGAGACTAGTAAGTGGTAGGAGTGTAATGCCAGTTCGAAGCTTAGATCTGGTTGTGTGTGCTTTCTATTGGAAAAGGTAATGTATTTTGATTTGGTAATGTTCAGCGTTAACAAATTGCTTTTAAGCCACGTCATAACCCTCACCAAGACGCTCTCTGCGTTCAGGCGTGCTTGGTCCCAGCATGTTCCATTAACAATGAGTGCCGTATCGTCTGCATAAGTAAATAACTTACAGTTGTATATGTTTAGCTTGCACAGGTCGTTTATGTAAATGAGGAACAAAGTAGGACCAAGCACACTTCCCTGAGGGACTCCGAACGTAAAGCCCGCACTGCTACTAATAACATTACCTATTTTTACAGATTGGGTTCGGTCAGTCATGTAACTACTAAACATTTCTAGCACTTTGCCCCTTATTCCCACCGCCCCCATTTTGTCCAAAAGCAGAGGGACAGACACAGTGTCAAACGCTTTGCTAAGATCCAAAAATATGCCCATCACTTTAGCCTTGCTGTCAAGTTGTTTGACCACACATTCCACAGCGTCCAAGACTGCATCGTCAGTAGACTTACCTTTCCTAAATCCGTACTGATTCTTAGCAATTATATTATGTGTTTCCAGGTAGTTTACGAGTCTGCTGTTAAGGACTTTCTCTAGAATTTTGCTAAGCGCTGTAAGGATGGATATTGGTCTATAATTATTGACGCTGTGTCTGTCCCCACCTTTAAAGATGAGCTGTACGAGAGCTTTTTTTAGTATCTTTGGAAAGACACCAGTAGTCAGGCAGAGGTTACACAATGCAGTTATTGGGCCGACCAGTATATGTCGCGCTCCTTTAATAATAGATACAGGTATTTGATCAATCCCAGTAGCACAGTCATTACGCAGATTAAAGATGATTTTAGATATTTCCACTTTGTCAGTATCAAGTAAGGCCATTGAAGATAACGGTGTGCCTGACCTATTTTGTTTACAAATATCTGGGTCCTGCTGCAGAATATTTGAGGCAAGATTTGCTCCAATGTTCGTGAAAAATGCATTAACCTGGTTCGCAGAATCTAGATCGTTTCCAGAGGCTCCAAGAAGTTCTAAGGGAGGAACGGTCGATCGGTTTGAGTTAGTAATTTTTTTAACTGCCTTCCACATAGCTTTTGTATTACGGTTGTTATTATGTATTTCAGATCTCTCATATTCAGATTTAAGTTTGTTGCGATATCTAGTGTAGATCAGTTGCGTCACACTATCATGAGCCTTTGCATTTTTGTGCAGTCTATCACGATGCTTGATGCACCTCAAAAGGCCAGGCGTAACCCAAGGTTTAATGCATCTTTTACGGTTAGGAATTTGAATAATTTTAGTGTGTGAACTTATAGCATTAGATATTATAGAAACCAGTTCTATTGCAGCCATATCTGCATCACCAGCATATGTAACTGGGGTGAAATCAGCTTCGGACAGCAAGCTTACAACGGCCATATAATCAACTCGTGACGTTATGTGATTATGCTTTAAACGTGGTAATTTTATTTCACAACAAAAGAGGGTTGGTGCATGATCCGTTATTAAGGAATCTAGTACTATGGTGTTGGAATTTTTGTCCGTTTTAAGCATCACATGATCGAGGCAAGCACTGTCTCTGGTCGGATAAACATGGGCTGCCAATAGCCTGTGCGCCGCCAAGGTGTTAAGGTAGATGTCACTGAGGGGGTCGGTGTTATTATAGGAAATGTTTATGTTTACGTCACCGATCAGCGCTACGGTCTTAAACACTGAAAGTGATACTAGTGTTTCGTCTAAGCTATCCAGGAAATTGTCAATCTTTGTGAATGAGGGAGAACGGTAACAGGCTATTACTGCCAAGTCATTGTTGCACTTAATAACCAAGCAATTGGCTTCCTTAAACTCAGGTTCAGTAACACTGTGTTGAATATCAGTTTTTATGTATATTATCACTCCATCATTCTGATTACAATGTTTGGATTGATACAAGATATATCCGACCAGTGGTGGCACATTAGCTACCTTACTGAGCCAACATTCACTCAGTATAATTATATCGCATTGAAACTCAATTCGTAATAGAAGGGCAACAAGAGAATCGTGGTTACGGTTCACACTTCGGATGTTGGTGTGAAAGACCTTAATTGTATTTTCTGTTGGGTCAAGGTGCAGGTTTTCGGGTGAGCACTGCGAGGATTTAGAGACCGCAGTGGAATCGATGTCGTAAATTAAATCAATTAAGTTAGCCATTAATATAAGTAGAAGTAGATGTATGCTTCACAAAGTAAGACGCGTATGACCTAAACGGCAAAACCAAGTAATTAATATACAAACAGATTTGACGCATTACTCTGCGGGATCGAGAGGTTTGGGAGGGTTCTACCAAGCAATGAGTCGGCTGAGTTAATCCCAGTGTGCAGTTCGGACAGTTGTATATCAGACCCCTCGGTAAACCCAATGTGCACTTCGGACAATCATATGTCAAATCTCGATAACACCTCTGATTGCGTCTTGTTATTCCTATTAATGACATCGAAACGCAATATGTCAAATGTGTCAAAGTAAAATGAGTGGTACAATGCATAAGAGTAAGTGTCATAACAGTGTACTCTATGGTTGGGGCTGATAGGACTACCGTTATTATCCGAATGTAATCAGTGAGGACGGAATATGGCAAAAGGTTATCGAGGACCGATTCAAGCAATGACTGCAGAAAGTGTGAGAGTGGTGTAGAATTGTGGTAGATGTAGTTCGCTTGTGAGTGTAAATGTGTGTAAGTAGTATTCTGTGCTATGGTAAATGAGATTACAAGTGTTTTAATAAATAAATATAAAACTGTATCTAGTCATTTGGATTTCCTTAACATGTTTATCTGATCCTCAGTTTTGACTAGGATATGCGGCGATCCTTCCTTTTCCCTGAGAAAAACACGGCCATTGGCAGTCCAGCAGAACTTGTAGTTCGCGGTCAGGGCGAAGTCCCTTGCTAGAAAGAAAAGTCGCCTTGTTCTTACTGTAAGGCATTCTGAGAGATAAATAGGACGTTGCTGTTCCTTAAGACCAAGGTGTGAGGCATTGGGTTTTTGCGAAGGGTGATCTTTGTTGTGTTTTCTCGCCTGTGTCATGAACTCATGCTTTATTAGTGTATTACACAGCTCAACGTACAGAATTCCAGAGCTTTTGTCTTTCTTGCTAGGTATACGATAGGCGTCTCTAATATCATTGCGCGACAGATTAACCTTAAGAGTTTCAGAAAGGTTTCTAACAATTTGGAACCAGTTTTGATTATTTGCCCCATTGTCAAGCCGGGGGACATTTCTTATTTCCAATGTTGTCTTCAGTGCATTACGCTCAATTTCTTTACACCTATCCTTCATGTAAGACAACTCAGATGTAATGATCATTCGATCTTCTTCAAGCTTTATTATTTTACTTTCAAAGCCTTTAATTTGATCGGATATAAACTGAATATTTTTATCAATTTCAGTATTTTTTTCAGAAATATTAGTTGAAGACACTTTAATTTCATATATAAGTTTTTTTAGCTGATCTGTTTGCTCCTTCTGCTCTGTGGCAAATTTTTCAAATAGGCCTTTCATCTCTAATCTGAATGCGGTAAGACTGTCGTGTGCGTCACCGGATAATCGACGCTTTTTGTCGCATTTGGTAACGCGTGTTAGATCAGAATCAGACCCAGCACGTGCTTGCGGAGGAGAACGTTGGACTTTTAACATACTTGAGGTAAATTAACTATGATATTGAGGCAAAAATAGACATAAGTTCTCTCACGGTTCCCGCTATACGCTGCCGCCTGTGAGTTGTGGCAATCGCGTGGTGGCCGCTCTCGGTGACGTTGTGTGTGTGCGTAGTGTAGCTCAGTTATCTGTAGCCGTCTCACGTGTTGTTGTCCTTGTCGCTCTTCCAGAGGACGGCGCTGCACTATTTATGCGCGCCTAGTACTTCAGTAAATTTACTTTGGTGATTTTTTGGTAGAAATACTATTTTAATAATTTAATTGAATGGTAATAAATAAATAATAACGATGGACACGTCTACTCGCTATCGCTGTCTGAAGGGGAGGGAAGTAAATGTTATTTGCAATTAAAAAAATAATTTTTGTTTGATACAATATTTATGGCAAGACTAGGTATATATAACATAATTGTCAGTAGGTGTGTATTTTACATTCTCATAGGCAGACAACGGACGCTTCAGTAAAAAGCAACACGTCACGAACGTGACATGCCACAGCAAAAAGATAAAGATAAGTAATTACAGCAAACTTATTTAAAAACACTCAACCCGAATCAAAACCGCCGGTGGCCGGAGAAAAAATATTAAACACAAAAGCGAAAAGAGAAAACACGCTGGGAATTGCCGCTTTTTTAGCTGAATATTAAAATGGGGTAAGCACAAAGCACGGTAATCCATTTAGGTAATTTTATTTTGAGTTCGCATAACTGAACTGTCATTCCTTGTGACGTTGTATAAATGAACTGAAGGTGACTTGCGTTACCCTATGATGGATTTTTAAATGTTAGCGACAGTGTAATGGGGTTAGCGTAATTTATGGGCGAGAGGTGTACTCATGTTTATGTAGGTGTGGAAATAAGGAGAAATATTTTGGAGAGTAATGGAAGTGGTTCAATTTTTGTGTGAGTTTTTTGCTTCACGGGACTTTTTGAGGAATAAATGCTAACAGCATTATGCTAATGGTGACTAATGGAAATGAGTCAGCTTTCACATCTTTGAACTTTTCGTCTTGTTGTCGTTAATACACTTAGGTGAGGATTAATATTTACTATATAGGAAGGGGGATTAATTCATATCTTAGTCGTATCTTAAGATTTTTAGAAGAATTTATTAATAATTTAACGAAAGCATCAGAATTCCTCCAAAATATAAATATCTAACTAAAATTGATGTAAATTACCTGTCTAATTATATACAGTCTTCATGTTCCTTTGATACAAAAGCAGGCGTTGTAGCGACCATAGCGTGACTTAACTTGCTGTTTATAAAAAGAGTAAAGACGAACAGAATAAGGTGAAACTCACCTAATGCTATTTGTCAGTAAATCTTTAGGTACGATAAAGTATGCTAAACAGAGTAAAGAGCAACAAAAGCGTTAAAATATTTACTTTTTGTAAACTACATTTCACTAATTATTAAAAATACTAAAGTTGCGCTATGGCGCTAGTGCCATGTAAACATCTGCTCCGTATATAAATTGTTTTTAAAATATAATTTCCGTACTTTATAGTCAATTAACGCAAATCAACTGCAATTCAAACAATAAAAGTAATATCCCACTCGAATTTAACATAAAACGAAGATACTATAAAGAGCATTACCAATACTCAAAAAACTAAATCCAGTCCCATAGAGTTATTGAAAACTCACGAGAGCCCTAAATCCTCCATAAATGCACAATGCACTTATTTCAGCAATGTAGGTAAAAATTTGGCATCTAATATAGCGCTAGTGAATACTACCTCTACCACAGCTCAGTCTACACTAAACCCTAGTACTAGCCATTTCTCTCTCTGCAATTCAATTGCGCTGCTGAAGGTAGACGAAACTGCCGTGGAGTCCCAAATCCTCCAGCTACGCAATGACTGTGCTATTGGCTGGGATGGAATATCGCCCATCTTACTCAAACAATGCCGCGATAGTTTGATATCTCCGCTAACGCACATCATAAATAATTGTTTGAGTAAAGGTGTATTTCCGGATGCTCTCAAAAGAGCAATCATCCACCCCATTTATAAGGGAGGGGACAGGAACTGTGTCAACAATTATAGACCTATCTCGGTTTTAACAGCTCTATCGAAGATACTAGAGAGGATCCTTAGCAACTATCTGAAAATATTTTTGGATAAACATTGCATTATATCTAATAATCAATACGGTTTTCGCACAGGGATATCGGCCGAAGATGCAGTACTAAATTTAACACAGTTAGTTGCTGGGAATCTGGATAGTAAAACCAAATGCGTTGGCATTTTTTTGGACCTCTCTAAGGCGTTTGACACAGTTTCTGTTGCTAAACTCATCACTAAATTGGAGCGCGTCGGCGTGAGAGGCATCGCTCTCCAAATTTTTAAGAGCTACCTCCTAAACCGCACCCAATGCGTTAAAATTGATGAGTATGTTAGCGATGAGGAAACTATCTCTTTTGGAGTCCCTCAGGGGAGTATATTGGGCCCAATTTTGTTTTCAATATATGTGAACGATCTCTGCAATATGACTCTCCCTAATGCCAAAATCTTCGCTTATGCTGATGATACAGCAATTGTGGTTAGCGGACAATCGTGGGACAGTATTAAAGTCAACGCAGAACTAGCATTAATCAAAATAACACAGTGGCTTAACTCCAACCTACTAACCTTAAACGTGGAGAAGACGTGTTATATTCCTTTTGCAATTCGCAAAAACACCTTACCAGACCATCTCTTCTCAATAATAGCTCACACTTGCTCACAATTGTCTGCGCCATGCAATTGTCCTAAACTAACAAAAACTGAGGATGTTAAATATTTGGGTGTGCACATCGATGCTGGTTTAAGATGGGATAAGCAACTTAACGCCCTTTCAAACAGAACTATGCGGCTGATCCATATCTTTAAATCTTTAAGAAATACTGCCAACCCAGACATCCTGAAAATGGTCTTTTATGCTCTATGCCAATCAGTCATCGGCTATTGCATCCCCGTATGGGGAGGTGCCACAAAAACGAATTTCTTAGGAGTGGAGCGGGCCCAGAGAGCTATATTGAAGGTCATGACGCGTAAACCCTTTCGTTACCCTACTTCACTACTATATTCGGATTGCAAAGTCTTAAGTGTACGTCAACTATATGTCCTCCAATGTATCCTGAAAAAACATAGTAGCGTAGTCCCCGATAAACCACATAAGCGTATTAATTTTCCACCGAGCATACGACATAAAACCACCTTCGCAAAACATCAATATTATGTACTAAGTGCATATATATACAAAAAGGTGCACATGGAACTGAACATAATGGGCTTAAATAAAAATAAATTAAAAAGTAAAGTCAGAGAATGGCTTCTCCAAAAAGATTATTTGGGAACGGAATCTCTTTTAACATATATCGCTTAACACAAATGTTAACTCATTCACTCAACTCTATACACACACACAACACACACACGCACACACACACGCACGCACGCACCACACACACACACACATTAAAGTATGCATGTAGTTTAAGTTATGTATATATTATAATAAACTAGAGGACGCCAGCAGCTACGCCTGCATTTTTTTAATTTACCCGGCTTGGCCGATCCCGTGGGAATTTCGGTAAATCCCTTCTTAGTGCACCTCTACGGTCCCCAAGGAACATACATGCCAAATTTCAGCTACCTGCGCCCAATAGTTTCGGCTGTAGCGTGTCTGTCAGTCAGTCAGTAACGCAAGGATTTTATATATTAAGATTAGATAGGAACTTACTGTATTTTAAGTGAAATAATTAACATTAGACACAGTTCATAAATTGTATTAATCTTTCTTGCGTAACAAATATTAGCCGAACACTGTCTCTTATAATACAGGTCTTATCCTAGTTTAAGAGACAGGGTCTCAAAAAATTGTATACAGATTTCTACAATATTGGGTCTAAAAAGTTTTATGTTAATCTTTTATTGTAATTCGTACCTAACTTAATGTAACTCTTTTAGCCTTTACCTATAACCATGTATCTGTACCTTTGGAATCAATAAAGAATTATTATTATTATTATTATTATTTCAAACAGAAGTGAAAAAGTGACTCAGTTTGTTTTTAAATGTTTTGTTTTAAATGGATGTTTGTCTTGGTCTGGGTGTTTCTATGAATAATATGTATGTATTAACAAAAAAATAAGTATATATGAATGTTTATCCATTATCTAGTACCCATAGTACAAGCTCTGCTTAGTTTGGGACTAGATGGTGATGTGTGTACGTGGTAGAATATTATATTATTATTATTAAATATTCAACCGACCCGCGTTGTTTCTTAATTTCATAGGAATTTGAACCCTGTTACTCAACTGCCCACCTCATTCAGTTTTGCAACAACTGGTCAATAATTTCAACTCAGTCCGCAAGGAACTGGTGGCGCGGAAGATAGCGGTATCGCTTTTGCCATATCACTTCGGCACCAAATGGTCGAGGTTTAAAATCCCTGTACCTCACAAAACTACTTTTTTTTGTGCGAATAAATTTATTTATCATATTTTCTTAGAAATTTGCAACATGAATTTCTTTGAGAATATAACAATTCGCAGAACACAGACACGTTCACTAAAAACTTCGGAAGATGAATCTGAACCGACACTAGATGTCACTAACAGTGATTCTATGCCCAACATGTCTGGTTGCGAAGACAGTACAGGGGAGTATTTAAAACAACAAATTAAAATGTTGCAGCAAAAATTACACAGAGCTCAAACGCAAATTAATATGCTATCCACTGAAAATACCGAACTTAAAATACAAATACAGGGTATGAAGGAGAAAAATTGTACATGTGTAAAATAATACGCCTGTCAAAACCACCGTGCGTTCCTCATCAACACCAAATAACAAGCACGAGCTTTAAGTCTAGAAAAATAACGGAGTCTCAAGAGACGCAACAACAAGTACATTCCATGCAAATTAAAGTATCATCTTCGGTGCCTAAAATTTGCATAGTAAGTAGCAATAACCGAAACGCCATACTAGAAACTGCAGATAATTCATTTCCAGATTACCAAATTTGCCATTATTTGACACCGAACTGTGGAATAAAGAAGCTAATTAACAACATAGACCTGAAACTAGCTAACTTAACTATGAGAGATTACTGCATAATACTCATCAGTGAGGAAGATTTCAGACGGACAAGCAATTATTTGGACTGAATAATATATATACGTAATACGTTATCTAATATTAAACATACAAATATTATTTTATGTGTGCCAACATAAATTAAATAATAATGTATTTATTCATTTTCATAACAATGTACATAATATTATTTAGGTACCACTAAATACTTATTTAATTAAACTTAACTTAAATTTTAAAATACTATCCTCCGAAATATGTATCTACAAAACAAACAAATAATTACTCTATGATGTATAATTGCCGAATAGAAAAATCTAATAATATGTTTATTTAGATGTTTTCACTCATAACTATGCTTTTCTTTTCGATGTTAATTTAGATTAAAAAAATGATTATACAATGTTTTAAAGAAGCATCTGAAATCTGAAATCTGGATCTCTTAGTAAGTTTGGAATGATTAACAAATTTAAAAATTTAAAACTGTTTGTTACTTACTATACTCACGATGCGAAAACACAGCGTGAGACGTCGAACACTCATGCACACCCCGAGATCGATACAGCAGAGGAGTTTTTTTGCCAGTAATAACTCAATATACTACATCAAAACATTGCAGGTTTGATAAATAAGACAAACGAACTTATCGTGTGCTTAGATGAATTAGCTAATAGACAAAAAAACGTAGATATTTTATGTGTTACTGAGCATTTTATTATGGAAGGCCACGAAAGTCAATTATATGTGCCAAACTATTGTTTAGCTGCAAACTACTGTAGAAAAGAGAAAAAAAGAGGTGGTGCATGCATCCTTGTTAAATATGGATATCAAAGACAGGAGCTGCCAAATATAGCGAAATTATCATGTCCAGGTATTTTTTAATGTTGTGCTGTAGAGCTGACTGATTATAAGAATGTAATTATATGTGTTTATAGAATACCGAATGTAAATAATTTGAGTGAGTGTATGAATTAGCTTGAGGTTCTTATGAAGGAAATTGCAAAGCTACGTTATAGAAATATTGTTATTGGAGGAGACTTTAATATTGATATGCTTAAATCAAATTATTATTCCAGAGAATTTGAATATCTGCTGCTGAGTTTCAATTTAAAATTAGCTTTCAAACAACCGACACGTATGGCCAGCCAAACATGTAAAGACAATTTTGCGCATAATTTTCACAAGAAGTGTAAGACAGAGGTACTAGTGTTTGCACTATCTGACCATACAGCCCAATTGTTTCAATGTCCGGTACAAAAGGTATGTGCTATTAAATTTTGGTACCTATGTAACAAAAAGGGACTACAGTCTAGAAAACATGATAAAGTTTAAAAATTGTATTAAGAATCTTTCTTTTTTGGATATATATGCCATAGACGATCCGAATATAGGATATAATTCTTTCCTAGACACTTTTAAATTATTTTACAACCTATGTTTTCCATTTAAAACTGTTAAAATAAATGCAATGAACAAAACCAAATGGATATCACGGGGAATTAAAACATGTAGCAGAAATAAAAGAAAACTGTTATAGGAGTCGAGATTGAAACCGAGTCAGACCAATAAAATTAAGCTCAATAATTACTCTAAATTATTTAAGAGGATTATAAATCTTACCCAATTAGCACTAAATAATTATAGAATAAAAACTTCAATTAATAAATCTAAAACTACCTGGCAGATAATTAATAGATCTAAGTATAATATGCCCAGATATCACATAAATAAGTTGGATAACCAAACATTAACTGAACCTCAGAATATTAGCGAGGCCTTTAATAACTATTTTATCGATAAAATTAAACCCAAACCTGAGCTCCAACTTAAACAAAACACACATAATCATCATCATATCACTAAACAAATGAAATCAATGTTTATAGCACCCAGTGCACCATATGACATATTTAAAACTATAATAGCTTTGAAAAACACCAATAGTGTTGGATATGATGACATCTGCACAAAAGTGCTTAAATTTGTAGCCATCGACATATGCTGCCATCTGAGCTACTTAATAAATCTGAGCATTTATAGGGGTTTATATCCAGATGCGCTAAAAACATCTATAGTAAAACCATTGTTTAAGAAAGTTAATAGAGAGCAAATGGAATACTACAGGCCGATTTCACTGATTCCTATACTGTCAAAAGTATATGAGAAGTATATTTATATGCAACTGAATAAATATATAGAAAATAATAATATTTTATGTGAGGAACAAAAAGGATTTAGACAGCAAAGAACAATTAATATGGCGATGTATGATTTCCTACACAAAGTATACAAAAGCGTAGACGAACGCACGCCCGTGTGTTCGATGTTTTGCGATATGACGCAGGCATTCGATTACGTGCACTATCCTATCCTCTTAAATAAGTTAGAACATTATGGTGTTAGAGGTAATGTCCTAAATTTAATTGAATCTTATCTAAGTAACAGAAAACAATTAACTAAAATAAGAAGAATAAATTTATCCAATAAACGCGAAGACATATATAGGTCATCGCAAAGGTCTGTAAATTTTGGAGTACCACAAGGGAGCGTTCTGGGCCCTCTTCTATTTATATTGTATATCAATGACATGCCAAGATATATTATTATAGAACAACCATTGACACTTTTTGCAGATGATAGCACCATAACCATACCTTGTAAAAGTATAGACACATTTGAAAATGATATAAACAACACAATAAAAATGATGGTGCAGTGGCTAGACAGCAGTAATCTGATAATTAATTTAAGTAAAACCAAAATAATGTATTTCAGTCAACGTCATAATAATAGAAATAATTTATATATACATCACAACAATATAATTATAAATGAGACAGAAAAAACAAGATTCTTAGGTTTAGAAATAGATAATAAGTTAAATTGGAAAGTGTATATTGACATACTCTGCAAAAAGTAAAGTAAATCAGTTTATGCGTTATACTCCTTGTCGTCCATTATAAGCACCGATGCACTTCTCACTGCCTACTATGGCATTGTCGAGTCTCACTTGCGATATGGAATCATATTCTGGGCAAACTCAAGTGAAAAAGAAACTGCTTTTAAAGCACAAAAAAGGTGTATAAGATCTATGTTCCTTCTTAAAACTACAGACAGCTGTGAACCGTTGTTTAATAAACACAAAATTTTAAATTTGCCATGCTTATATGTGTTGGAAGTGGCAATGTTTTTAAAGACAAATCCCAACCGCTAAGAATGACTCGCGGATGTAGTACCACGTAATAGACGCGACAATAGTAGGATGTGTCTCCATACTTCTAGGACAGCACTTATGCGCAAAAGTGTCTTCTGTATGGCACTGATCATATATAATAAAATACCTCAATCTTGGAAATTACTTAATACTATGTTATTCAAAAAAACTTTACGAAAATTCTTAGCAGATAAAGCATATTACAGATTTTTTATCAGAAGTAAATTTTAGTTGACATCCATTTTGGTATCTAACCTATTTTGTTGTATCTCATCCTTATTTATGTAGGTATCTCATCCTTTTGGTACATAAAATGTAAATTACTTTTTATAGACTCAATGTAAATGGCACTGTAAATTATTTACTAATTTAATCGTTGTTTACTTTTAAAATTGTGTAATTAGTTTGCTTGCTGTATCATATTTCTTTTTTTTCCTTATGTTATTTTTGCATGCCAACTGGTAAGATATGGCTGAACTTGTGTATATTTACTTTAAGTGTCACCAAAAATGTAACACATATTTGCAAAATAAAATATTTTTATCTTTATCTTTGGTTTATTTGGAAATACATTTGAAAGTGATCTTCGATGTCTGGTAGAGATTCCTACCACGTTCATCTAGCAACATTTATAATAATTATACTTTAAACTGCTGTACTACTATGTACTACTACTAGAAGCGGAATAAAAAATAATGAAAATAGAATAAATAAATGATAACAACAATCATATAAATTAAGACATATTAGCAAGTTTGAACTATTTCGAAATATAAAATTATATTTTATCAATACAATAGTATAATTTTATTATTGTTTAATCATCCTCTTAGCGTAATCCCAGTTTTAACCCGCGGAGTCCGCTTACTAGTTTAACCGGATTTGGCTGCATGTTAGATTTTCCACAGAGCGACTGCCTGTCTGACCTCCGCAACTCTAAGGAATAGCGATATTCCATGGTTTAGACTAGTGTCAGTTTATTAAGAGGTACTGACGCTTACCACGCAGAACCGACGGCCTAACATGCTCTCAGGGGCACGGGACAAGCGATAACTAACAATTCAATACGCACATAACTCCGAAAACTCTTTGTGAGCGCCGTGGATTCGAACCCGATACCCTCTGCATGGCAGTATGTTGGTATCTGCACTAGGCTATCGCTGTATTTTTTTCATTGTTTATGTTAGTTGTGGCTATATATTATGATGGTATAACAGAATGAGCACAAGGCATGTATTATTGTAAAATCTTTTATTGTGTAAGAATTGTGTATCATTTGTTGGCTATCCTTATAAATAAATAAATAAATAATGAATGTTAAGAAAATTGAATAGAAGAACGAAAAGTAGACACTAGCAAACGGTGTTGTTAGCTGAAGCCTTCATCCTTAGTAATAAGACATTCTTACACTTTTTACATTACAAAGTACAACGTGAGTAGCAGCGTATAAAACATAATTAAAAGGCTCGTTTGCCGAAATAACATTTGAAGTAATTTCTTTGTAGCTTATCAGTACAGAGCTAATACATGTATGTCAAATACATGTATTAGCTCTGTACTGATACTAATGTATAATTCATTGCTGTGTGATCTAAAGAATATATGATAAGAATATAAAGTATATCACGTACACCCACAAACAGAAACATAAGTAAAAACCATTTAGTAGATATTATAACTAAATGCCAAGTTGTAGTAGGTACGAGTAAGGTCATGTAATGTTAATGCCGATGAAGTTGTGGGCTGAATATGACCTCACTTCCCAACAGCACTTAAAAAAGATTATTCGCATACGTAGAAAACTTCTGTACTGCAACGATTCTCTCTCACAAAACTCGGCTCTATCGAAATTAAAAGCGCTGGTAAATATAAAATCCAACAATATTTTTTTATTTACAAAGTTTAGCACAAAAGAAAATTCCTTTTTCTCTTAAAGATTCATTCGCAATCCAAGAGAAAAATTTGTTCCTCGAATGCACATTGTTCCTCGCAAAATATTAAAACATTCCCGTCAAAAACTACTTCCATGGAAGTAAGCGAAATCAAAAAACAATAAGCCAGTTATAATAAACGGGAAACATTTATAAAACTTGAACTCGAATGCTCCCACATTCGAATCTGCTCTGGCGTAGGTACTCAACTTTTCAAAGTCACCGATCGTAATTCATATTTCTGCAGTCTTTGTAAGAATTTCTTTCTTAAAACACTCGTTTTAAGAAAATTTCCCATTTCATACTTCGTGGAGTCCGTTGTCTTTGGGTACAATTTGGTATCTTGTTTGTATTTATCTTTTGTTAGCTTTGTTGGTTTATGGTGGCTGTTTTGTTATTTAAATATCTTTTAATTTAAATATTTTGGCAGTGTCTCACCGTATTATAATATGCATTTCATGCAATTCATCAAAATTGCGCCCAAAGTCCAGTCAAGATGAAAATAAACGCTTATGCATGCCGCTGACCACATATAATATTGCGAAAACTGTGACATTAAAATCGGAAACATACTCCTAATTACAAGGAACAAGTATACATGGAGAGATAAACAAGAAACCTATCGTTATTTCTTTTTACTTGTATAAAATTTCATATGTGTAACCGAGACAGATGTATTGTATTTATTACCTCTTGAAATACTTATGTCGCAATTTTTTCAAAAGAAGAAATTACTGTCAATAGTGATGTACTCATGCATTAATCTTTGATTGGTATTGGTATATAATTCAGTATGTAGAGACAAGATAAGCATTTGATTAAGTAATATACCAGTAGTATATTATTTTACGAGCTTTTATTTAGAGTATAGTATTTAGGTGCCTACAAAGAAACAAATACTGTAAAAAGAGAGGTAATAATAAGAAATGATTACTATCTTGAGGAGACTTGTCTTATGTCCTGCAAGTATAGTATTTTGGCTGAAATAATAATGCAATATTAATCGTAAATTAAAATTTTCTCATAAAATTACGAAGTCGGAAATCGAATTGACAATGTCCTTCGCGAAGCTCCTCTAATACCGCTTATTCACAGGAGGAATTCAAGTATCCACTTCGAACTGGTGGTCAGAGTATAATTTATCCACCTCTATGATGATTCGCATTTCAGAAATTTCCAAATAATATAAAGTACTTGCATTACAATAAAATGAAGTTTTGTCTTACATTTGGTACAATAAGTAGGTTACTTGTTATTTGTAAACGAATCCTCCAGGTATGTGCAATCAAACAAGTCGGCGGTGGACCAGTTCGAAAAAGAATCCCTTGGCTCGCTCATAGAGTCGAGGTACACTAGAAAATAGTTTTGTATACGAATGTCAATGTTTGTGTAAAGTAGCACTGGAAGCGACGATGTCCTGCTGAGCGATTCTCACCCTTATTGTGGTCTAGCGGAAAGTTGTTCGACTGTACCTAGATAGGAACAGTATACAGCGCAGTTTAGCATTGCTCGGTATCACAATTTGACAATTTTCTTATAATCCGACATAATATAATTACCTTTAATTTCTCTTAAATTGACAACACTGAAACATAAATACAATTTTTGAAGAAGTGAAAAACTGCGCTGTTAGGTTTATTTAACTAGTTGAATGTTGCAATACCAACTAGACAGTTAGACACAATTAATAATCTATTATGTCTCGCAGTTCGCACTGATCAGTGCATTTGCAGTCAGCACGTTATTTTATGTTCTCATTCTTTGTGATATTGTGGTATTGGAAAATAATTGAAATAAAGTCAAAATAGTCAAAATCATTTATTTATTCCACAAAGTGACGCACGCGATAACTGCCCGGCAGATGTGATACTATCTGTTATATACTACATATATATGTTATCAAAATGGGATGTACATGAACGGAAACAGTTAACATTTACGAACAATATTTTCATCCTGAGTTCTAGAAGTGCAAGTCATGTTCTCTTTTGAAGCTTTATTATCGCTTCTAAAAATAAGGCTTCGTTATTTCGGACATTTCTGAAAATTACAACACAAATCTGTTTATGATAGACATATAATTATGTATATATGATTACTATAGCATATTTTAACAGTTGCAATGTTGGTATATGTTGATTGATAAAAATATAAGTTATTAATAATAAAGTAGAAGTACAAACCTCAGTATTAGATATCTGGTTAGTAAAAATAGTAGGCACAGCATAAGAATGCAAAACTTTTCTTTGAAATCCTTCTTGATAACAAGCAGACACAAAATCAAGTGAACAAAGTTTATAAGAATTGCACTGTTGCCATTCTCCCTTTTTCATATTTCGGACCCAATATAGTTTCAAACCTTCATTCTTTGGAAATCTACGAAAAATTACAATTAATAACCAATTCTTCACATTATAATCTTTCAGTAACTGGTTTTCTAACTGAAAATTGTATTACAACACTATCCTCATATTTTTTATCGAAATATTTCTATTATATTTATTTCATTGTGCCTAATGGAATAAAAATATGTGTCAACGGTGGTCATTATCTTTATCTTTAAGTATAAGCTTTACAAATATCATTGAAGAATTATTACGGCAGATATCTACAATTTTACTTATTATGACTTACCGGTGGTAAGATATTTTTTGACCATTTTCGGTCAATAGTCCCATTTGGCTTTTACATCCGACGGCATTACAAACTATGGTAATTGTTTAATGTTTAGAAGTGATAATATCTACAATTGTTATATTTTGTAGCAATTAAAATTGCAGTTTATTTCGACACGGCTTTCACTCCAGCTGGACAAACATCGACATGACATAACATTTTTTTAGCATATGTCATTCAAGCCTGTATAAAAGCTCTATGGCTGTCACACTCAAACATATGCAGTTCTGTAATAAGAGAGAAAAGAGATGCATATACGATTTCTACTCTTTTTGAAATGCCAAACAATCATCATGTCATTAGTCATACCAATTGTCATAACACTCAATAAAACCTTCTACGTCAAATTTTGAATGTCAGATGTAAGCTACAATCAAGGAGCAAGTAAACATGGAGGGAGCATTTCAAAATGAGTAGAAAACGTATATGCATCTCTTTTCTCTTTAATTACAAAACTGCATATGTTCGAGAATGATAGCCATAGAGCTTTTATACAGTCTTGAATGACATATGCCAAGAAAAATTTTATGTCATGTCGATGTTCGTCCAGCTGGAGTGAAAGCCGTGTCGAAATAAATTGCAATTTTAATTGCTACAAAATATTACAATTGTAGATATGACCACTTCTAAACATTAACAAATGACCAAAGTTTGTAATGCCGTCGGATGTAAAAGCCAAATGGGACTATTGACCGAAAATGGTCAAAAAATATATTACCACCGGTAAGTCATAATAAGTAAAATTGTAGATATCTGCCGTAATAATTCTACAATGATATTTGTAAAGCTTATACTTAAAGATAAAGATAATGACCACTGTTGACACATATTTTTATTCCAATAGTCACAATGAAATAAATATAATAGAAATATTTCGATAAAAACTATGAGGATAGTGTTGTAATACTATTGTCAGTTAGAAAACCAGTTTCTGAAAGATTATAATTTGAATAATTGGTTATTAATTGTGATTTTTTGTTGATTTCCAAAGAATGAAGGTTTGAAACTAAATTGGGTCCGAAATATGAGAAAGGGAGAATGCCAATAGTCTAATTCTTCTAAACTTTGTTCGCTTGATTTTGTGTCTGCTTGTTATCAAGAAGGATTTCAAAGAAAAGTTTTGCATTCTTATGCTGTGCCTACTATTTTACTAACCAGATATCTAATACTGAGGTTTGTACTTCTACTTTATTATTATTAACTTATATTTTTATCAATCAATTTATACCAACATTGCAACTGTTAAAATATGCTATAGTAATCATATATACATATATGTAGGTATATCATAAACAGATTTGTGTTGTAATTTTCAGAAATGTCCGATATAACGAAACCTTATTCTAAGAAGCGATAATAAAGCTTCAAGACTGAACATGGCTTGCACTTCTGGAACTCAGGATGAAAATATTGTTCGTAAATGTTATCTGTTTCCACCCATGTACATCCCTTTTTGGTAATACATATAGTATCAGACCTGCCGGGCAGTTATCGTGTGCATTACTTTGTGGTATAAATAAATGATTTTGACTATTTAGACTTTTTTTTCAATTACTTTCCTAAATACTGTAAAAAGAGAGGTAATAATAAGATATGATCAATCATATCTTATTATTACCTCTCTTTTTACAGTATTTGTTTTTTTGTAGGCACCTAAGTACTATACTCTAAATAAAAGCTCGTAAAATAATATACTACTGGTATTTTACTTAATCAAATGCTTATCTTGTTTCTACATACCGAATTATATACCAATACCAATAAAAGATTAATGCATGAGTACATCACTATTGACAGCCATTTCTTCTTTTGAAAAAATTGCGACATGAGTATTTCAAGAGGTAATAAATACAATACATCTGTCTCGGTTACACATATGAAATTTTATACAAGTAAAAAGAAATAACGATAGGTTTCTTGTTTATGCTTAAAGCTATCACTCCATGTATACTTGCTCCTTGGCTACAATGAAATAAACAGAGTATAAAGATGAAGACTCTTTACCATCTAAAACGATTCTAATTTCAATAGAAATGAGAATCTTACTATTAACGCTTCTGAAAGCCGTAGTGATTTTAATTGATTCAGTATTCTAAATAATGAATTTTCAAGCATTGTCTTCAATTTAATTATAAATTTGATATCGATTTGTAAACAATTTTCTACTGGTGACATACATCAGTATATAATAATAATAATAATAATTCTTTATTGTAACAACAATAATATGATTTAGCGTTTAACGGCTGCTATGAGAATTTCCTTTAATTAGATATCAAAATTATTTGAAATATTTCCTGAGGTATTTCGAACTACCTGATTATGATAAATTTAATAAATATGTTTTCCAAATTGAATTTTGGAATAAATTTTAATAATTTACTTTCACGTACCTACAGCACAATTGTGTTGTGGATAAATGGACAAATAAGGGGTATACTACTGGTTTTTAAAGGCTCTTCTTAAAATTGTGTTTTAAAATCAGGTAATGACTAAATAACACCATTTTACGTCGAACCAACTGTATATTTCCGTGCTTGCATTCTACGCCGAATTGCCGGGCCAGTGACATAAGGCTCTATCGCGGCACCAGCACACGAGTCGGTAAGTCAAGCAATTTTCAGCTTTATTCTGAAGCATTTAAGTTCAACACGATGTGCAAAATAGATTTTGCAATTCATTATTTGACAAACGATTTAAAGGTGACTGGCAAAATTTATCGTTGATTTTATTTTTGCATCTCTTCCCAAGTTGACAAAAAATGCAACGATAAATTGGCAACGGGGTCATGTAAGGTATTTTTCGATTATACAGGATTTTTTCACGCGAAGGGGATGTTATACGACCATTATTTGAAGGTTTATATAGATGAGAGAGAGAGAGGTGTATATTACACCCACATTTCGCCATGGATTTTTAGGTCCCACGTAATAGTGGGCGAGCCTATTGCCGTACCGGGCACATTACCAGACTCCGTGCTGCTACTGAGAATTTCCTAACGGAAAGACCCAATAACACATTGCCTTACCCGGGTATCGAACCCGAGACCGCCCAATCCCACGCGCACATTTATGCTGCGAGACCAACTTAAAAACTTCTTTAAAAAAAATTCAAGCGACAAAACCTTGTTGATAATCTTACTCTCTCACAGAAGATCAATGTAAATAATCTGTACACCAATTTATGAGTTTCGTTCGGTGAGTAAGGGTGTCACTCGCTTTCGCTAATTTCTCTCACGCTCTGTTTCTCTTTCCTATAGTGAGATGTGAGAGAAAAGGAATATAAGAGGTTTGGGAGACTATAACGCTCTTTATTGGAGGTGGCAATGCTCGAGTGATGCCAATAGCTACGGTTGGCCGATTGCTATCAAACGGGCCGTAGATGGTTGCCGCCAATGATGAATGATGAAGCCGGTTGGGGACACTAACAAACTGCTATACACCTTTACAACTTCTAAGATAATGCATATAAGACTGTTGGGATGAATGCAACGATTTAATGGTGACTTTACTACTGCTTTTATGCGGATAATATTCCTCGACATTTTCTCTAACCTAAAACGTGCATTCGTTAAAATGTTCTTCTATGAATAAGACACTTCCCATCACAATTCAAAGAACAGATTATTTCGAGATGATTTTTTAATTAGTTTATTTAGCCAACGCCCAAGTGAAGTATAAATGAATTGTCTTTGTAGACAATAATTTATGATGAATAACGCTTATATTAATTTGTATCTTTACCTGAAAAGTCTACATCACGGGTCTCCCTTGTTTGACCAAAAGGAATTTGACAAACTTTCAATTCCCAAAACATTTTTCACATAATTTCATTTGCCAAATTATTACTTAGCAAAAAATCTATTCACAAAAAATTGTAACGCAAACCTAATGTTTGCCAACTATAACTATAACTTGTTTACCAACTAGTACTTTTAACAATTTTTATTTAGGAATTTAAACTTTCGTGGTCATTTAAACTTATTATCACTAGTAGTGAGTGAGTGTAGTATGTCGTGATCGGGTACAGTGCGATAGTGATAACAGTGCTAGTGGTGTTGAACGCAAAAAACGAGTAAGAAAACGGGTAGACCGCTATACTTGCTCGTAACATTCATCCACCCGTAATACCATCAGTACATTCGTGAACATGGCGCTTGCAACAGTGCCGAAATATCGGTTAGTCCAAACAAAGGTACGTGGTATATATCCCGAAAGACAATTTAAATTAAATTTTTATTTAGTCAAATATTTCAGTTGGAATATCAGATTTTACGCAAAATCAATAATTATCCTAATCTTAATAGTTCAATTTCGGCTAACCTACTAAAAACAATCTCTTTTTTCTACCTAACCTTACCATTTTTTTAATAATTAACCTACTCTAACTACTTCCACAAAAAAAACTAATATCACCAAACGTTTACTGTCTGAAGATTGTTTGCTGTAATAAATAATTTGATTAAAGACCAAATGCCATACTGACATTATACTTGGTAATATTTTGCCAAGTAAAAATTTGACCAAATAAAAATATGCGTACTAAAATCATTCGAAATATTGCAATGGTATAAAAAAAGGTTGCTAAAATTTGTTTGGGTAGTGAAATTTTGTCAAAATCTTTTCGGCAAAACGGCAGGACAACACAATTTATTCGATTCTCAGATCACCAGCAATGTAAAAATAACTTGCCGCCTCTAAGCCCACGGCTGTAAACACAACACAGATTACTTTTTACACAAATACCTTATTCTAAAACAAAATTGTAAAGCTCATATTTTTAATCCTAAGTCAACGCGATAACACCCTCCTTACCCTCTTAAGGGCTTAGCACCGAGTGTTGGTGACAAAAATTGATCTGCAGAGGTTTCAACAAACTTGAGATGGAAATTCCGAAATTAATCTTAAACTGGCAAGCACGTAATCTGGCACAGGGGCAAAATGTACGTAACATCTCTTACAATAGCCTGTCCCTTCATATTAAGACGGCCTTTTGCCCGACGGGATTATATGACTGTAGTAACTGAGGTCTTAAGCAGTTTAAGCACTCCTCGTTGCACGGGTGAAGTGGGGAATTATAATTGATTAAATCATCCAGTTACGTCGGCTGTGTTATGCGTAAATTGGGTGTTTTATGCTACGGTTATGTTTTGCATAATAGTAGTGCAGGCTCATGGGTGTTTGAGATTGTGGGAGCTTTAATAAGCGAGCAGAAATGCGAAATAAAATTTATGCTTGATTCCTGAGAACATTTTCAGCTATGTAGGGTTAGTTAAAAGCTTCGCCGCAAGAGGTTATAATTTCGTACTAATTGTATCATTAAGGTAAATTTTATCAGTGTCTTTTATAATTCAAATGTTCAAATTCTACTCTTACTCTAGGAACCATGTCATCCTAGATGGTGTATATTACAATTTGAAAACCAGCAACTAAAATGTGGAAGCGTGCCTTTTTATGGCAAAGCGTTCCATTAAAAGAATATTTGCAAAGCAACGTCGGCAACTATTGTAAATCTACGATGGAGAATCATTGAAAACAATATTTCAATTGGATACAAATTTTGCCCGTATATTCATTTATTTATTTATTTTTATTTATTTAACACTTTATTGTACACTAAGTTGGACATTAAAAATGGATCATTTTACAAACGTAGTACAATGGGCGGCCTTATCGCTAACAGCGATTTCTACCAGGCAACCTTTGGGTGGATATTATTGGCAGGAAAGAAATGGTAGTTGTCAGTGAACCAGTAAATTATGATTATACTTTAAATATATATATAATAATATATAAAATAAATAGTACAATAATATACCTACTCATACATAAATAACTATATATATACACACACATAAATCATATTTAATTCATACTTATAATCTTAATATATAAAATCCTTGCGTTACTGATTGACTGACAGACACGCTACAGCCGAAACTATTGGGCGCAGGCTAGGATGATCAAATCCATAGAGATACTCTATGGATTTGACAAGCAAATAATAATACCGTGACAGACCGAGATAATGACATACGGAATACATAAGAGTAAAAGAGACAAAGATAGCATTTTTTGTCTTTGTCAGAGTTTTCGTTTTTTTTGTTGTTCACAACTGAATATTGTGACCAACAAACGTTTGAGCTCTCGATAATTTTCGCGAAAAATTGTGTTATTATTGTTTTAATTGTGAATGCTTAGTGAAAATATCATTGGTTCAGATTTATTATGGTGATTTGTTACATTTTAGGCTGTAAAAGCCATAGTGAGCGGAAATGTGAGAACATAATCATTTATTCGTAAGTACGATATTTTAGTTATAATATCTATTTATACATGAAAATATTGAAATAATGATACAAATAGCGTATCATTATATAAGGAAATAATTTCTAAATTACATCAATAAACCAAAAAATGCTATTTTATTATCACCGCGATTTTAGTATTACACAATCGAATTCAATAGGTCGTTGAATGTTGAGCTAGTCAAAAGTCATCGATACTTTTTAATTTTACAGCGTTAAATGTTTTTTAGGGATACCACAGAAGCGTTTGGAAAATTACCCAAATTTTGGGTAATTTGCCGTTACTTAGTTTCATATGAACCTAAGATTAATTATTATTTAATTTGTTTTCCGATTCTTTGTAGTAATGAAATTATTTGTTTATAGATTCCCAAAGGACTGCACGATTCAAAAATAATTATGGATACGTGCAACAGGAGGAGAAAACTGGGATCCGAATAAATGTGCAAGAGTATGTAAACACTTTGAACAAAAGTGTTTTAGGAAAACTCCCCGCAATAGGTACTTATTTGGAATAATTCTCGAATGATAAAGAAGAGAAAATAAGAAATTTGTATACAAAATTAATTTTGTTCAAAGGACAGTAAAGTTGAGTGTCAAATAATATAATAAAATATGTATAACTCTGAGCCTCGTGTTTATTTGGCGAGTGAAGCCAGTCCCACATATTCGACACTTTTGTTATTCATAGTAATATTAAGTATAAAAAATACTTATCGCACACCTTATGGATGGATTTAAATCTCCTTGTAAGGTAAGCTATATTTTTATTTGTTATTGGGCTGTAAATTATATTATAAAGATGTTTGTTACTATTCGTTGCTAAAATACCTACACCTACACGGATATTGATGGAACTTCTCGAGTTAGCTCATAAATTCATCGAGATACCAAATTGATTAAAAATTATAGGAGAACGCGGTCTCAGATGTCTGGTAAGGTATTCAATTCCGGAACGACCGGTTGGCGCAGCGGGAGTGTAAACGACTGCTACGCCGAAGGTCGCGGGTTCGATTCCCACACAAGTCAAACATTTGTGTGCATGAACATGGATGTTTGTCTTGGTCTGGGTGTTTCAATGTATAATATGTATGTATTGTATGTATATATACAAAAAAAAGGATATAAGTATGTTTATCCATTATCTAGTACCCATAGTACAAGCTCTGCTTAGTTTGGGACTAGATGGTGTTGTGTGAATGTGGTAGAATATTATTATTATTATAATTCAGGTTTGATACAATGTTACTTAAAAATTAATATGTACTTCGTAGAATTGTAGGGTAAACATTTACAACATCTGGTAACATCAACTCAGGATGTACTCTATGTCCATCCTTTACGGGTGGACGCAAATGTCGAGTCCATTTGATACTTGGTCCTAAGGCGCAGGAAGCTAAAATTTGGCATGTATGTGACTTGGGGACCGTAGAGGTGTACTAAGAAGGGATTTCCCGAAATTCCCACGGGATCGGCCAAAAGGGGTAAATTAAAAAAAGTGCTGGCGTAGCTGCTGGCGTCCTCTAGTTTTATATAAGGAATGTTATAATGATAGATAGTGATCCTTGACTAGAGATTTATCAATTTTATTATGATCAAATTACGCAGTTCATTAATTAACGTGACATTTATAAATTTCAATTGTTTATCATTCATCTACACTTAACAATGCCATCATTGTATATCAAACAATGTCCCTAACAAACATAACTACCTTGAATCATTCATTCATTCATATCATTTATTGCGAACATGGGTATATACAATGTTGTTACAATAATATAATAGTGTCACCACATTCTGCGTTACAGCATGCAATATAAAGTAAAACCCTATTGAGAGGACATATTTGACGACAATTCATAAATTGTTGGTTATGATAGTTTAAATACATGTCAACATTATCAAACTTGCATACATCCTATTCAAATTATATATAATGTCCAAGGTTTAAAAAAATATGTCAAACAATAAATAATATAATAAATTACATTGGAATTCAAATAATACAATATATAATTAATAAATTACTTACAAAGTGTCTTGCAGAAATTCATTTACACTGTAGTAAGCTTTTTGTAACATTATCTTTTTAACTTCGCAATAAAATAATTTATCACATCTTAACCCTAGAATACTTTTAGGTAAATGGTTGTACACTCTTGGCCCCATACAAAATATACTATTATTAAAAAGTGCAGTTTTGTGGGAGGGACAACAGATTTTGTTCTTATGTCGTTTACTACTGTAATTTGTAAACATATGAGAATTATTTCTTACAAAACGTATAACTTCATACATATATAAGGAAGGTATTGTAAGTACACCGAGTTCTTTAAAGTATGGGCGACAGCTATCCGTTTGCTGTAGGTTACAAATAGATCTCACGCATCTTTTCTGTGCCTTAAATACAAGTTCGCTGTCTGTGGAATATCCCCAGAACATAATGCCATACCTGATTCTAGATCCAACGTACCCATGGTAGGCTGTAAGTACTGCTGTTCGGTTAGCTATTTTAGAGAGCATATATAGCGCATAGGACTGTTGGTGTAATGTCGTACACAGATTTTCTATATGTGCTTTCCAATTCAGTGTACTATCAATAGTTAATCCCAAAAACTTTGTGCTAACGACTTCTTGAATTTTAGTACCATTATAAGTTATTGCTATGTCACTGGGCATTGAAAATCTATTTCTAAATGTCATTAAATGTGTTTTTTCTAAATTAATAATTAAATTATTTGATGTCAACCAGTTTATAATGTCATTTAAAGTATTTGTTATGTCAAATTGTAAAGATGACTTGTCTTTGGATGTAAAAATGATGGTGCTATCGTCAGCAAATAAAATCATAGGGTGATTAGTTACCTTCGGCAAATCATTGATGTAGATATTAAATAAAAGGGGTCCCAACACACTACCTTGAGGAATACCTAATTTTGTTTCTCTATAATTAGATGAGAATGTTGCTTCTATTTGACGATTTGGACACAGGCGCGTTATTTGTGTGCATTGCATACGATTGGTGAGATATGATTTTATAAGTTCTAAAGTGTTGCCTCTGATACCGTATGCATATAATTTATTGAGCAGGATGTCATGATTAACGTAATCAAATGCCTTTGTTAAATCCATATATAACGCACATACCGGCAATCTTTTATCTATGTTATTGAGAACTATCTTTAAAAAATTATGTATTGCCAAATTAATACTTTTATTTTTCCTAAATCCCACCTGTTCATTAGCAAATAAGTTCATTCTTTCAAAAAAATTGTATACTCTACTATGAATAACCTTTTCAAATATTTTTGACAGAGTTGGGATTAAAGCTATAGGACGATAGCAGCTCATAGATAGTTTACTATTCTTTTTAAATATTGGTTTTATTATACTTATTTTCAACTTATCAGGAAATTTACCTTGCACGATACACAAATTAATGACATGACTTAAAACATGGGATATTTTGGTCGCAGTCTGGTTCAAAATCTTGGTATTTATATGATCGTATCCAGTGCTCGGCGTGTTTTTAAGATTTATTATAATGTCGTTAATTTCATTAGGCGTAGTCGGATTCATAAATAGTGAATTTGATATATTTGAAGGATATTTAATATTAGTATTTGAGTCAAGAATCTTAATTTGGTCAATAAAAAAATTATTAAATGAATTAGCAATTTGTTGTGGGTCAGTTATAGTAGTAGTATTATCTATCTCAATACGATGTATTTCGTCTGTAGGAACATTGCTGTGACAATTTTTGATTACGCGCCAAATAGCTTTGCATTTATTGTGAGCCGTAAGTATAAAATTATTATTCTGTGCTTTTTGTGTATACCTGATTATATGGTTTAATCTAGTTGAAAGGGTCTTAAAATTGTACTTGTTTTCTGCAGTGCGATGTTTACGATATTGCCATAAAAGCTGTCGCTTGCGTTTACAGCAATTTTTTATACCTGTTGTCATCCATTTTGGCCTCTTCTGTGCATTTATTTTCACGCGATTTACAGGAAAACAAAGGTTGTAAAATAGTATGTATGTGTCATAAAATAAGTCAAACGCTATTAATGGATCATTACTTTCAAGGACATCATAAAAAGTCAAAGAATTAATGCATTTAATGAATTTGTCAATGTTATATTGATTAAAATCATGCTTTTCTCTAAACCAATATTTAAGTCTGCAATTATTGTTTACGGGGTATGTAAGTAACTGAGCAGTGTGATCAGATAGTGCAAATTCTAGTATTTGATTTTTACATCCACGGATATTGTATAAAAAATTGTCTATACAAGTACCACTTTCTGGGCGTGTAGGTTTATTAAAAGCATGTTTAAGATTGTAGCAAGATAATGTTTGTAGAAACTCTATAGATAATTTAGTTTTTTGCAATATATTAATGTTAAAGTCACCACATAATATAACCTTACTTTTACTACGACAAAATTGGTCCAGTAACGAGTGTAATTTTACAAAAAATATTTTAATTTCTTCTTGTGTAGTTCTTGGTGGCCTATATATGCAGAAAATAAATAGTTTTTGGTCTGTGAGTTCTACTCCTGATATTTCAATTACGCCTTCAACACAATATTTTTTCAACCCACTTATTATTTTTAAATTTCTGATGGTTGACGACTAAAATACAACTACCTCCACATCGTTTATTTCGTGAGTAGTATGAGCCTATAGCAAAGTTTCTAATATTGAAAAATGTTATATCAGTTGCTATCATGTTATGCTCTGTAATACACAGTACATCCACTTCTGTTTTACCTAACGAGTCTAGAGATAACGATAACAGATCAGCTTTTGCTAAAAGACCGTTCATGTTTTGATGCAAGATATTTATTGCATTGGGTACGAAAAAGATTATTAGGGTTTTGAGAGGTAGGGCTTAGCAATTTAGGTTCTGTGCTATAACTATTGCTTTTCATATCGCTTAGAAGATGTGATTGTTTGGTAAAGTAGTAAGGTATAGTACCTTTTACAGGCAAGCGCTGTAGTTGTGGTCTTTTATTAATTAACTCTATTGTACATTTATTACTTTGGGGTATATCAGTCTGAATACATTTGTCCACAAGTGTAGACCGTACGAGAGGGTGAGATTCTATTTGGTAGGTCTTAAATTTAAGCCTATAATCTATAGCCAATATCTCCTTTAACAGATTGCTAGATATGTGTGATGATATATTTTGCTTATTAGGAATCAGGTAACAATACTTCATGTCGACAAATGAACAATGTTTAAATTTGCTAGAAATAAACTTAAAGCTTTGATTAAGTTTTTTCTCATTCAAAAACCTGTTGTAGGGGACCTCAGAGATAATTATATTGGTATTACATGTCATGTTGTTGAGCCAAGATATTAAAGCATTTTGCAGATCAAAAGGATTTTTATCGTTCATCCCACCCAGTACAATAATGATTTCATCTTTACCTAACATAGTTAACTGCTCTTGCTCCGAATTTAGGACGTCCATTAATCTTGCTCCAGGCTTCCATGTACATTGCACGGCAAAATTATTTCCAAACTTTGTTTGTAACTCTTGACGTAAATTTCTGCCTTGTTGGTCTGCAATAATAATTACTTTCCTCTGTATCGTTGTCGTAGAGTTTGGCGCAGAGATACGTTTGCTTGCTTTGTGTTCAATGTCTTCTTTCAGATCAGAACTCGGGAATGTATTTGTGTTTGTTGATTTTACAGGGAGGCATAACTCACTCTCCGCGAGTTGGGTATTTTTAGGAGTACTCGTACTATGAAGATTCGTTGTATTGGTTTTAATAGGTGTAAACATTTGAGCAGATATCTTTTTTTATTCATCCTTGATATCCCCTTAGGCGTAGGCATTTCTATTTTCTTATATTTTTCAATAATTTTAAGAATATCTTTCGACATCAGTTTTTAATTTTGTATTTTCTTCATTAAGGTTTTCTATTTCTTGGTGCGCACCTTGCAATTCCATTCTAAGGGCTTTTATTGTTTCGTTGAGATTTTCTATTGCTTCATGGTCATTTAAAGAATAATTAGGCAAGCTCATTAGGGTGGTTTCAAATAAATTTGAATCAGTGTCAGTCGAATTAATTGTTCTTTCATGCAACGAGTTTGTTTTTGCTTTCTTACGCATAGTTACATTCTCCATATTTTTGTAATGTGACTATTTAGCTTTAATAATTGCAATACTGAAGTGTAATGATTCAGTGTAACGGAACGTAATCTGATTAAAATACTATTGTTCATACATAGGATATTTCGGTTTTTGAACGCAACTTGTTATGTCAAATTTACTTTGTGTGAATGTGATTGGTTCTTAGTAATCAGCTGTGTTGTTTACATTTAAGTTTTAAATAAAAAAAAACTGTTTTACGTATCGAAATTTCGTATGAAAGTTTTTTGTTGTATGTTTCGCTTCATTAGTGGTACTATTATGCATTAATAAACATCATTACTCACAATTTGTCAGATAATATCCTGTAAGTGTTGTTTTATAAGTCCTTAAAACTGTCACTGTTCCGTTCTTCTTATGTTGTAATATTAATAGAATTGCATGATAGTTTGACGAGATAACACTTTCACAAGTAATTTGATGTATATATATGTGTTTGCGCTATACTTCGCGTACATAAAAGCAAATATACTTTATTGTTGAATTTAATTTATGCAGTGATAACTTGACGTCTTTGACAGCAACTCATAAAGCTTGAATCATAAAGAACTTTGTGTTGCCAAGCATGAAAAAGAGGGCTAAGGTGTTCCTCCGTCTCTCATTTATTTACATACCTTCCTCACTGCTGCCCACATACTAATACAATTTGTTGAGGTTTTCTCCCTAGAAAACCCCAATATATTTTATTATTGTGTATTTTACAAGAACTCCTTCAAAATAAATGGAAAGTTAGAAATCCGAGAGTAATTCTCTGTTCTAAGCTTTCGGGTGGAGTAGGCTAGGTTAGGTCCCTGTTATCTTCTTGCTACTAGGCACTGAATGCAACAAGAGTGAAGGGTCCGTGAACATTTTTTTTAGATTTAAATTATTAATTATCGCTTGCTTTGCCTCGGAGAGCACGTTATGCCGTTGATCTTGGAAGATCTTTGACAGTCCTTAGGAGTCAGTATCTCTGAATGAACTGACGCTGATATAAACCATAGAATATTTTTATCTCGTTGGGTTGCGGCACTCAGACAGACAGTCGATTTGTAGAATAGCTAATATTCAATCAGATCTAATTAAAATAGTAAACGGTCTCCGGGCTACAACTTGGATAATGCTAGGAGGATGATGATACACTTCTTTAAATTTGTTTCCAATCTTCAAATTACCCTGGCATTTCAATCTGTTGTATGGTGAATACATGAAACACACATCTTACTTTCCATATACACCTTATCAAAGCTATCGACTACGGTATAATAATTAAAGCCGCGTATATATTTCAACCTCGGTGAATAAAACGTACCGCGAAATTTTCGTTACATTGCAATAATATTGTGATCTGTTTTTTTTCCAAAGATGTAAAGCTCTTTTGTACGTGTTATTGATTTGGAAAGCCTCGCGAACACTTCAAAGACTTTTGTTACGTGAGAGAATGTCAATGGAATTATAGGTTTATAGTACTATTGAATATAATGATTGGATATATTTTTTTCGGGATATAGTAAAATACAATGGCGACAGAATAAAATATAATGAGTTGTTTGTGGTTGGAAGTACATACATACATATCGTCACGCCTTTTATCCCCGAAGGGGTAGGCAGAGGTGTATTTCTACACCCACTTTTCGCCAGATATATTTTAGTCCCACGTAATAAGGGGCGAGCCTTTTGCCGTACCGGGCACATTTCCAGACTCCGTGCGGCTACTGAGAATTTCGTGACAGAAAAACCCAATAACACTGCCCGACCCAGGGATCGAACCCGGGACCTCCCGATCCCACGCGCACATTTATGCCGCGAGACCAACGAGGCAGTCGTATAGGGTTTGATGTCGAGTTTTCCGTCTCTACGCAAAGATGGTATTTGCATCGTGTTATCCCTTAGTCGCCTCTTACGACACCCACGGGAAGATAGGGGGTGGTAACACTTGTATTCTATGCCGTCAACCACACGGCCGTACATACACGCTGATTTTTTATTGGTTTTGGAGCGAAAGCCATCTTATTACTTATCATTAATAGAACCTAACCAGCTAATAATATTTGAAATATAAGCTAAAAAAATCTTGAGAAATTAATTAATTGAACAGTACGAGAACACGAAGTATCACTTTGCCGCACACTGGGGAAGTACGTATCGTGTCACACACACACTGGCATTATGCACTGTTATATCCCGCCCTCCCGCTCCCCGCCATGCGCGCGCGCCACCCTCCGCTGCAGGGCGCCAGCAGGGGGCGGGGGCGCGACGGGGTGCGGCCGCGTCCGGCGCGGGCGCAAGTTGACCTTCAGTCTTAAGAAATTAGGTCAATGAGACAGTCGTATATCACGCTCCCGTCACTCTGTGTCCGTGTTACGTAATTAAACTACAATCGTGGATCCTTACAATGCTGGTGTGTTCGCTAGTGGATTGATAGGCCGCAACCTGACCTGTCTCCATAGGGTTTTATTAGTGGATCGAGATTAAAAGATTTGTGTACAAAGAAACGGAGTCGCGAGAACGCGAGAAACGTGTGTGCAAATGTGTAAATTGATTGTGATGTAAGCAGAAGACTAAAGGTAAATTATTGTTGTGAATACCTACGTTGATAACATGTTTTAAACACGCCAGAAATAAGTAAATACCTAAATTCGGCTTTTACTAGTTATTGAAAGTGATTATGTACCGACGATTACGTAAATAATAATAAGTTCTTCTTTTCGTCTACTAGTTTATTATGATTGCGTGAACCCACAGCTTATTTCTGTCGACTTACGAAGGAATAGGTAGGTACAGCTATTTAGTTACATGTGTTTATTATTTTAATCATTATTATGTGCTTAAAATTATTGAAGTTGTTATCGTAATTAATTTGTGTTTCGTAAGTACGTAAATTAGGTATCACTATCCATCCGTACTTCTTATGCTGGGGCCTCACTACCGGCTAACGTCAATGTCTGCTAGCGCGATAATTATTGCGATAATTTTTAACGCGCTAAAGTTGGTGGCTACACTTGAAACGTCAACGTGAATGCCCATCATTGGCGATAAAAACGCCAAACGCTAATGTTAATGCCGTTGTCAAATTATCGCGTTAAGTCGTGGCTACACCTACGGTTAACGTACATTATCGCAATAATTAATGGCATTTCTCGTTAGTATGGCCCCAGCAGAAGTGCTTTGCTGACTGATACGTGTTTTATGTGTAGGTAGTTACCTACTGTTACACGCGCTGTACTGTACCTACGGCTGTTGACCTCGCCGAGCGACGTGAACAGCTGTTTTAGGTACCTACAGCGCGCCGACGCGGACGAGTTGATCGACGATCGAGTCGCGCGTACTACGTATTTTCTCGAGTTATTGACTTTTATAACTTTTTTATTTTACGTAGTAGGTAAATTTTGATTTTGAATATGAATAGCAGATATTTTTTCCAACGTGAGGTTTTTTTTTCCTAAACCAATAAAAAATCAGCGTGTATAATGTTATATAACATTTCATTTATATAAAGACGGTTGGAAATTGCAAACTGTGTAATAAAAACACTATCACACGAGCCCGCGTGGATGTCGGTTATAACGACAATAAATGAATAGCCTATGTGTGGTTCTGATGTATAAGATATATTACTGAAACGTTTTATCAAAATTTGTTCAGTAGCGAAGTTCATGAAAAAGGGACCGCCAAATACACATACACACTTCTCCAATTACTAAATGCGAACATTAGTATGTCATGAAACGAATCGAAAATGTGCCATTGGCTCACGCCAGATGGCGTGTTGTTGCACGCTAGTGGTATAAAGCTCTTCACGGAGTCTGATGGTGACTAAGGTTTCACCCTAACAGGTGAACGCCGCGTCCAGTGTAATATCTATCAAACATAAATTTGCAACTGAAGGTACAGTAATATCATTAGACTAAGAACTTGTAGCATATCGTACAAAGTTTTCATTGCACTTGACTCAAATTAGTGCATAGTGCCTGAAGCACTATGATTCTTGGGGACCAGGAAAGAGTGAATTAAGAAGGGATATCCTGAAATACTCACAGGATCAGGCAGAAACGGTTAAATCAAAATAACATGTGACTGTTTAACTCTAGTATGAAAGTATATAAAGTTGAAAGTACGATATCATTTATAATAATACCTACTGATGAGGTAATGAACATGCTCATTCTTGTATTTGAATTTACCCGTGCGTGTGACAATAAAAGTTGAGTGTTAAGCATTATTATAATTGTCCGTATTTATGCAAAAAGCAACCACACGACAAATTTCGATTTTTGCTTTTTTTGAAGAATACTAATTTAAAAGTGGTTTATTTTCTTATTCAAAAAAGATCCACATGATTTTCCCCTTGGAAACAAGTTATACAAAAAGCAGAAAGGAACCAACAGTAAAAACACACATTATACATATTGCTAAACCGAACCATAGCACCATGGGACTCGTTTCATTAAACAAATAAACCATATAAATTCCATGTCATTTTATACAAAACAGATCCACAGATACTTGGTACTATCATACATGAAAAATATTTCTATTATTAAAAATTATTATAATACACCAAATGGAACCAAGTTTCTGTGGTACCATTATGCGTAAAATTAATTCATATTTGATTTGACTAATTCTTTTTTTGCAAAATGGAACCACAAGCATTCGGTTCTACCATGTATAAATTAATATTGTAAACAGCAGAACCACAAGTACGTGATTTTATTGTACTGCGGTAGGCGTAAACATAAAGTTTGAAATTCTAGCTGAAATTGAGAGTTTTTACAAAGACCTGTACGCATCATGGAAGTCTAAACTCTTGAAACCAGGCAATGATGACTATAGAGCCCAACTCCCGCGCCAATATACGGAGAACATCCCTGATGTCAACCAAGGCGAGGTACGAGAAGGTCTCGTGCAAGTTAAGAACAACAAGTCTCCATAAGATGACGAAATCCTCAAAGAGCTCTTAAAAACAGGGGGAAAGAGCTGGCGAGCCTCTTTAATTCCAATATCCATCAGGGCCTTACAGCTCAGGCGTGGACCGGGAGTGCGGTTGCCCTGTTCTTCAAAAAAAGGTGACAAAATCTCGCTAAAAACATATAGACACATTTCACTCTATAGCCACCTCTACAAGTTGTTGTCGAGAGTGCTAACAAACAACCTTGCCAAAAATCTTGAGGATTTCCAGCCACAGGAAATAGACCACATCCATATTGTTTGGCAGAATATACAGAAGACCAATGAGTACAATAAGCCGCTGTGTATGGCTTTCGTGGACTACGAGAAAGCCTTCGACTCCATCGAAACCTGGGTGGTTCTGGTTGCTCTGCAGCGGTCGTACCGATTGGCGCTACATGGAGGCTCTGATATGTTTGTATGATATCACCACTAAGACCATCCAACTACAGCCCCATCGTTGCGATTGCGACGAGGTGTGAGGCAGGGAGACTTAATATTTCAATTAGCTTTTCACCGGCGCACTCAAAGACATCTTTAAGATGCTGGACTGGCTTGGACTGGACATAAAAATTAACTGCGAATGCATCTCACACCTTCGGATTGCTGACGATATTGTCATTGTTACGGAGTCCCTGGAAGAGTTGAGCGGGATGCTCTACAGCCTAAACGGAGCCTCTCGACGTGAACTTGTCTCGGCATGAACTGAACAAAACCAAGATTATGTTTGACGAACTCATCATGTCGGGATCGGTTTATGTCCAAGGATAGATGCTTGTTGTCCAGCTTGGTAGTAATAACTTCGAGAAAGAAATGGACCGGAGTGTCCAGTTGGGTTGGGCAACGTTTGGCAAACTACGTCAAGTTTTCTCTTCGCCCCTACCACAATGCCTGAAGACCAAAGTCTACAACCAATGCGTCCTACTTGTTATGACGTACGAGGCCGAGACGTGGATACTCACAGTGGGACTAATCCCCAAACTTAAAGTCACGCAGCGAGTATAAAATCCGCAACGAAGTTATCCGACAAAGAAGCAGAATTACCGACATAGCTCACAGAATAAGTAAGCTTATAAGGCAGTGGACTGGTCATATCTGCAGCAGTACTGATGGTCAATAGGCCAAGCTTGTCCTAGAGTGGAGAACATGACTCGGTAAGCGTAAGGGTGGCACCCAGTTAGGTGGACTGACGACCTGAAATCGAGGCTGGGACAAAATGGATGCAAAAGGCTAAGAACCATGTGGCGCGTGTTGGGAGAGGCATATGTCCTGCAGTGGATTGCTATAGTCTGCATATCAAAGGTTTATTACGATAATACTAAGTTTCATGTATGTATATTGGTAAATCCATGGCTTTACCGATATACATGAAACCCATGGTTTGTGGTTCTCTTTTGCATATGAGGAAAGCTATAAGTTAGTAAATATTAAAAGAAACCACATGCAAATTTTCTTCATTATCTAGAAAAATTAAGAGTATCCAGAGCAAATTTATATACACATACTTAAATGAGTAATTTATCAATACAGTTATATAAAACAAATGTAATATTTTCCTTAATCTAACAGAGCTGCACATGTTTTTGTAAATTCATTAATATCTCAGAAGTGCGTTTTTGCTGGGTGGTTCCTTTTTGCATAAATACGGACAATTATGACTGAATAACGTGGCAATGATGACATATCATTACAAAAACAATGGACACGATTTCGCACTACGCCTCACTAATATACATTTTACGCTAAAATGCCTTTTCACCGTAAAATAAATAGATCGAATACAAGTTCTATTCGCGCTCCCAGGGTTTCATGCAAACTTTTACATAAAGCATATAAGAACATCGTCGTTATTTATATTATTAGATAAATAGAATTACTTCCCTTAACTGATGTTGGAAAGTGAATTTCTTTTGAACGCACTGAAGGAGGGCTTTTAATATTGTTCCTCTTAGATGAGTAAAATATCGAAAATCTGAGCAACAGTTAGAAAAATAAATAAACTTCAATAAAAGCCAAGAAATAATATGATTAAATATTCCTTATAAACGGATGTCCGTTTATAAGGAATATGTATATATAAGGTATATGTATATGAATACATATACCTAATTCGATCGCGTTGACATACAAGATGTGAATTTCTCACGACATAAAGAGACTTTTGTGTTTCATTTTTATGTTAATAGAGAGTGAACTACTTATTGATGTAATTCAATGCTTTCATTAGAAAAATACTACAATATAATATTCCATAATATTCTTCCACTTTCACACATCGCCATGTAGTCTAAAAACTAAACACAGCTTCTACTATGGGTACTAGATAATGGATAAACACACATTATATATATGTACTTTTTTGTAAACAGGTAGGTACATATATATTATATATAGAAACACCCAGACCAGAAAAACATCCATGTTCTTGCACACAAATGTTTGACTAGAGCGGGAATCGAAACCGCGACTTTTGGCATAGAAGTCGTTTACACTCCAGCTGCGCCAACTGGTCGTCAAACAATGTTCTTGAGAAAGACAGACATAAAAGTGAAAGTGACTCTATGAGTACCTTTTTCCTTGGCCCTTGGGGCCAAGGAAAAAGGTACTCATAGAGTGGGGAGGGGAGATCCGAAACCCTAAAACAGTAATCAAAAATTCAACAACTGGCTAGCGACATAACCATAAAATTTAAACAGAAAATTAAAAATTGTGTCTTCTCAAGTAAATTACTAAAATAAACGCACAAAGTCATTTGTAATATTCATCTGTGAATGATTAATGTGTTAATACAAACGTAGATGCTTACGGAATGTAGAAGAGGTGTATCATTACATAATAATATATCGTTAAGGGAATCGATGTTTCGTTGAATAGGAAAGGCAGAAACAAACACTCGCGTTTCAAGGAAATTATGAAGTTTCTGTGGTATTGTGGAAATTATTTATGTTAGGCTCACCACACAGTACCCAGCAGCGGAAAATTACTGTGGTTAGTAATTACTTTCACCAAAGTAGGTAGCTTTTGCTCGCCTGTGTCCTCCTAAGGGTAGGCAAAGGTGAAATATTACATCCACATTTTGCCATGAATTTTTTAGGTCCCACGTAATTGGGAGTGAGCATATTGCCGTTACCGGGAACATCACCAGACTCCGTGCTGCTACTGAAATTCGGAAAACCAGTAACACTTTTGCCCCACCCAGAAATCGAACCTGGGACCTCCGATCAGCAGTCGCATACGCGATCGACTGGACCATGGAGGCAGTTTAATCAAAGTAAATTCTAAAACTAATTATAAGAACAATTTATATTTAGTTATTTGTGAAATGTGTTACCATTATATGGTATCATTGTGTACCATCCAAATCACATTTGTGTACCTGACTTTTGATCCCTACAAGGTTCATTCTGGTAGCAAATTATGGCCTATATATATTGCCGAATGTAATCTATATAAATGATAATATAAATGATTAAAACGATATTCAAATACACACTTTTGCATTTATAAAATGAATGGATCCACGTGCGTAGTTGTAGCATTAACACCTAAAATTTTTAGCTCCACTTATAAAATTTAAAATAAATAGTTCAAGTTTATATTTTTAATTGATTTTTATGAAAATACTTCAATAATAACAAGCAGTACCTGCCAGTAAAGTGTTTTCTCTATCCTACATACATATCACTTACTTCACTGCACTATGACACAACCACTGCAAGAGTCTTTCAACAGCTTAAAAGAAATGTTTCTTAAGCGAATGGCTGATTTCGAAGCTGAGTTGCCCAGATCCCAAGGTACTCCATCCATGCCCGGCTTGGCCTCCGAATACACCTCCTTCAAGGCCTTTGTAATGGATGCACTGAAAGGTTATCAACAGCAAATAGAGCTCCTTTCTCATACGCTGGATTCCATGGAGATGAGGACTCGAAGAAAAATGTTGCTGCTGCATAGTGTGACAGAGGATGGCAAAGAGGATACAGCCAAAGTAGTAGTAAATGTTAAAAAGGAGCACCTCAAATCGGACATTACTACAGCTGATATTCGACGCTGTCACAGAATGGGTCGCACATCAAGTAGCAAGGCCAGGCCCATCGCTGTGAAATTCAACAACTCCTTGGTACGGGACAGTGTATGGTTCAGTAAAACCAAATTCAAGGGCACTGGTATTACGGTTTCGGAATTCTTAACCAAACAGCGACACGAAGCTTTCATGGCCGCTCGTCACAAGTTTGGAATAACTCAATGCTGGACTAGGGAGGGCATTATCCATGTTCTTGCGCCTGATGGTTCCCGTCATGGAGTGGTCAACCTCACGGAGCTGCACAAAATTGAGCAAAAGGACGTGGAGAAGCAGCCCACACCAGCGAAGCCAGCCGCAAAATCTAAACGGACTATAGCCCAGAAGAAGTAACTTTCTTTGTTTTGGTCGATTTCTGGTCCGGGTAGTAAGTCATAAGTATCTATCTTTATATTCTTTCTTGCTTTGTACCCACTTTAAGCTCCACTTTACTAATATATTTCCTTTTTCTCTCTATCGTAATAAATTTATAATTAAATAAGTATTTACTGAGGGTGTCTGACATATTATTTGGTTTCTCTTTAGCTGTCTGTCAGCCGTCAGCTGTCATATCCGTCATCTGTCATCTAATGTCTGTCAAATTGTAACGTGTATGGGTACAGGGCTTTTTGGACTGTTTACATATACTTCCTTTTATTCTTATTTTCTTTATCTCTGTTTCTTATTTCCATCTATATAATTGTATTTCATTTTCATTGCTTTTATTAATAAACTCTTGCAATGTTCTTGTTATTTCCCGGACCAATTCGAATTCTGTTTTTTTGTTGTTTTTTGTAACATAATATGTATGTCATGAACGTCGTCGTTTTCTATTCTTGGCACTACTGGCAGGTGGTGTATTATTGGTAGTTTTGAATTAATATTCAGTTTTTAGTAGTAGTAGTATATATAAAATAGGTATTTTATTTGTTTATCTTCTGATTATATATATATTTATATTTTAGATAATATTATTATATTAATTAAGTATATTTGCAGCCAATGATATTGATAGCATTAGTGATGAAGAAAGCTTCTATTCAATATGTAGTATAGATGACAGCTTCACCAGTATACCGTCACTTGCCGACAGTCTTCATTCACAATTTTCTGATGTACCTAAAAATTTCAATGCCGTTCATATCAATGCCCAAAGCATTCCGGCACATTTCCCTGATATGCTGGCCAATCTAGACTGTAAGAACCTTCATGCTATCCTTGTTTCTGAGTCATGGCTTAAGCCCTGTCTGCCTTCTTCATTATACTCCCTACCTGGTTTTCAACTTATCAGAAATGATCGAGCGGTCGGGGGCGGTGGGGGTGTTGCCATATATCTTCGCTCACATATCCCATATACAATTGTAAGTATGTCTGCACAACCACCGCCACCAAATGCCGGTGAGCATTTATTTCTGGCAGTTGCACTAAACCACACTAAAGTTCTTCTCGGCGTTTTCTACTGTCCTTCCCTACGTATTGATTATTTTTCGACCTTTGAAACCGTATTGGTTAATCTTGTGCCTTCTTACAGTCATGTTATCATAATGGGTGATTTTAATACTTGTCTGCTAAAAAATGATTCTCGCTCTTCTTCCCTTCTTTCTACTTCTATAGCCTGTAACTTGTCTATACTACCCTTAAGCACAACTCATCACTTCCCTAACTCTACACCTTCTCTCCTTGATATAATCATGGTTTCCTCTAAGGAACATGTCACCATGCACGGGCAATGTCCAGCAGACATGTTCTCTTACCATGATTTGATGTACATATCTTACAAAATCCGTCCACCTAAAATGAAGCGTAACGTCCTAATGCAGCGTAATTTTGGTGGCATTAACACCGATGCTCTTTGTAAAGATGTCAGTGACAGCAAAATTTAAATACAAAATTAGGCCTGATGAACAGAATCTTCAAAAATATGTTGCGATCAGGAATCACTGCAATAGGGTGTGTAGGGACGCACAACGCCAACATATCCATAATTCTGTGAATAACGGAGATCCAGCGAAGGTCTGGAAATTTCTTAAAACCCTGGGGGTCGGCAAACCACGTCAACACACTATTCCTAATGACTTCAATTTTGATATGCTTAATCAACATTTCTCTGCCTTGTCCAATATTGATAGGACTACTAAAGAAAGCACTATAAATTATCTTTCATCCTTGCCAACCCCTAGTTATTCATCATTTGTCTTTAATCATTTCACCGATAGTGATGTTAAGAAGAACATAATGTCAATCACTTCCAACGCAGTTGGTAGCGACTGTGTCAGCCGTAATATGCTCCTTCCAATCCTCGATTTAATCCTGCCCATAATTACCCACATTCTTAATTACTCCCTATCCAGTGGTCAATTTCCATCAATGTGGAAAGATGCCCTAATAACTCCCATCCCAAAAACCCCTCATCCTTCATCCTTTTCTGACTATCGTCCTATCTCCATCTTACCATTCCTCTCCAAAGTCCTCGAACGTCTCGTCCACAGTCAAATCAACTCGTTCCTATCTAAAAATAATCTCCTTAATCCTTTCCAATCCGGTTTCCGTTCGGGTCATAGTACCGCTACAACCCATGTCAATATTACGGATGACATAAGGGCTGGTATGGAAAGCGGACAGCTCACAATCCTAGCTCTGCTAGATTTTAGCAACGCCTTCAATACAGTGGATCATGACGTTCTTCTTAGCCGTCTTTGCTCTCTTAACATATCTCCTACTGTGATTGATTGGTTTCGTAGTTACCTGTGTGGCCGCCGACAACGTATACTCATTGAAAATACACTTTCGTCTTGGTGTAACACTACTGTTGGTGTGCCCCAGGGTGGCGTGTTATCTCCTTTACTCTTCTCAATGTTTATAAATTCTATATCTAACAATCTTCGCTCTTCCTATCACCTTTATGCAGATGATCTCCAGATCTATACGCAGTCGCCATTCGCACAGTTATCAGATTTTATAGATACCATCAACAATGATCTTGCACAGATTAGCAGCTGGAGTAAATCCTATGGACTTAAAGTGAATCCCTCGAAAACCCAGGTTATTGTTGTTGGTAGTTCGAGAATGATAGCGAAAATCGACTGGTCACAACTTCCTGACATTATTTTTAATGGCACAGTTATTCCTATACAGGATAAAGTAAAGAATCTGAGCCTAACTATCGATTCAACCCTCTCCTGGCGCTCGCAGATTCAAGAAGTGAGTCGTAAGGTGTTTGCATCGGCAGGTTCACTAAGAAGACTTAAGAAATTTTCTTCCTACTGCCACCAAAATTGCACTTGCAAACTCTCTTCTAAAACCAGCTTGAAAACCTTGAGCGCCTTCAAAATCTCTGTATACGATTCATATTTGGATTACGCAAATACGATCATGTCTCACAATTCCGAACACAACTCAAGTGGTTACCAATACGATATCGCCGGAATGCTCACATTTGTATATATATATATATATATATATATATATATATATATATATATATATATATATATATAGTTATTTATGTATGAGTAGGTATATTAATGTACTATTTATTTTATATATGTATATATTAAAAGTAAATCATAATTTACTGGTACACTGACAACTACCATTTCTTTCCTACCAATAATATCCATCCAAAGGTTGCCTGGTAGAAATCGCTGTTAGTGATAAGGCCGCCCATTGTACTGTTTGTAAAATGATCAATTTTTAATATCCAACTTAGTGTACAATAAAGTGTTAAATAAATAAATAAGCATTTATATTTTTATTTATTTATAGACTCACGCCTGTATCCCCGAAGGGGTAGGCAGAGGTGTAAAATTACATTTATATGCAACGTCTGTATTTTGCTTTACCCATTCGTCAACCTACTGACTACTGATATTTATAAGAGTGAGTTCAGAATCATTATAACATTATATTAAGTATTTTTAAATTGTAATTAATAGTAAATATTAAAATATTACAATCTCGGCAGATGTTATGAAATTGAATACCGCAATGTTTATTTATTTAATGGTACTTCACAGCGTACAATGTATTTGCATCGGTTTATTGACCAATCATTACGCCAATTACGAAGCGCATACAATTGTAAATTGAGAGAGTTTGTCTCGTTATATGAATAAGTAGGATAATTCTCACATTTCTGCTATGATTTAAATGGGTAGTCGTATACTTGGCCAATATTCTTCCTGTAAACTATTTTATCAATCAATCAAATCAAAACAAGAGTATTGAAGTATTCTGCTTAGGTATGTATAATAAATTCTTTTGTTTCTCACTTAAAGCAAAAGCAATTCATGTGCTATCGTCCTTACCGTCGAGTGTTGCCATTATACTTCTGTTCATGTCTTTACAAGCCATTTCATAAATATGTTATGATTTTATTCTAACGTGGAACAATAATAGAGGTGGTTAAGTGTTTTTTTACAGGCCTTTAGTAGTGAGTAGCGATAAAACATATCTTATATTATCAGCTAGTAAAAGTAATTAAACAAAATAGTTAAAAGGTAATTGGAACCTAAATAGCTTACTAACAAAAATGAATATTATATTACCTATTAAAAAGATTAACGTAGTTGCTAGAAGTAACTAATGACCAATATACACTAGCAAGAAATACAATACTAATGATCCAAATGTCTTATTACTATGCCGAGTCATTTTCAGTCAATTTGAGGGCTACTACAACTAGTTAAAAAATATCACGCAAAGCTATCTATAAAACATCGATGGGTAATAACGTCGGTAGGTATAATCCTACAACATCTTTACAGTAAGTCGCTTTCTGGCCCTTTGTGAGAATATTAGGCATCGCACAGACCACACAAACATTCTTCTAAGGAATTTCAATCGTGTCTGTATTTGGCAAACCAATTGAAAACTTTTTTCCAACCGTTCCGCAACAAAAAGGTATATAAATTACAAAATAAAGCTTTGTATTTTTTCGACACTTTTTATTAAGAAAGAACGTATTTTAAAAAGGTCAAATTATTTTTGAGAAGGACGAATGCCAACGGTTTTCTGATAAAGTTAAATCATTTTTGTGTCCGGATTTTTATTGAGGAGTGTGAATATTCTTATGTTTGTAGAAAGGAGATAAACCTTAAAATTTTGTTAATTATAATTTTAGATCCTTATTATAATTATAAGGTATATAGTCAGCTATAAATAACGCTTATATTAAGAACACCGCTGATCGCCTAGCCACAATATCGCGCAGAATCTGAAATAGTTCTATCTCTAAAATGTTTTAAATTCACGTGACCTATAAATGTTTGTCCTAAATGCCAGTTTCGTCTAGAATAGGGTTTTGACTTTGTTGTAAACAACCAAGTGCGGAAATAAATATGTCTTGTATGTCTTTATTCAATTTTGTTTATGTCTGCTGTATTTGAGACCTCAGCAGCATTGAAATTAATATTTTTATATTTATTTATAGTCTTACGCCTGTATCCCTGAAAGAGTAGGCACAGGTGTGAAAAATACACCCAAATAATATATACCATATTTTATTTATTTTATTCCTAGAATTTAATTTTAGTTGGAAGTGAAGTTAGTGGTCTTTTTCTCAATGGCAAGAGCAATAAAAAAACTGCTTGAGAGGTGTCAAGGGACACCCGGATGGAACGAAGTTCCTTTCGATTAATTAGTGAAGGAATTGTAATAAAATTTTATTTTTTTAAAGTTATAATAATGTTTTTTTTTTTTTATTATTAACAAATATAATGTAATATAAACTTAATCAGTGGGCTCGATTTTAATAATAATTGATAATTTTACGCCATCTTGGATCTCCAAATAAATGTCATTTACGTTATCAGAATGCATGATAATTATACCCATATTAATTTTACTAAAAATGTCCCGTCCGCCATCTTGGATTCATGTCATTTTCGTGATCAGAAAGCATGAAAACCCCAAAAATGATACCCATATTGATTTTATTAAGAGTGTCACGTCCACCATCTTGGATTCCCAAATAGATGTCATTTTCGTGACCAGAATCCATAAAAACTCCGATAATGATACCCATATGAATTTTATTAAAAATGTCCCGCCCGCCATCTTTGATTCCCAAATAGATGTCATTTTCGTGACCAAAATTTCACAGAATTTAACAGGAATCCATAAAAACTCCGTAAATTATACCCAAATTAATTTTATTAAAAATGTCCCATCCGCCATCTTGGATTCCCAAATAGATCTCATTTTCGTGACCAGAATCCATAAAAACTCCGATAATGATACCCATATGAATTTTATTAAAAATATCCCGCCCGCCATCTTTGATTCCCAAATAGATGTCATTTTCGTGACCAGAATCCATAAAAACTCCGTAAATGATACCAATATTAATTATATTAAAAAAGTCCCATCCGCCATCTTGGATTACTAAATAGATGTCATTTCCGTGACCAGAATCCATAAAAACCCCGAAAATTATACCCATATTAATTTTATTAAAATGTCCCGTCCGCCATCTTTGATTCCCAAATAGATGTCATTTTCGTGACCAGAATCCATAAAAACTCCGTAAATTATACCCATATTAATTATATTAAAAAGGTCCCATCCACCATCTTGGATTCCCGAATAGATGTCATTTTCGTGACCAGAATCCATAAAAACTCCGTTAATGATACCCATATAAATTTTATTAAAAATGTCCCGTCCACCATCTTGGATTCCCAAATAGATATCATTTTCAAAGAAATATAACCTTAACGTAGTCCAACCTCTCTGATCATTTTCGTGATCAGAAAGCATAAACATGATGCTTCCTTTCTATAAGAGAGAAAGAGAGACAGACAGAGAAACATGCGCACGCCGCATGGCTTATAATAGCTTACTATATCAACAAGTGTCGTTACAACTTTTCGTTTTATTTTTTTCCGTCTAGCTCCCTTTCGCACTGCGCGATAAGGAACTTCGTTCCAAAAATTTGCTTATACTCGCAATAAATAAAAGCATGTTCAAGCGTCAAAAACCATCTGAATGAAACATAACTTAATATTTCAACAGAATTTACATGGATACAAGACCTAAATTATGATAAGAACTACACCCAAATTGTTATCAGATCGTTCTAAAAATTCCCAGGAAATCCTGCAAGGAAACCAGGCTGTTATACATTTCTTTTTATTCACTGATTGTCATGAAAACGTAATTTAGATTACAATAAAATTGTGTTATCTCGAAATGAATCAGAATTTGCCGACTAAGCTTGCGTGCCGAGGTATAGGATATGAAGTAGAAAATGAAATAAAAATTCTTGGAGAGATTAAAACTATGAACTTTGTGAAGGAAATAATTGTATATTTTGGTTTCTAATTTCATGTTATAGTTTTGTAAACGAGTTTGTGACTGTCAGTGTTTCATTCAAGGTCGATGATTAGGAATATTTATGTTATAATTTTCTTTGTCTTCTGGTTGTGTATAAATTGTTTGCATCGCTCGCTGCTTTTGATATTTTAGGACCCGTTTATGATAAATATTTTATGTAAAATTTATTCAGCTCAATTAAATTAAATTTTCGGGTTAGTAAAAGAAATTGCTGATTTTATAAAATCGAAAAAATTTGACCTTTTTTATTTTCTGACCAGTGAAGCTTTCACATTTGTTGAATAGACAAAAATGTACTTTATATTTTTACAATGTTACAAGTGCGATGTTTTGTCAAAGAAAATAATAACGTTAAATATTACAAAATTAGACATTTTGATCCTCAAACAAATCTAACTGTGTGAAATACTTAAAAATCGTAATAATTCACCTACTGATAGCATGTTTTAGCTCGAAATCTACCATTAGGTCGTTTACCCAACTATGGTCCCTCAGGCAGTCCTCATTCACTCGGCCGTACCTACAGCGATAAGTGCCTACACTTTCGCGCAGCTTCCAAGCCCGCGTCGTAAGTCGGTTGCCGTATATACCAATGTACTCTGTGGTCGGTTGTCATGGTTGTCACCGCTCGCGCGCAGAGTGATTTTTGGTATTAAATTTGCTAATAACGTGAATTTTAATAGTGAACAACAAAAATATCTCATGTTTTCACTTTGTTATTAACATTGATAATAATTTGTAAATAAATAATAATAATATTCTACCACATACACACGTCACCATCTAGTCCCAAGCTAAGCAGAGCTTGTGTTATGGGTACTAGATAATGGATAAACATACATATATACTTTTTTTTTGTAAATACATACATATTATACATAGAAACACCCAGACCAAGACAAACATCCATATTCATGCACACAAATGTTTGACTTGAGCAAGAATCGAACCCGCGACCATCGGCGTAGCAGTCGCTTACACTCCTGCTGCGCCAACCGGTCGTCAAATAAAGACGATTATGATTAAATTGAGTAAAAAAGAGTACTTATTTCAAAACTTATTTTTATTTCAATGGGTCATTTCACACAATTATGCGTTGTATGTTAGACCTACCCACCTACCACTTACTTATCTGCATATTTAAGATAATCGTATTGTTTACTCATAAAATTTGATTCCTTGATTTTTTTTTAAAGTAAATTATAATTGCTTATGTAAGTAAGTAGTTACATACCTAGATAGATAGATAGATAATATTCTTTATTGTACACCAAAATAAAGTACATTTCTAAGGTATCTTAAATCTAAAATTTATGTACAATCGGCGGCCTTATCGCCAAAGGCGATTTCTTCCAGGCAACCTTAGGATGGACAGAAATTATGTTACATGTTTTGTGACGGTGGTGTAGCTATGTAACTAAGTCTATAACCAAAAATTAAAATAACATACTAAAATACACATATACATATATACACATATATATAAATATATACATAAATATATACCAGTATCCATAATGGTTATACCTACCTAAGACAGTACAGATAAATACATACTATAAGCACATATACAATGAATATGAATATACTAAATAATACAGATACAGCGAATTTAAGTATCAAAGATAGACGATCACTACATTAATGTTCATACCTACATACTAAGTTACCTACTGATTTAAATACTGTTTTTTTATCATTCCTTTGAATATATTTAAGGAATCTGCTCTACGAGTTTCTAATGGTAAAGCATTCCACAAGCGCACAGCCTGAGTAGTGAAAGATTTGTCGAAATAGTTGGTAGAATGCTTCGGCATCTCCAGCGTAAGATCTTCAGACGACCTCAAGGACCTTAGATGTGTGTCATGAAGGAACTTAAATCGTTCTTTGAGATAAGAGGGAGAACTAGGATTAAATAGAACATTATATAACAATGTAAGAGTGTGAGTATTCCTGCGAAGACGAATTGGCAGCCACTTGAGTTTATTGCGAAAATCAGAGACGTGATCATATTTGCGCAAACCAAATATAAATCGAATGCAAAAGTTTTGGAGACGCTCAAGTTTATCTAGCTGCTCTTCAGTGGGGTCGAGATAGCTGACGTCGGCATAGTCAATAACAGGCAGTAGCAGAGTTTGAGCAAGCGCAATCTTAGTGGTGATCGGAAGAAAGTTGCGTAATCTCCGCAACGAACCTGCTGATGCAAACAGTTTGCGACTGGTTTCTTTTATTTGCGATCTCCATGACAAAGTTTCATCGAAGTATATACCCAGGTTTTTAACGGTTTTGGCGAAAGTTAGTTCCTTTCCATCAAAACAGATTTTTGGTAGATGGGGCCAATTGATTTTCGAAACTAGTTTAGGGCTGCCGATAATGATTAGTTGGGTTTTTTCGGCATTCACTATCAGTCCATAATTCTTAGTCCACTCACAAATCCGCGCTAAGTCCGTATTTATGGTAGTGCAGGCTTCTGCTAACTTACTTAAGGGAGCTTGCGTATAAATCTGCAAATCGTCTGCATAAAGGTGGTAGGAAGAAAGTAAGTGGTTTGAAATGGAGTTAATAAATATCGCGAAGAGTAAAGGAGATAGCACGCCACCCTGTGGCACACCGGCATTTGTATTTGACCAAGTGGAATGTTTGTCTTCGATGCGTATACGTTGCCGGCGACCAAACAGGTAACTATGAAACCAATCAATTGCCGATGGAGATACGTTAAGAGAGCGTAGAATGCCAAGTATGATGTGAAAATCTACGGTGTTAAAAGCATTGCTAAAATCAAGTAAGGACAAGACCGTAAGATTTCCATTATCCATGCCTAGCCTAATATCATCAGTTACGCGAACCAAGGCAGTGACAGTACTGTGGCCGGGACGGAAACCGGATTGGAAGGGATTTAGGAGTGCATTTTTATGTAGGAAGGAACTGAGTTGTGAGTGAACTAGACGTTCAAGGACTTTAGACAGGAAGGGTAGAATGGATATGGGTCGGTAATCTGAGACGGAACTGGGTTTAGGTTTCTTGGGTAAGGGGAGTATTAGTGCATCTTTCCAATCGGATGGAAAGCTACCACTGGCAATGGAATGATTAAGGATGTGACATAGGATTGGAAGAATTTCCTCCAGGATGGGAAGGATCATTTTCCGACTGATACAATCGCTGCCGACTGCATTGGACGTAACTGTTAGTATACTCTTCTTAACGTCACAAGCGGTAAATTGTGTGAAAAAAAAGGGAGAATAATCTGGTGTTGGCAAGGAAGAAAGATAAGCTAAGGTGGTTCTTTTTGTATTGTCATCAAATTTTGACGAAGAAGAGAAATGTGTATTAAGAGAGTCAAGGTTGATGTTGTTTGAGATTGATGGTTGACGTGTCTTGCCAACTCCCAAAGTTTTCAGAAATTGCCAGACCTTTGCTGGATCACCGTTTTCAACGGACGATTGGATGTGTTGGCGTTGTGCTTTCCTACACACCTTGTTACAGAGATTTCGAATAGCTACGTATTTTTCCTGTTTGACGGGACTAGGATTTTGCTTCAGTTTTGCCTTGGCGGCGGCTTTCTTTGCCATGATCTTCTTTATGTCCTCCGTTAGCCAAGGTGCTGGTAAATGCTTCAATTTAATAGGGTGATTTGGAGCATGCACGTCGTATAACTGAGTGAGATTGTTAGTTAAGATACGAACTTTAGTATTAACACACTCTGAAGTGAACAAGGGCTCCCAGTCAATATTGCTGGCATCCTCGCGCAATCTGTCGTGATCCATACCACCAAAATTGCGTTGCAAGACCACCTTCGGCTTCATTTTGGGTGGGCGTATTTTGTACGATAGAAAGATAAGATCGTGGTAGGAAAACGCATCTGCCGTATATTGACCATGCTTATAGACAAAACTAGGAGAAGACACCAAAATAAGGTCAAGAAGAGAAGGAGTACAGTTTGGAAAGTGATGAGTTGCGTTTAATTCTAAGATAGACAAGTTACAAGACTCTGTAGCTCGACGAAAATGGGTGGCACGTGAATCTTGTTTGAGAAGGCAGGTGTTAAAGTCACCCATAACAATAGTATGGCTATACAAAGGAGTTAGATCTTCCAGGATCTTCTCAAATGATGAAAAATAATTTACCCGAATAGAAGGCGAATAGTATACACCTAATAGCAGCTTGATATGGTGAAGTTCTATTTCTAAAAAGAGGTGCTCGCCGGCATTAGCCAGTGGTGGCTGTGGAGACATATTGACTATGTTGTAAGGAAATTGGTGACGTAAGTATATGGCAACACCGCCACCACTGCCCAACGAGCGATCATTCCTTATTAAATTGAATCCAGGAAGAGTATACAATGTTGAAGGGAGGCATGGTTTTAGCCAAGACTCGGAGACAAGGACAGCGTGTATGTTTTGGCAGTCTAAGTTAGCCAGCATATCAGGGAAATGGGCTGGAATACTCTGTGCATTAATATGGACTACATTAAAGTTCTTGGGTAGGTCTGAGAATTGTGACTGGAGAATGTCGCCTAGTGAAGGAATGCTTTCGAAACTTTCATTGAAACTTGTTGCAGAAACAAAGGAATCATCACTGTTACTTAAGTCTGTATCTGACATTAAAATATAAATATAAATTTATAAATATAATATTATATAACTAACTAAATGTATAATATAAAAAAAAAAATTATATTAATTACTACTCTATTAGATAACGCGCGGTAAATCTTCACATTCTATCCACCCGCCAGTTGCGCTGTAGCAAAGATAACAAATAAAACGACAGAAGATATGATACTAACAAATAAATAAAAACATAAGAGGAAGACAAACAAGTGAAAGACAAATAAGTAAACGAACACATTAAATAAAGAGAGTCTCAAAAGACGAGTGTCCAAATACATCAAGTGTGAAACGAAACGTATTTGACAGCTGTGACATATGACACATTTGAGTGACAGCGATACTATTGATAGTAAACGGTAAACGTTACCTACATATTAAAGAATACAATTAATATGAACAGAATTAGAAATTGAAGGTAACACAAGTAAATAGAAGACATGCAAATATACCCCGTAGAAGGAAAAGCCTATTTCCTGGAAGCTGCAGCACGCTTGGCTTTCGTTGTAGTTGGTTTAGTAACGAGCTTCTCCACTTCCACCGGCTTTATCTTGTTTAAGTCAGCGACTGAGGTACTACGATAGCGCTTACCATCGGGGCCCAGGATATGAATGAAGCCCTCTCTCGTCCAGCACTGCGCAACGCCAAACCTCGCTCGTGCAGCCATGAAAGCGTCATGTCGCGATCGCGTCAGGAACTCGGACAAAGTGATGCCCGACCCCTTCAGTTTCGCCTTTGCAAACCAGACACCATCCCGCACTGCTGCAGTCTCGAACTTGACCAGTATGGGCCTTGCCTTGTCGTTGGATGTTGGGCGTCCCATCCTGTGACAACGCCGGATATCATCAGCTACGAAGGTGTCAATTTTGAGACGCTGCTTAACAATATCCGTCACCAACCGAGACGTCTCCTCATCCTTACGCTCCTCCACACCGTGAAGCAGTAACATCTAGACTCAGAATTGACTAATAGCCTGAGTAATAAGGTTCAGTTACTTATTTATACCTAGCGAAAAGACGAAAAATACTTCCTAAGAATTCGTCAAGCCAACTTGAAGTAAGTCATCAAAAAATATCACTAAGCATTTAACAAGGATATATCTAGGTTTGTTTTAATTTAATAAAATTTACCGTGTAACCATACGCATTAAACATAGGATAATTATTTTTATTATTATTACGTGGTCAAGTAGTTAGATAGATGATGAATAAATATTATAGTAGCAGCGGCAAATCGACAAACCTAGCGCGACAGCTAGTACGTCACTCCGCGCTAGACAGCGACAGCGTTGTGTTAGAAAAGAGCGGGAACGGTTAGGTGAATATCGCAGTAGGCACTGAGTGCTTATGCGAGCTGAATTGCACTTTGTTGCTTAGCAGCAAGAGTCGCAATTTCTTTAAATTGGTTTGCGAAGTGATGCTTCTGTACGTTAGTACTATCTATTCTGTGCCTCAGGCTCGCATTCAGTGGTCAAGCAGTAAACGTGCCCACGCAATTAGTATTGACAATCTTAGAGTGTGCGCATATGAGTATAGAACTATGGTAAACACTAGCTCCGATCATTTGACTCTATCGGTACGGTGGAAAACTAGAACAAAGCTCGCACAATTTCGCATCATAAATATAGAATCGATTGTCACAAGAACCGATAAAAAGTCGTCTCTACGGAGCCAATACCTGACATGTAAGCTGGTAGTTTTGAAGATAATACAATAGTTGCAGAAGCATTTTATTGAAGTGAGTCCATAACATTTTGTCTTAAATTAGAATTATAATTTTGAAGCAGAAATACATTGAATGTTAGTTTGTTAGTACGTTTTCGTCTAAAATTTCATTGAAAACTAAATTCAAACAGTCCCTTCTTGTTCGCAAGCAGATACGCATGTGTAAGTTTGGTGCAATGTGATCGCGTCCGAATGTTTCCCCGTTGTCGCCATGTCGCACTGAGTCGTCGCACCCAATTTGCTTTTGTAAATACGTAGTTTCCGTTCTGACCTGAATAATTCATTGCCCAACGTGACCGTTTGACTCCCACCAGTTTTGAAAATCAACAGAAAACGGCGCGTCTACACAAATACAAAGGAGTCAAAATTATAAAACTTTCTTTGAAATTACAATTCGAACGGTCCTGCGGCTACTTCTCATTTGTGCGTTTGTTTATCTTTAATTTGAATTTGGAAATTCTTTTCAACCTGTACTCGCAGATAAATAACTTTTTAATCATTGCAGCTTTATTGTTCAACTTGGACTTTTTTGTCCGTGTACGAGTAAATTAAGCTATTACTATTTTGCATCTTTTACTTTTAAAATTGGTCTTTTTGGCAGATTTTATTGCTTCTGTTCCTATTCATCATATTTTAATATATGTAATACAAATACCGCAATACTAAATTAAGTCCGGTAGGGCTAGAATTGTATTATTCATTCACATATACGAGTGTCAACTTCTGTAGAAAGCGCAGTGGTATCACTACTTATTTCATATGCCAAACGTGCAGTTACTGCCGCCGACTAACGAGACTTGGCTTTCTTTTTAGGAAGTTTCTGGTGTCATAATAGCGTCATGTCGGCATAAAAATAATGTGACATTAAATGCATTTAATTCTGGTTACAACTTTAGCATATGATTACATTTGTCGACTAGAATTGTTTAAAAACTGTGTTGAGACTACAATATAGCTGTATACATTTTTTGTTGTTTAAGTGTCAGACATTGAGTGATTGTTCCAATACCGAGAACAGTTTTATTATTGTCACAGTTTAAAACATTCTATGTATTCAAAGCTTACACTTGATCACACTCCAATTTGGTCGATACAGCATCAGATCAAAAGCTCACTAACCACTATAGAGACAATACCCAATCTTCCCACACTAAATTGAAATCCACACGAATTTTGTGTTTCGTACTTCCGGGCAAAACTTTCGCACGAAACGAGCGTTTAAATTGGCACCGAAACATATTCGCAACATCATTCGTTTTGAATATTGGCATCACGTAGAGAAACCCTTAGGGGGATTGCAATACGAGTCAAGGGGCTCGAGAAAATAAAATCGCTACCTTCGCTTTCGTCCCCAGACGACTCAATACAGGTACCTTAGTAAATTAGACCTTTAAAATACGCCTTATTGGATTCATTTTTCTTATAAGGTTGTGTCTGTTTGTTGTTTTGGTAAGCCTCATATTACGACATAACGTAACATTACGGCTGTTTTCATACATAATGTAAGCACAGATGTTAAGATCAATGTTTAAAGTTTTATTAAAATTTATGTAGTCTTGCTTACTCTAAATACTTTAGTTTAGTTTTATTATAGGGCTAATGATGATACAAACATAAATCCGACGACGATATAAACATAAATCTAAATATAGATCAATATTTGAATAGTTTTATATTAAATATTTATATAGTAAGCAAACCTATTAAAATGAGTCTTATATATAACATATAATTGGCAATTTGTTTCCAATAAAAAAAACTCCTTACTTAAAGTTTTATGGGCGGTATTCCACAAAACATTCATGTTCAATCATGTAGTTTGATTGAAATATATCTTAAAAGGACTTCACTGTCTCTGCTGAACTAATATTACTCATACAGATGAGTATTCAAAATTCAAACCTGACCTTTCGTGACAAGAAATCAAATCTGAAGTCAGGGCATGCCCCTGTCAAGTTCACAATCCCTCTCCGTACAAAATTCGTTGTGTACCGGAAGGGTTGATAAATTAACTTCGGGCCTACTTTGATTGCCTTTAGTCCATATTAATATTTGTAAAATGTGTAGCACGAAATGTATCGTCATTTAACAAGGAAAGATGGTGAAAATGCATTAGAACTTTGTTATTTTCTTGGACTGCACTTATCATTATTATAGCTCTAGAGCCTTATCGTTCAGACTTAAAATGCCTGCCTAACCACAAAAAAGCTTATCCAGAGAACGGTGTTTGCAATAACCGGCTTTTCAAGTCAAATCAAATCAATTTATTTAAATAACACAATACACATATACACGCATCACCATCTAGTCCCAAACTAAGCAGAGCTTGTACTATGGGTACTAGACAATGGGTTGACATACATATTTTTCATTAAGATACATACCTAACATACGTGTTACATATGAACATACATACAATAGGTTTTTAAGAAAAGTCTAAAAGAAAATAGCCCACAATCTATTCTTAGACCTACCAAGTACAAGCGAAAAATCATAAAAATTGGGCGTGCCGGTTCGGAGGAGTTCAATACCAAACACTGTGATACGAGCTTTTAATATATAAGATTAAAATGTTAAAATTACATCACGTATACAAAGTGCTTGTATTGTCATATCAACTATTGAATTATAATTATAACGTTATGCCAAAACTACAATGCTCGGACCGTAGAGTTCAGAGTACAAAATGTTCTAAGCAAGGGAAGGAAGTAGTTAGGTCCTATATTTCAGATGAACAATAAGGACCGTATATAATTTTCCTTTGAAATAATACTGCTTTTAGTACAATGTGTCTACTTAGTATTTGGTCTTTGTCTGTTATATGGTAGAGCGTATACAATCACTTCTAGGCTTCATAAATAGGTTCAGTAAATGGAGTTGATTTAGTATATTTACTGTAAAGTAAGCAGTATTTAGTTGAGACTTACAGCAAATTATATTTTTGATGGGCCAATCAGCAAATAGTGTAATAAAAAAATAAAAATAATATCATCAATTTATTAAAAGAAAATCTAGTCTTTGCGATTTTCGATTTCTGCAAAAAATTTAGCTTAAAAAATACACGCATATTTATAATGCATATTTTCAGTAACGGCGATTTTTGTACACGGTTTACGTTGAATAATATTCGATATTCTGCCTAATAATTATTATATTCAATAGAAAATTTAGTACCACTAATAATTGAAAGCTATGACGGTAAGTAAAAGGCAATTCGTCCCATAAGTGTCTTATCGTATATACATAATATCTATTTACAAAGTTGTTAGTTTGAAATTACGCACGTTGGTGGAAATAAATTCAGCTAATGTTAATAAATTATAAAACAAAGAACTAGGTCACACAACAAATTCTTTTTGTTCTTCCAAGATGGCGTCATGAAAATCGAAAACCAATCAGAATTTCAAAAGAAAACAAATCTACAGCGACTCTTATTCGTTTAAACTCGAAGGCAAGCTTGCATCTAATAAAACTTTAAACTATAGGGTGTATCTCTAACTTTGTATAAAAACTCTAAACAAGACTTTGCGCACCAACAGGCAATGCGACCAATTTGCTTATGTAAATGTAAAACCATAGTCTTGAATAATACAAATCGCAAACACCTCCGTGGAATCAACAGCCTCCTTTGTGAATCATGTATAAAACGACTGGCCCTTCTTGCTATACTTGTTTGCTTACCTGTGCATTTTGTGTGTTTATCATACCTTCCCCTCAAGGATATCACCTCAAAATGTATATAATTTAATATAGGTGACTTTGTTCGCTGCTTAGCTTTGTTGATTCTGGTATGTGTGCCGCTAGAACATTAATTTTATATATTACGTCATCCCGATCTTATGTTTGCATTTATACTTATTTATTTACGCTTATTTATGAAAGGTTACATCATATGTTGCTGGTGTACTTAGTAGTGCATTATTTTAAACTGAAATTGTAGCCTCATTGTATTCTATATTTCAGCATATTTTTTTGGCAAATAAAAACCTGACAATTACTTACCCCTGTATCTGTCATCAAATGTATCGTACAAATGTAACATAAGTATTCTCAATATGAATATATTATAAATGCTCCATGTTTTGTAATATTTTAGAACGAAATTTCCATCTATCATTTTAAATGTTGCAGTAGAGTCTATGCATACGAAATAAAACGTTATGAGACTTAAAATAGACCATGTGTATACTATAAAACGTAGCACGCTTACATCACCGCTGTACGATGAGATGCAGAAATTCATGGAATTTTCTTTGTAGGGGTACAAAAGTGACCGTAAATATGTTGAGTACTACTTCGTCTCGTTTTAATGTTCCTATTTTGAGAAGATAAGTTTAAGAAAGTCATTGGAATTGTGATAATATGTGTGAATCTAAAGATTGGCTTAGTTATGTGTCTTTATCAACGATCTATTTGTAGTTGCGTCAGCCGCACGAAGTCGTCATACTATGCTCGTAGTATGTACCTTCTTCTATGGGTCAAAGTCAAAGTCAAAATCATTTATTCATTTAGGCCACAAAGTGACGCTAATGAACGTCAAAAATTAAAGTTAATTACTAGATGATTCTACATTTACATTTACTGCCACGTTCGCAATACAATAGGTAGAACCACGAGAAAGAACGGGCAATAAAACTCGTGGCCACTCTTTTTAACTGCCAGTATAGTGATTTTACATGTTATCTTTGTAAGGAACTGCAACTGTTTCACATCAGGTCAGCTTATTTGTAAAATTTCACCACAATATAATACCTACTTCTACTGTAATTCTGGTCACAAGAAATTCTATACTCAGAAGTGTACATAATACTATCACCAGCTGGCAACAACAAACACAATTTTAAGCTTTTACCTACAAGTAAGTGGATATACCTTGCCATGCAATATGCCATATTTCATTTCAAAACTGCATTTAATAGCCATTTGCAAAAATTAGCAACTTGTCTTTTAATGCTACAATTCCTGCTGTTTACTCAATATGTCTCTTTGTTATTATAAAATCCAATAATGCTTTAACAAAATCAACAAAGAAAATCAATATTAAAAGGTATTGCTTTATGACAGGGACGTAAAAAGATAACCTCCAGTCCAGTTCATTTATATTTTTACGGGACGGAAAGAGAATTGTTAAACCGTTTTTCACAAACCCGTACAATATTCCCAATGAAGATATAACACCCAGTTATTTAATAAAACCAATTCGAGTGAATATTTACTGAAATAGACTCAGTTACACCACCGGCCCACCCAATCAACCCACCGGTCAATCCATCATCAGCCTTTAACAGGCCACTGCTGGACTAGGTCTTTCCTTTGAAAGGAGGAATTGGCCTACTATACCACGCTGGCCAAACGGGTTGGTATAGGGTTTGTATCGAGTTTTTCTTTTCTTACAGTGCTGTTCTATGCGCAATATGCTCCCTCTGTTGGCTCTTAATCCGTCACCACATGGACAGGAAGGAAGACAATAAGATACAATAAGAAGGGAAAAGGGAAGGGATACAATAAGATTAATATAGATTATTTTATAAATACTAAGTGGTCGCCCTCGGTTTCACCAGGGTAAAAGTTCAGTACATTTTCATTTTGTATAAAAGCGACTCAATATTTTAAAGATTTTGCTTTAAATTCATTATAGTTACTGTACTTATGTGATATATAATTTATAACCGGTCTTAAAAAAAACCATAGCAAAGAAAACTAAGCCTTGCGATGTGGTGACTTTTCCAAGTACCAATTACGTTATGAATGATTTTATTTTATTGTAGTTATTGTAAGGAGTCTTTAATAACATCCAAATAGAAAACTCCTGCACTTAGAATCAATCCTATATAACGTGGGACTAACAATAAAAAAACGGACACAAAGAACTCCCAGACTCGGAACAACGGCTTGTAGTCCCTTGTGATCAAACCTATAATATTCGGCGTAATGTTAAGGGATCACTTAAACTTGGACGCCAATCGAGCAGACAACAGAATACCTGAGTGATGTCTATAATACGATAAGCAAGAAATCTGATCTCACCTCTTTTCAAGAGACATCAACTCGGACGTGATTTTTTATTTGTTAGTATTGAAATCCTAAGACAATACACGTAGTATAAAGTCTGTTTTTTCCCATAGTGATATCTTGGCACATTCCGTCAGAAAGGCAGCTCTCCTAGTCGCCTTCGCCAGTGACTTAACATCTCACAGCACCTGAAAAACAATAATATTTCTAAACGTGTTGATTAAAGGATTAACACAGTGCCTTAGAAATTCAGCCTAAAATATCATCATAATTGTCCAAGTATTTTCTCGGTTGCATCTAAGACTTTTAGCGTTAGAGCCCGGAGGTGGACCCCGGGGTCCAACGCTAAGAGTTTACTAGTCCAACCAGATTTAACAGGATATCAGCTTTATTCATCCTGTAAATATATAGTTACTTAATCACAGAATCTAGTATTTTATAGGCCGAAGCTTACGTTACCAGCGATGGTTTATTACTAGCATTATTTAAAAAAAATATTGTAGCTTAGTAACAACGCGAAGAAATATTATGTGCCCTCATAATGTTCTCTTTCATAGTTGAAGCTAACAATAGGCAGGTAATTATCCAGGTTTGTAGATTATTAAAAGTGCTCCGGGCATTAGCTTTCCCAGTTTACATACTTTGTAAGTACGTGTTATAAGACAAATAATTTATTTGATATTGATAAGAATAATAATTAACCTTGCCGTCTCAGGGTGAGAATTTGAAAAAATCCTTTCTTAGTGCTTTCCTACACGTTCCAAGGAACATACTCGTACAAGCTGAATTTTAGCTCTTGCGGGTCAATAGTTTCGGCTGCGTCGTCAGTCAGTCAGTAACGGTTTTTTTATATAAATACGGATATTTTACAACGAAGTCCCCGTTGTGTCCAACAGTACAGCCATGTACGTAAGAACGCGATAAACTCAAAAACTAGGGGGTGAGATTCCTGAGGAAGCCGTGCCAAGTCTATTATATACTTCAGTAACGTCATTATATGACAATGTCAATATTTTTCTCCATTTATTTTTATTAAAGTTTGGGTAAATAGTGAATAATATTGTATACAATACATATAATCTGAAAGCTTGTGAAGTGCTCTTTTCAGTTGGTAGCGCCATCTACCTTTCCATCGAAACTAATCCCATCAACGTCAATCGTTCCACGCTTGCTTGTCTAATGCGAGCGATACCATGTTTCCGTTCCTGTCTCCCATTCCCTAGAAGGGGCACGCCGTTCGCGTATTGGTCGCCGCGTTCATCGACGCGAGAGACAGTCTAAAACATTCGATTCGCTAAATACGCGTCCGCCATACCGGATCGCACCACGCCGCTCCCACTTTAATTATTACCGCTTATAAAACCGCTCGCAAGTGGAAGTGATTGGTGTAGTGAAGTGAATCAAGCAGCTTCAGCCCGAAACCACCAGGAGACTGCCCTTCTGAGACGAAGAAGATTGCCGTATAAGGTAAGTGCCCTCCATCCTTGGAATATCCTATACCCACTCACAATCATCTCTCCCATTCCAATCCTACATCCTCTTCCTTTAGATACAGTCCATTCCTTTCCAAATCGCCTAGAACCTTACGGTTTCGGTGTATCGCCGAACCATTTTTTTGATCCATACGAGTCGGATTCATTTACGTTTTTATACGTTATATCGCTATACCTAGGCAGTTATAGCACCTAGCTATACTCCTAATATATTCACATAACCGTCACATGGTTGTTTCCGCCCGCATCAGTAGGTAAACTTTTATGTAGCTACCTACTTACTCAATTATTATTTCTGGAACTATCATAGTTGTCTTGTAAATCTCATATTTCGAGCAACTTTTAATTCCACAGCTCTAAAGTGTTGCCTACTTAGCCTACTTAGGTAAAATAATAGGTACATTAGATATTCTTATTTTGTTTCGTTCTCATTAGCTTATACTTACGTAAGCATGTCACAACAAAAGAAGTCACGCGTGTCGGAAGACAAAGAGATGACAATCTTAGAAGCAAAACGCAATACTTTATTTGAGCGCTTTCAAAACATCTATGAACGCTCAAAAACCGCACCTATGTCTGACAGTAATAGCGAAGCATTTCTCAGTTATTGTATGACAGTAGATAGTATTCGAACAGATTTTCATAAGTTGTTAGACGATTATAACGCAAGATTACTTTCTATCAATCCTGATGAAAAACCGAACTATCAGGCGTACACCTCATTCGAAGATCTTTATTGTATTATTAAGCGTATACAATCGCAATTGGAGGGTAAATGTTCAGCAGAGCCCGTTGCCCGCAAACCGAGATTACCGCCAATCGAGATTATGTCGTTTGACGGAGATATACGAAATTGGCTGTTATTCTATGCGAGTTTTAAGTCTACAGTGCACGATAATGGTTCTCTGACAGATGTTGACAGGTTGTACTATTTAATAGGTAAACTGTCACCGAAGGCCCAGTCCGTATTTGCAGGTGTCACACCCAGTGCTGAGAATTATCAGGTCATATTTCAGTCACTACTTGACAGATATCAAGACACGCGCGTCCTAGCGTCTACTTACTTTGACCAAGCCTTAAATCTCAAACTGTCCGGCAACGCGTCTGTCGCGAATTTCCAGCTGTTTATTGATAACTTCGTAACCGCGGTTAATTCTCTTAGGAACTCAAAATTAGAAGATCTTTCCGACTTTATGTTGCTTCAACTCGCTTTAAAAAAGTTTGACACTGATACAATTCGCGCATTCGAGATGACGGAACGCAATAATAAAATACCTACACTAGATAGTTTTATTTCGTTCATCAAAGATCAGTGTCGAATATTTCATAATACGCAGTCTGGTTCACCTGGCCCGTCTAATACTAACAGCAACAAACAAAGGTTGAATAAATCGCGAAATAGTAATAATAACTCGGTCCCTAATCCACAATCTTACGTAACATGTTCGGAATCTAATAGTAATAATTCACAGAAGTGTCTATGCAGTAATGTGGTGCACGACCATTTATATAAGTGTCCCACCTTCGATAATTTGAATGCAACCGCTCGTTTTAATTGCGTAAAAGATAACAAAGCTTGCATTAATTGCTTAAGCATAAAACATAAAACAAGTAATTGTTTTAGTAAGACAAAGTGTCGCTTATGCAATAAAAAACATCATTCATTGCTACATTTCGATAAAGATAACCCGTTGTCAAGCCAAGGCGCTAACCTTGACACACTTACGTCACAGGTGCAGGCCACGGTGACTTCCCCCTCCACGCCTCAGAATGAGATATCGTTGTGTACGACGTCCATTGCGCGGACGACGCGCATGCGAGGACGGCACTCGCGCATCTATAATGATCCGCACAGGGCCAAAACGCAGTGTATGACGTCTAAGACTGTTCTGTTAGCGACAGCGCAAGTTATCATATATGATGTTAATGGGTCGCCGCACATGGTACGTTGTCTGCTAGATAGCGCATCTCAGACCAATTTAATAACGTTAGAATTGTTCAAACGCCTCGGATTATGGAATAACTTTAAAAATACGAACTCAATAATCCGAGATATAGGCGGATCACAAAAACATTGCAAGGGTTCCGTAGATATTAAAATACATTCGCGTTTTGATAGGGACATTAATTTTAACATTTCTTCGCTTATTGTGGAGCGTATTACGGACACATTGCCAAACGCTAATGTGGACGTATCGTTTCTTACACACCTCGAGTCATTGCCGCTAGTGGACTCGGAGTTTGCGAATCCGGCAGACATTGATGTTTTGATCGGAGCCGCAATATTCCCGCACTTGCTACTAACTAAAGTGGTATGTAGTGAGCAAAATAACTTACCGCCCGCTATTGAGACGGTATTTGGGTATGTGATTATGGGTACCGTACCTACATTACATACTTCTCAATACGTTACGTCTTGCTGTTGTTCTGTTCTTCAAGAAAACAATATTGATTATCTTCTCAAGCGATTTTGGGAGCTGGAAGAGGTTACCGCACCGCCCTCGATGAGCCGTAAAGATCTCGAGTGTGAAGAACATTTCCGCGCTACCACTGTTCGTGACGACAGTGGCAGATACGTTGTGGCGTTGCCATTCTGTGGTGACCCTTATTCGTTAGGCGACTTGTACGCTGCTGCGCTCAGACGTTTCCATAGTTTGGAACGTAAACTTGATGCATCACTTAAGTTACGCAGCGCCTATAATGACGTCATTCATGACTACATAGATAAAGGTTTTTTGAGTGTAGTTGTAAACAACGAGGGCAACTCTCTGCCCTCATATTACATCCCGCATCACGGCATAGTTCGTGAAGATAAAACCTCTACTAAACTTCGTGAGGTTTTAGACGCTAGTTGTAAGACTACATCGGGTCAGTCGATTAATGACATTCTGCATGCCGGCCCCAATCTACAGGGTGATTTATTTAACATCATAATAAAGTTTCGTCTTTTCCAAATCGCTCTGTCAGCTGATTGCCGCCAAATGTTTCTCAATATCGGCGTTCGCGAATCTGGCCGTAGATTTCAACGGATCTTTTAACGTTTTGACAAGAAAGAACCTTTATCTGTGTATCAGTTCAATCGTGTTTGTTTTGGACTCAAGTCTAGCCCATATCACGCGTTACGAGTTGTTCGCCAGTTGATCGCTGATGAAGGCGATCACTTTCCCGCCGCAGGGCTGTGGCCACTTCCGCTTTGTACATGGATGATATTGCCTGTAGTGTCATATCGGCTCCGCTAGCAATTTCGCTTTGTGAAGAGCTTATTCAGCTTTTCAAGCGAGGCCAGTTTGATCTTGTCAAATGGACAAGCAACTCTAAGGAGGTTCTCGCACGCATACCGGATTCTCATAAGGCTTCTCCAGACATTGAGTTTGAGAAGTCTGTACCGCATAAGGTTCTCGGTTTACGCTGGGACAAATCCTGCGATAGATTTCGATTTGACGTCTCACCGCCAGATGATAAGTGCACCAAACGCACTATGCTGTCCACAGTGGCTCGTACAAAATTGTGGGAGCCACAAAACCCATTATGTCCCATAGGGACATAATGGGTTTTGTGGCTCCCACAATTTTGCACGCCAAGCTCTTGACAAAGGAACTTTGGCTATCAAAGTGTGAGTGGGATGAAACACCCCCTGACTATATTGTCGCCGCTTGGGGCCAGTTTTGTATTGAGCTTACCGCGCTCAATCAAATTATTATTCCGCGTCATCTTGGGTTGGTAGATGGATGTACCATTAACTTAATAGGTTTCGCTGACGCCAGCGAGCGTGCTTACGGCGGAGTTGTATATCTGCAAGTCCGCATTGGTTCTAACTACTCGGTGCAGTTAGTTTGTGCCAAGTCTAAGGTCTCGCCTGTTAAAACCATTTCAGTTGCGAGACTGGAGTTGTGCGCGGCCATTCTGCTGTCTCAGTTGCTCCGCAAGGTTCAAGACACAGTTTTGCCCCACTACCCTATTAATAAAATATACGCATTTTCCGACTCCAAAGTAGTGCTCGCTTGGATTCATTCTTCTCCTCACCGCTGGCAGACTTTTGTCGCCAACCGCGTTAGTAAATTGATTGAACTTGTTCCCGCTATTTGTTTCAATCACGTCGCGGGTTATCGTACTCGTCTTCAGGAAGAACGTTCCATAGATCATATTGACTGGAAGTTTATACCACCAGCATCACCACATTTCGGTGGATGTTGGGAAAGCATGGTCAAAGTAATTAAAACGCATCTCTTCAAGGTTATAGGTCAACAGATCCTCTCTTACGAAGAGCTTTTAACTGTCCTTGCACAAGTCGAGGCACTGATCAACCCGCGCTGTTACCGTGAAAATCGCTAAAGGGAGTTACGTGCGCCCTGTTGTACGTCTCTGTCCGCTTCCAACTCAGTGAGATCTAGCCTGAAGTTGGACCTACCTCTTAGTTTAAGTATTTAGTTAGTAGTTTTCGCTATTATTCCGTTTGTAGTTTTCGCTAAAGTTAAATTTTGATTAATTTTATTGTCATATCGCTGTCTTAGCCTATTGATGGGTTATGCGGTAGTACACCCAACATAGCTAAGTTCAATTCTATTTTCTTTTAAAGGCGACCCTTTAGGGCCGGGGGGATATGGTAGCGATATCACCTTTCCATCGAAACTAATCCCATCAACGTCAATCGTTCCACGCTTGCTTGTCTAATGCGAGCGATACCATGTTTCCGTCCCTGTCTCCCATTCCCTAGAAGGGGCAAGCCGTTCGCGTATTGGTCGCCGCGTTCATCGACGCGAGAGACAGTCTAGAACTTTCGACTCGCTGAGAACGTATCCGCGTCGCGACGAACTGTACCGCACCGCCATAATTTTACCGCTCCCGCTTTATACTAAAAACCGCCCGTGAGTGAAAGTGATTTGTGTAGTGGAGTGATTCAAACAGCTTCAGGACTCTTGAAGACACCAGGAGGCTGCCATTTGCAAGGAAAGAGGACTGACGTACAAGGTAGGTGCCCCTCATCCTTCAACATCCTTAGAATGTCCTATACCCACTCACAATCCTCTTCCCTTATCCTTTCCATGCGACCAGAACTCGCCTTCCTTTAGATACAGTCCATTAATCCTTCTCCAAGTCGCCTAGAACCTACGGTTTCGGTGTAACGCCGAACCATCAGTGATATAAGTAAATAACTGAAATTCTCCAAAACAAATATGTCTGGCTCATGTGGTGGATGCCGCAATAAAATCACTACTAAAGATTATTATTTGAATTGCGCCTTTTGTAAGCTCAAATATGACCTTCCATGTGCTAATTTAAATGAAAAGCGCTTCTCTGCAATGGATACCGATCAGAAAAGTAAATGGAAGTGCCACGACTGTCGCGCTAAACAACTCAAATTTGACAATAGTAATACACCACTGCGGCCTGAAGATTCGCCTAGCAAGATAAAAAATCGGCAAGAATCTCCATTAGGCGGGTCCACACAGACCGAGCAGCCTCGCGAGGAAAATGCTTCGCGAGGCTGCTCGGTCTGTGTGGACGTGGCTCGGTCGAGGAAAACGCATGTGCCGCCGCGGCCGAGCTTACCGTGCGCCCGAGCTACCGAATTAAACACGTCCACACAGAGCGCGCAGCCTCGCGAGGAATTGGCACGCGAGGCTGCGCGCTCTGTGTGGACGTAACCATTTACCAATGACAACATCGCACATCGTAAAAAGTCATTGGCTGCTCTCTCTACAAGCAATGCAAATATAAATTCTTTTATACCTACTCTTTCGAAGGATGACGTTAGAGAAATAATGAGAGAAGAATTCAGCTTCATGAAATCAGCTTTATTGCAAGAACTTAATCAGACTCTTAAACAAATGGTATGTACTGAGCTTCAATCCATAAAACAAGAAATTATTAACTTAGAGAATAGCGTAAAATTTTTGGATTATGAATTTTTCAATTTGATTTTTCAATTATGAAGTCACCCAAAATGCTGTTAATACATACCAAGATACTGTGGTTAAGCTGCAGAAGGATGATACTATTTTAGTGAACACTGTACATGATCTACAAATCAGGCTCCAGGTCATAGAACAACACAACCGTTCTAACAACTTGGAGATACAGTGTGTGCCCGAGCATAGACAAGAGAACTTGATATCAACTGTAATGCAACTCGCAAAAGTAGTATCCTGCGACTTGAGGGAAGCTGATATTCATCACTGCACTCGCGTGGCGAAGAACAACAAGGATGACAAAAGACCTCGAGAAGTCATTGTTAGACTCGCTACCCCGAGGCTTCGTGATACATTTTTAGCTAAAGCTATACATTTTAATAGGATGAATCAGAATAACAAGATTAATACCAGCCATATTGGGATTGGAAGAAACAAATCGCCAATTTACATTCTCGAACACTTGTTCCCAACCAACAAGAAACTTCATGCAGCTGCCCGTCAGCTTGCCAAAGAAAAAGGTTATAAGTTTGTATGGATAAGACAAAGTCGTGTCTTCTTACGAAAAACGGAACACGATGAGTACATATATGTCAAAAATCATGATGCTGGATAAGCTAAAATAACTTGTTTTTACTTACTTTCAGTTTTCCTATTTTTATATTATTATGCAAGATATTTGTATTAACCGTTACAAAGTTCACTATTCTAAACATATATTATCAGAATGTAAGAGGTCTACGGACTAAAACCCATGAGTTTTTATCTGCTATTATTTGTTCTAACTATGACTTAATCATCTTGTCAGAAACGTGGTTAAATAGCACCATATATAACACTGAATTATTTGATAGCCGTTACACTGTATATAGAAAAGATCGCGAAACCAGTGGTTTCCACCACAACAAAGATGGCGGCGGTGTCTTAATAGCAGTTTCCAACTAATTACACTCTACTCGGTATAAATAAGGAGAGAGTCACTGCGAAGAACTATTTGTAAAAGTGGAGGTTAGTCAAAATAAATATATCTTCTTTTGCGCAGTTTACCTTCCACCTCCATTCAATAAAAATATTTAGATAATTTGAACCGCACTTCCGACAACATGGAAAGTGTGTGCCTCATTGGTGATTTCAATTTTAGCTGTATCTCATGGTTAGATTCTAATGATAACGGTGGTAATTATTGTCAACCAACACCTAATCAAAGCTCTTCACAAGCTCATCTGCTTATAGATTTTATGTCCCTTAATACCTTAGCCAACATAACAATGTTACCAACAGCACGAATAAAATTCTTGATTTGGTTCTGAGCAATATGGCTAGCGCAATTACAGTTAACGCATCTCTCAACGCTTTGGTAAATATTGATTAGCATCATATACCTGTTGAAATAACTATTGAGGATATCCAAAGAGCGTCGTTAAAAAGTAAACCTTTTTTAAGGCATAACTTTTACAAAGCAGATTATGATCAAATCAAATCACATTTGGATGTTGTTAACTGTGATAACGAATTGCGGCAATCCCAAAACGTAGACGAAATGATATCGGTGTTTTACAAAAATTTAAATAATATAATCAATAAGTGTGTACCTAAAACTAAATACACCCGAGGAAAACATCCCCCTTGGTTCAGCAAATAGTGAGCTAACACGTGAAAAAAGCAAGTTATTACATAGATTCAGAGTCTTTAAAAATCCGCTCGATGTAATATCACTAAGAATTTTAAACAAAAGGTGTAAAAAGCTTGCAATGGCTTGCTACAAAAATTACATAAGTGTACTTGAGGATAGCATTAGAAAAGACCCAAAATATTGTTATACATATCTAAAAGGTAAACGTAGCAATGCAGTTCAGATACCTCAAACTACATCTTTAAATGACACATGTTCATCAAACGGCTCAGAAATATGTAATTTATTTGCAACTTACTTTTCTTCCACATTTAACGATTCGTCTAGTCTAACGACACCACCTATCGAAACCTGTCAATATACTAACACTATTGGAAACATACATATTGCGCAAGATAATTTTTTTAAATATTTGAAAAGCATTGACATTCATACATTTGCCAACCTCACCTGCAAATGGTGCACCTGCCGATCAACGGACGAGGCTCTGGCAAACAAAATATCCCGATAAGCGGCAATAGGCTCGCCACCTATTACGTGGGATCGAAACACTGGCAAAAAGTGAGCGTTTAATATGCCTCTGCCTACCCCTTCGGGGAAACAGGCGTGAGTCTATGTATGTATGTATGCATTGACATTCATAAGGGTGCTGGACCGGATGGAATATCGACGTATTTCATCTCAAGATGTGCCTCATCCTTAGGTTATCCACTTTATCTTATTTTAAATAAATCTTTTTTAGACAGTGGGACGCGCCGCTTTGTAACATTATGAGGAAAACTCTTTTGGATACATCTTTTAATGTTACAGAGCGTGCTCGTTTGCTGGCTGTGGGGGAATGGGAATCCGGTCTATGGCTTCAGGCACTACCATCGTCCAAAACAGGAACCATGTTGGACGATGAGACGTTTCGTATCGCCACTTGTCTCCGTTTAGGTGCTCCGTGTGTTTCTCCGCATCGATGTCATTGTGGAGAAGACGTCGATAGCCTCGGACACCATGGGCTATCCTGCAGCAGAAGCGCTGGTAGGATTCCTCGTCATGCTCACCTAAATGACATAATCCGTCGTGCTCTTGTCGCGTCTGGTGTACCAGCTGTACTTGAACCAAATGGTTTGGTACGCGACGACGGGAAGAGACCTGACGGTATGCCACTGTTGCCATGGAAAATGGGTAGGCCTTTGGTATTTTTTTATTTTTTATTTTTTTGTTTAGTTCCGCTTCATGGCAATCTGTCATAGGACAATAAGCCACTGAGTTGGCTAACTTTAGGTCTGTTGGTTTGGCTTTATTTATTGAGAGGGCTTCCTAGTTGTAGAGCTCTCTTCTCTCTATGCAAATCTGTTACTTAGACTTGGGATGTCACTTCTCTTTAGCCTCGCATGTTGTTGTCCTCCTGTCCCACTCAGTGATAGTGCCAGCTCATTTGAGTGTTGTGCAAGACTTTTCTGATACCTTTGGCAATGCTGACTTATTTCTTGCTTAACGGTAGGTATGTTGAGGTCGAGGTAAATGTATTTATTACTTATACATTTAGGTATATTAAATATGTTTCTAAGAGTCTTGCTCTGAAATCGTTCCAGGATCTCGATGTTGCTGTTGCTTGCTGTGCCCCATAGTTGAATGCCATATGTCTAGATAGGCTTAATGATGACCTTGTATACCATCATTTTGCTCGCGTTACTTAAGCGGGAGTGGCGACCTGTTAGCCAGTATATACTGCGGAGTTTGCTGTCAAGTTGTTTGCGCTTGGTCCAGATATGCTTCTGCCATGTTAATCTCCGATCCAAGTAAAGACCCAAGTATTTTGCGTGGTCTTCTAGAGGTATTGTGTCTTCGTACAATTTTACTGGTGGGCAGGTTTCTTTCCTAAGTGTGAAGGTAACATGTGTGGACTTGGTATGGTTTGCTTTTATTCGCCACCACTTGAACCACTTTTCAATCTCGGTCAGATGGTTTTGCAGTTGGGTTGAAGCAGTCTCCAATATAGAGTGCACAGACAGGACAGCAGTGTCGTCAGCATAGGTTGCAGTTATTGTGTGCTCATCAGTTGGTAGGTCCGCAGAATAAATCAGGTATAGAACCGGTCCCAGAATACTGCCCTGAGGGACCCCTGAACGTATCTCGTATAGGGCTGAGCACTCAGTGTTGTACTTTACTTGATAAATTCTTCGATCGAGGTAGGATAGAAGTATGTGAAAATACGAATGCGGAAGTGATTTTTTTAGTTTATATGCCAGCCCTTCGTGCCAGACCTTGTCGAAGGCTTGGCTTATGTCTAAAAAGGCGGCAGAGCAGTACTTTCGATTTTCCAGGCATCCACTTATGACGTCGACAATGCGATGAACCTGCTCAATTGTACCATGTTCTTCTCGAAATCCGAATTGGTGGGAGGGGATTATGTTGTTGAGATGCTCTTTCATCCTATTTAAAAGGATCTTTTCCATTAGTTTACCAATTACTGGCAAGAGGCTTATGGGTCTATAAGAATTCCTTTCATGTGGTGGTTTGCCAGGTTTAGGTACCATGACGACTTGAGCAATTTTCCATTGGCCTGGGAAGTGTTCGAGTCTGATGCAGGCGTTGAAGATCTTAACTAAGCTCATGATTCCCTTGTGTGGTAGATGTTTCAAGAGCGTTGCATCGATGAGGTCGTAACCTGGTGCTTTTCCGTCTTTGAGATTATTTATTTCTCTCATAATCTCTTTAGGATTTACGCATCTCAATGGTAGACACATTTGCAGAGGTAAGTTAAGGTAGTCTTTAATTTCCTGTGCGTGTTCCTGATCAGAGTCAGAGTGTGGTTGAAAGACGTCACTTGGATGGTCAGCGAAGGTCTTTGCTTTCTCCTTATCTGATCTTGCCCAGCTGCCCGAGTTATCTCTAATAGGGGTTATCTGAGCTTTAGGTCTTTTTAAGGCTTTAGTAGCTTTCCACAGCGAGTAATTCGTATCCAGTGTTGGTGACAGTGATGACAGGTAGTTTTGGAGGTTGTTGTTGGTATAGATTTCTATGAGGCTTTTTAGTTCTGCCGAGCATTTATTAAATAAAGTTTTGTCTCTTGGGTACCTAGAAGTCTGCCAAGTTTTTCTAAGTCTTCTTTTTTCCTTTATTTTATCTTTGATGTCCTTCGGGTATATATTATGTTTTAGAGGGTTTCCTTTGCTTACGGGTGTGGCTTTGTTGGCGGCTCTATGGATAATAATGTTTTATTCCTCAACGGCGTTTTCCAGATCTTCGACAGTTTTAACTTTTTTATTCAACTTGACCTCTGAGGTAATGACGCTTTGGTATATATCCCATTTCGTATTTTTCTTATGGTATATTCGTGTGGGGAGCTCAACTAGTGTCACCTTTGTACTGATGTTAAGGATTACCGGGGTGTGGTCAAACTTAAGTCAATACACGACTCTATATTAGTGAGGTTCATGTCAATATTTTTTGTTATAAAGAAATCCAGTAAATCAGGAATCTTGTTTCTGTCAGTTGGCCAATAAGTTGGTTCACCATTGGAGAGCCATTCAAGCTTCATTTTTTCTGTCACTCTCAGGAGTTGCCTACCTCTTGGGTTAATAAGTCTGGAGCCCCAGTGTGTGTGCTTGGAGTTCCAATCGCCACCACAGATAAATCTAGGACCCATTCTAGCAAAGAAGTTCTCAAAGTCTCGTTCAGATATTGTGTGTCTGGGAGGGCAATAAACAGCAGATATTGTTGTTTCTATATTGTTGTTTGTGAGTTTTATAGAGGTTGCCTGGATTTTTTCGGTGCGAAACTGCTCCAAGGGATAGTGATGGATGTTGTTTTTGATAATAATAGCTGTTCCTCCATGGCTGTTTCCAGATGGATGGTTTGTAGCGTGGATGGTGTAATTTTTAAACGTGACATGAGACTTATCTGTAAATCTTGTTTCAGATATTAGGGCTATGTCTATCGTTTCAGTTTCGAGGAATGTTTCTAATTCTTGACGTCTTTCAGTCAAGCCATTGGCGTTCCAAGTTATTACTCGGAAGTTGATTCCAATCATTTTTTGGAAAGGCTGCTGACTATTTGGACCATGCTATTTAGCATTTTGTCCATCGTCTTTTCCATTACGGTCATCATTGTCTGCTGGATCCTTTCAAGCATGGTCTCCAGTAACTGGGTAATGTTGTGCATGTCTGTGCTTTCAGCTTGCTGTTTCGGTTCGGTTTGTGTCTTAATTGCGTCTGCGTAGGTCTTGGTTATTTTTCTATTTGTTGGAGTATTGTGTGTAGTAATCTTTTCGATTTTATCAGCTGACACTTGTGTATTTTCTTTGTTTTTCGGAATGATTTTAAATTTTTTTCTTTGTATTGCTTATAGGTTTTACAACCTTTGTAGCTGGCAGGATGATTCTCCAGGCAGTTAGCACATGTTGCATCAGTATCTGGTGTTTTTTTGCAGGTTGTAGTAGGATGTTATTCACTACATTTGACGCACCTAAAAGGCTTGAAGCATTGATTTTTAGTATGGCCGAATCTCTGACACCTTTTGCATTGCAGAATTTCCTTGCTTTTCTTTTTATATGGAGCTTCAAATGTAACTTTTAAGTTGTTTATATGTTTCACGCTGAAGATTTCCTTATTGTTATGCTTTGGCTCTAAGTCCACATAAAACATTGGTAATGGGTGTTTTGTAGTTTGATGTAGTACGTTGACTACTTGTCTGACCTCGTGCCCCATCTCAGATAATTCTATTGCAATTTGTTTGGTGTCTTCAGAGTGGTGAAGGCCACGCAGAACGACTCTATAGGCTCTTTCACTTTTTAGTTGGTATGTGTAGTGTGATATATTATTAGAAATGAAATTTTCTCTAATGCATTTGTAGGTTTGTATGTCTTTGGGCATTATTTTGATGACATGACCTGATCTAAGAGTATTCATGGTGTAAAATGAGTTTTCAACGAACTTGTTCATGGCATCCTTCAGTGATGTTACATTTAATACTCCTGTCACAAATATGGGTTCTGGTTTGGGTACAAATTCTTTTATTGTCTCGTTTTCATTTTGTTCTACTTCTAGTATTTCAAAGCTATTGTGTGTTGGTATTGCTATCTCTGGCTTATTTTTTTTCTTCTTATTGGTGTCTTCATTCATTGGGCTTGTTTCTTTTCTTTTGTACCTCTTGAAGTGAGATTGATCATTTTGCCAATTATTTTTCGCACACAATGAATGCGTTGGCGTATCTATTATATTTATTTTATCTTCATCATTTGTTTTTCTGATGGTATTTGGTTCGTCTCCTATTGTTGAGGGTATGGATGGTGTTGACATAGTTGTTTGTCTTGTGAACATGCTTTTGTGAAGTGTCTGTTGGATCATATTGTTTGGATTGGGTTTTGGAATTGTTTGTATTTCATTTATCATTGTATTCCCACAAGTAAGGTCGATAAAAAAGGTCACCTGGGGGGTGACGCCTATTCCCCCAGGAAGGCATATGCAACGACGTTTGCCAGGTCCGCCGAGGTTGGCGCTAGCGACTTACCATCCGTAAGCCATTCATCCTGTCGGCGCGTATCCCACCTTAGGATTGGAAGCTTTTTATACAGGGTTTCTACCTCGTAGCCCGGGCGGTTAAGCCAAGGCTTCCGATTCTGTGGTACCTATCTTCAGAGTTGCGGGTTGTGTTGGGTCATTTCCTACCTACACTTTGACTGACTTGTTAGGCCAGTTGGGATCGAGTTAATTGACCGTCGCTCGATGCTCGACGTTGACCTTTTCCGGCTGGTTAGGTCTCCTCTCAGCCAACCCTCCTCCTTTCTCAAACGGGCTTGGGACCGTCTACGGCGGAGTTTAGGCCTTTGGTGTGGGACGCAACCTGCGTAGACACCCTCGCGCCATCCCATGTTTCAAGCTCGGGAGGTCATGCTGGCGCTGCTGCTGCATCTGCGGAAACCCTCAAACGGCGCAAATACAGTAATCTAGTAGCTAATTACGTATTTGAGCCGTTTGCGGTGGAAACGCTAGGCTCATGGGGTCCGAGCGCTCGTTCTTTATACCGAGAAATACCTACACGGTTAGTCGACGTCTCACGTGACCAGAAGGCTGGTTTATTCATTGCTCAGAGAATCAGCATTGCCATCCAGCGTGGCAATGCTGCCAGCCTTCTGGGCACGTTACCCGATGATATTGATGCGGAGGCATTCTACGACGCCTAAACACACCTGTACATATGTATCTATTTTTTACTCTTCATTTTTAGTTTTATGTACATATATATTCTTAGACAGTATGATTATTTAAGATAGTCATGTATATAGTTATAATTAATCATCTGCAATGTACCTAATTATGAAAATTTAACAAAATAAATAAAGTTCATATATAATAAAGTGAAAAAAAAAACTTTATTAACTGGTACCTTCCCAACTTTGTGGAAAACTGCTAAAGTGGTTCCTATTTATAAGACTGGTGGTACAGAAGTAATTTCTAATTACAGGCCTATTTCAATACTTTCGGCTTTTGCTAAATTATTTGAAGATTTAATATACCCTTATTTGAAAAATCATACACGACATATTTTTGTTAACGAACAGCATGGTTTCATAGAGGCTCGATCAACAAATACAAATCTCGTGGCGTATCATAATGAGCGCTTACGAATGCAGTTGATGCAGGTATTCAAGTAAGCTCGGTTTATATGGATTTTGCTAAGGCGTTCGATAGAGTTTGCCACGAAGTGCTAATAAAAAAGTTGGATTCATATGGCGTGTGCGGTACCCTCTTGAAGTGGTTTCAGTCATATTTATCCAACAGAAAGCAATATGTTGCAGTTAAGGGGTTTCATTCCAAAACATATACATCTACTTCCGGCGTTCCGCAAGGCTCCCATTTGGGACCCTGGCTCTTTAATTTATTTATTAATGACATAGTCTCTTCCATCAAATTTTTTAGCGTTTATCTATTTGCGGATGATTCAAAAATATGTAATACTATAAGAGATTCACTGGTCTGTGATTTTCTACAAAAGGACCATGATTCCATAAGTGAGTGGTGTGCTTTGAACAAAATGTCCTTAAATACTAATAAATGCTTTACCGTCACGTTCACCCGCAACCACAATGTAATTAAAACACAATATCAAATCAATGGTATAATACTTGAGGAAAAAACAGTGTTGAGGGATTTGGGAGTCCTTTTCGACTCCAAATTAACTTTTTTACCGCACTTTGATCGTATTATTAACAAATCCTCTAAAATGCTCGGCTTCATCATACGCAACGGTAAACTTTTTCGCAAACCAGCCACTAAAATTGTATTATACAATAGTTATGTACGAAGTCACCTGGAATATTGGTCTGTTGTCTGGTCGCCTCAATACAACGTGCATCACTTAAGAATAGAGAGAGTCCAAAAGCGATTTCTTAGGCATCTAGCCTTCTCTTGTAAGTTGCATAAACGACTGCCATCCTATAGTGATAAGCTACGGTACTTTGAAGTAGATAGCCTGTCATGTCGTAGACAAGTTAACGATATGGTATTTCTCTACAAATTATGAAGAAGTGATATCGACTGCCCATGCTCCATCTTAGATTCATACGTGTCCCTCGCCGTGTACCTAGGCGCGACTTAGTTAATGTAGGAATTTTACATCAGCCATTTGCCAGAACCAATTTAAAGCAATTTTCGCCCGTAAATCGGTTATCCAAAGCATACAATGCCATATCGGGTAAAGTTGATTTATTTGCGGGCAAGCTCTCCACATTTAAAACAACACTGCTAAGATTATTAAGATTAATTTAAGTTTATTATTAAAATTGTCTAATTGTCTTTTTTCATTTCTTTTCTCATTGTGTTGTCCAATTTAGTTTTTAGTTACTTAATATTTAATTGTCTGTTTTCCTTTTATACTTATACATAAATGTAAGTTTTGGTTCTTGTTGTGACACCTTAGAATGTTGCACATTTAGTTTTTTTATCTTATTAATTCTGTCTTGTATCATTAATTACAATGTAACAACTACTGGTTGTCCTAAATAAATAAATAAATAAGTAAATAAATAAATAAAAAAAAAATAAAAAAAAAAATGAATGAATGAATGAATAAATAAATAAATAAATAGATATATAGATAAATAAATAAACAAATAAATAAATAAATAAATAAACAAATAAATAAATAAGTAAATAAATAAACAAATAAATAAATAAATAAATAAATAAATAAATAAATAAATAAATAAATAAATAAATAAATAAATAAATAAATAAATAAATAAATAAATAAATAAATAAATAAATAAATAAATAAATAAATAAATAAATAAATAAATAAATAAATAAATAAATAAATAAATAAATAAATAAATAAATAAATAAATAAATAAATAAATAAATAAATAAATAAATAAATAAATAAATAAATAAATAAATAAATAAATAAATAAATAAATAAATAAATAAATAAATAAATAAATAAATAAATAAATAAATAAATACATAAATAAATAAATAAATAAATAAATAAATAAATAAATAAATAAATAAATAAATAAATAAATAAATAAATAAATAAATAAATAAATAAATAAATAAATAAATAAATAAATAAATAAATAAATAAATAAATAAATAAATAAATAAATAAATAAATAAATAAATAAATAAATAAATAAATAAATAAATAAATAAATAAATAAATAAATAAATAAATAAATAAATAAATAAATAAATAAATAAATAAATAAATAAATAAATAAATAAATAAATAAATAAATAAATAAATAAATAAATAAATAAATAAATAAATATAACGATTAGTAAATAAATAAATAAATATAACGATTAGTAAATAAATAAATAAATGTACGCAGGAAAGACAAAAACACGTTACTGTAAATAGCTTTTCCCTTTTTGATACCATTATCCATTATAAGTTTTAGTTTGTTTAGAGCACAGAAATCTAGTTATAATTTTTACAAAACAGTTTACTGGAAAAATTATAACTTTAAGGAGTCAGTATTGATTCATTATGATGATATTCGTCACAAAAAATAGTTTTTATTTATAGACGAATAATACAGGTAAATTCATTCAAAAACGTTTAACTCGAAAAGTAATCGTACGAATCACGTGACAAAAAATTCACAAGGTCTAATCGCATATCTAGAACAATAATTCCCCATAAAAGAGCTTCTATCGCATTTAAAGGGTTTTCTAAAATTGTGTTTTAATATCAGGTAATGACTAAATAACATCACCTTACGTCGAACCAACGCTATATTTCGCGGTGGGTAAATACCCTTTTTTTTGGGCGGTAGGTGTAAATAAGTTACAACATCTAAAAATTTTGAAAAAGTTATTTAATTAAATTTTGCAAAGTTTTCTGAACTTTTGAAGATATTCTGAGTGCAACTGATTACAAATAGCTTGTACTCACGTTTGTTACATGTAACAATCAGTTTTGAGTTACATTACCACCTGCCAGCTGATCAGTACAAACTTAAACTAAACATCACAACTTTCATCAAGTTTATTTCTCAAAATAAATATGTCACAACTGCTGGAAATTCAAGCTGCACAGAAAAGTCTGGAAGACTCTTTTGCAAAAAGAATGGGTGAGTTAGAGGCCCAGATTCAAGGTAGCGCGCCAGTCAAGGACACCGTAGCAAAGTTGGCTGAAGAGTTCCGTACCTTTCGAGAACTTGCTTTCAACATGCTTGGAATCCTTAGAAAGCAGATAAACGAATGTGTCAAAATGTATGATACCATGGAGACAAGGCATCGCAGGAAGGCACTTGTATTCACTGGCTTCAAAGAGTTGGCGAAGGAGGATTGTGTTACTCTCATCATAGGGACCCTGCAAAACACTTTGGGTCTGAAAAACCTATCTGCTGAGGCCATCAAAACTTGCCATACACTCGGTAGCCCAAATAAAGATCATCCCCGGCCTATTCTGGTTCGTTTCAGCAGCTTGGATGATAAGATGTCAGTGTGGAGGGCCAAGAAAGCACTCAAGGGCTCTTCAATCTCAGTCAAGGAGTTCCTCACCAAGTCTCGACAGACTGTATTCGGGCGGGCCCGTCAGCACTACGGTATGCGGTCTTGTTGGACGCAGGATGGCACCATTGTTATCAAAACTCCGGACGGGAATCGTTCAAAAATCACGTGCATGGACGGCTTAAAATCAGTGATAGCAAAGTACCCAGAACGATTGGATGGCTCTTCGTCTGCTGCTGGAACCACTGGCGGTGCTGGAAGTGGAAGTTCGTCCGGGGCAGCAAACAAGAACTCCCGTAAAAACTGAGGTGACACCAGCGTTGTATTCTTGTTATATTTGACTTCATAAGTTTATTGGCTCCATAATTCATAAGAGATCCTCTTATTCTTATCGGCTTAACCATTTTGTTTACTTCTCGTTTATAAAGTTCTGTTTACCCACTAATTTATTTTCAAATTTATATATTGTTACTACATAGTAGTCTACATAGGTACATGAATTTTTTTTGTAATTTGCCAGGTTATTACATTGACAGTTGACATGTGTCAATCTTGTCAGATTGTAACAAAATGTTTTGGGTGCGTTCGTATTTTTTCTTTTCTCTTGATGCTAAATGTGTCATATTATGTTAGTTTTAATTATACAGTATATGTTTCAACACTATTTTTGTTCTCGTATTTAAGTTTATGTTATCTGTTTGTTGTTTTTATGTTTAGTGTTTATTGTGTGAATTTAGCTGGCGGGTGGTGCAGTAATGATAATATTTTGAGGTAAATTAATAACTTGATATATTTTATTTTACTTTATTTATATATTTATATAATATTATTATATATATATTAATTAATCTATGAATATTAATGATGACATATTTATATCTGCTAACAATTCTTTGGTTTCGTCTGCTGATGATAGTTTCTCCTCGATTGCTGACGTATCACTTGGTGATTTTGTACGTGAGACATTCAACAGAAATTCAAATTGTTCAAATAGATTACTGAATGTGTGTCACATAAATGCTCAAAGTGTGGCAAGTCACTACAGTGACCTCCTTGAGGCATTTTCTGATGCAAATGTTCATGCCGTCCTAATTTCGGAGAGCTGGCTCAAACCTCAACTTCTTTCAACCACTTATCCTTTACTGGGATATGTTCTCATTCGCAACGACCGTGTAGAGAAAAGAGGCGGCGGTGTCGCAATTTACTTGCGAAGCGACTTTTCTTATAAAATTCTTGCCTCTTCCCCTTGTAAATCTTCTGCTGAATTTCTTTTCCTAGAGGTTTGGGTTAGGAGGACTAAAATTGTCCTTGGAGTAGTATATTGTCCCCCAGCAATTGATTATTTCACCGACTTAGAACTGGTATTAGAATCTTTAGGGTCTGAGTACGAACATCACGTCATTATGGGAGATTTCAATACCAACCTCCTCTCTACCCAGTCTCCTCGTGCACAAAAACTCCTACACATCCTCGAGTCAGCCAGTCTTAGTGTATTACCACTGCAAGCCACTCACCACAACAATAATGGCGACGACACCTGGCTTGACTTGATGTTAACCTCTAGTCCGTCCTTAGTATCTTCCCATGGTCAATATCCTGCTCCCGGCTTTTCCCACCATGACCTCATTTTCCTTGCCTACGCCCTCAATCCTCCCAAACCTCAACCTAAAGTATTGTACAAGCATTGCTTTGCCAGGATTAATGTAGAGATGCTCTCTTCTGATGCCTCCTTGATCGACTGGGAACCTCTGATGGTGGCAGCCACTATCGATCAGAAGCTTGACCTCTTTAATACAGTTGTTATGCAGCTTTACGACGATCATGCCCCTATTAAGAAGGTTAGGTTGAAACGTCCACCAGCACCATGGATGTCTAGGTTAGTTCTGATGGCGATGAGGAGACGTGACCGTGCATTCAGGGCATTCAAACGGAATCGCTCGGATGATAGCTGGGCCTATTATAAGGCTGCAAGAAATCGCTGCAACCAGATGATACGCAATGCCAAACGCCGACACATCATAAGCAATATCGACTGTGGATCTCCAGGTGATATCTGGCGATTTCTAGTGACGTTGGGGATAGGCAGATCGAGGCAGTGCAGTCTACCGGAGACTATTGGGTTAGACGATATCAATACTCATTTCATTACCTCGAATACTCTGGATCGTCTAACCATGCTTCAAACGATTGACTTCATTGCGGGACTGCCTACACTTAATTTAGATCCTTTTAATTTTTCTCCCGTCACCTTAGATGAAGTTAAAAAGTCCATCCTCTCCATTAAGTCAAGGGCAGTCGGGTACGATAATATCAGTCGTCGCATGATTACCACTGTCCTTGACCAACTCCTTCCTGTTATCACTCACATAATCAACTTTTCCCTCTCCTCGGGTCAATATCCTGCCGTCTGGCGAAAAGCCTACGTTCGGCCTCTCCCTAAAATATCAAATCCTACTATGCCGAACCACTTTAGACCCATTTCCATTCTCCCATTCCTATCCAAAGTCCTAGAGGCTTGTGTACACAAGCAGTTATCCCGATTCATCCTACCCAATAATATCCTTAGTCCATTCCAATCTGGATTACGGCCTGGTCATAGTACTGTTTCCGCTCTGCTGAAGGTGACTGGCGATATTAGGGCGGGCGTGGAGAAAGCCGAGGTAACTGTGTTAGTCTTGGTGGACTTCTCAAACGCCTTTAATACCGTCAGCCACGATGTACTTTTGGCCATCCTTTCCCACCTTAATATTTCATCTGAGGCTCGGGATTGGTTCTCTTCATATCTTCGTGGTCGCCAGCAATTGGTTCGCATTGATGACACATCGTCGAATTGGTGTGATCTGGACACTGGGGTTCCACAAGGCGGAATTCTCTCTCCACTTCTATTCTCACTATTCATTAACCTCATCACTCATGAACTTCAGTGTGCGTATCATCTATATGCTGACGACTTGCAGCTTTACGCTCAGGCAAGGGTAGACAAGCTGCCCGATTTAATTGCAGATGTTAATCGAGACTTACAGGCTATAGGAGTGTGGTCGGACAGATTTGGCCTTTGCGTTAATCCTACAAAATGCCAGGCTATCGTGGTGGGAAGTTCGCGTATGATTAATAGAATAGATTTTTCAAGCCTGTCGCCTGTAATTTTTAACGGGTGTGCTATACCATTCTCGACATCTGTGAAAAATCTTGGTCTACACATAGATAACAACCTTGACTGGCGGACTCAGATTTCAGTCGTCAGCCAAAAAGTATTTGGGACTCTGCGCTCACTGTACCGTCTCAAAAATTTTCTTCCATCTAAAACTAAGGCAATGCTTGTGCAAACTTTAATCTTCCCTATAATTGACTATGGTGACGTATGTTATCTCGACCTGAATGCAGATCTGCTCAACAAACTTGACCGACTTCTCAATTATTGCATTCGGTTCGTTTTTAATCTGCGTAAGTTCGATCACGTTTCTAAATTTCGCAAAGAATTAAAATGGTTGCCGATTCGTCAGCGACGAAATTTGCGTACTTTGACGACTTTATACTCTTTTCTTCACTCTCCTAACGGTCCGTCATATCTAGTACCTTATTTTCAATATCTTTGCTCCAATCATGATAAGAACTTGCGATCTACTAATAACCTTCTTCTTCTCTGTCCATCTCACACTTCTACTTTAGTACATTCTTCTTTCAATATCCAATCTATCCTTCTTTGGAATGCTCTCCCTCCCGAAGTTAGGACGTCCAGTAGCCGTGCCACGTTCAAATTTAGAGTTCGCCAGCTTTTGTATAGCAAATTGTCGGAAGCTTCTCAATAGCACTTTATAACTTACTTGTTAGCAGTCTATCTTTTAAAAAAATATTTTCATGTGTATATATATGTATTATTTATTTTATATGTGTATGTATATATTATATATATGTATATATACCTACCTATATTTATATATGTATTTATTTTATATGTATGTATGGATATTTTATGTATTAAAATTTAAATTATAAGTATGTATTATGTTGCGTATTCTCTTTAATTTTACACTGTTGTAGTAGACACCTGCCATGATCATCTCTGCATCATCTAAAGGTTGACTGGGAGAAAATGCCTATAGGCATTAAGTCCGCCTTGTGCAATGTATTTTGCAGGAAGTTTTTAAATAAATAAAATAAATATTTCCGTGCTTGCATTCTACGCCGAATTGCCGGGCCAGTGACACAAGGCTCTATCGCGGCACCAGCATACAGAGCCACCGAATCAAGCAATTTTGAGTTCTATTAGGAAGCATTTAAGTTCTAAAGTATGTGCAAAATAAATTTGCCATTCATTATTTGACAAACGATTTAAATGTGACTTGCAAAGTTTATCGTGGCTTTTATTTTTGCATCTCTTCCCAAGTTGACAAAGAACGCAACGATAAATTGCCAACGGGGTCATGTAAGGTATTTTTCGATTATATAGGCATTTTTCACGCGAAGGGGATATTATACGACCATTATTTGAAGTCTGATATAGATGCAAATGCAGCTCATATGTAGGTATGAATATAATGTTACAAAAAACAGAGAAATTATATTGCAGACCGCATTAGTAAGAGTAATATGAACTTTATCGTCTTTAATACCAGACCAGTGAAATACCTACCTACTTGACAAAAGTGGAGAATAGATAGCGTCCGACAGTACCCATCCAGCAACTGATAATCTTAGCTAGCCTATAACCATTATCATGGTTTTATTCATATACTCTTCGTATTACGATAGCAAGAAAACGTGACTCCAGCGTGATAAATATAATAATAATTTAAAAAACTGCTTTAAAAAATATTTTCAAGCGACAAAGCCTTGTTGATAATCTCACTCTCGCATAGAAGATCAATGCGAATAATCAATTATCCGATTTATGAGTTTAGTTCGGTGAGTAGGTGTGCCAGTTGCTTTAGCTAACTTCTCTCGCGCTCTCTTTCCCTTTCATATAGTGAGATGTGAGAGAAAAATAGATAAGAGGCTTGGGAGACAAAAACCTACTTTATTAACCCCTCAACTGCATTATACACCTCATAGGTGCATAACGGGACGGCTATAATTGGTCGTTGATATTTAACGGTTTTTGCACTTGTAACACGATCTGGTTATATCATTCAATTTATCGATTTCCGCTTGATAATGCTTTTATAAACTGGAAACGAGCAAGAATGAACGAAAATTAACAAAAAAAATACGTATGCTATTGAACTTTGCGACGACGCCATTTTGGCCATTTTGATATCGAAATAAGTGTGCACGAGAAAAGAAGAAATGTTTGTAATGAGAAAACAATGAATAATCTTATAAGTATTACATACAGAACTACTGGAAAATAAGTGTAGATTTCATATTGAGTTATAGTTTATCGAAAAGTGATAAATATTGCAGTGAAAAAGTAACGAAACTTTTGTAATGCACTTTTTACGTTCCCAATGAATGGCGGCCGTTATTTTTCTTCGCGTAAACAAAAACGTTTTATGGTGAAATAATGTTTCTAAAGTAAAATGTGTTGTGTTATCTTTGCACATTGTATATTGTTATAAAGTAATAAAGTGTTCGTTTGGTGATTATGTGTGGATATTCTATAAATTGTGATAAAGTTATAAGTTACACCCATGAAATTTCTCAAAATCAAAATATATTACATCGCTGCGAGAACAGGTCAGTTTTATTTACTTATTGAAAGATATATGTAACTAGTTAGATGAACTCGTAACAAAGCCAGGAAGGTGTAATTCATGCCATATAATTATATTTTTATAGACGATTGTTTCGTTTTGCAAGTCTACTTGAAAATTAAAAATTATTTGAAATGACGTTGTATTTCCTGCGTTGGGCGCAAGGCCCTTGCGCAGAATAGAGGTTAAAGTTGCCGATGCGCGAGTGATGCTTGATTGTCACTAGCTATGGTTAGCTGATTGCTATGAAACGTGCCGTAGATGGTTTGTCGCCAATGATTATAAGAATGTTTTCATGAGGCCTGTTACAGAGACCGCAGACTGTTCTGCAGGGTATCTGGACTGAGATGAATTTTACAATTTTACTTCTACAATAAACATCGGTTAGTATATATGTAACTATGCACTATTGTTAGAGGAAAATGGAAAAAATTACGATTGGCCAATGAAGAAATATGACGGTCGTATTACTATCCATTGAACCATGACTAACATCAGACATTCTCAGATCACACATATTATAAGACGCGGTCAGAAACTACGACATAATAGACGGAATCTGTCTAGTCAAAAATATAGACATTGGAATTTGAGAGTACTGAATGCTCAAATTCAATGCGATAAAAATATCCTTAGCGTATTAGGTTGGAAACGTCTAGAATCCGTGAATTCTGTGCTGAATATTGAATGTGGGTACATAACTTGCAACACGTACTCTTACGTATGTTCATGTCAGATTTCTAGCATTAAATTATTTTTATTGCATTTAAGACTGTTGAGATGAATGCAACGATTTAATAGTGACTTTATTGCTGCTGCTACGCGGATAATATTTCTCGAGATTTTCTCTAACCCAAAAGGTGCGTTCGTTAAAATTTTCTTGTATGAATTATACACTTGGCATTCCAATTCAAAGAACGGATTATTTCTAGTTGAAGTTTTAGTTTATATAGTCAACGCCCAAGTAATCATCAGCCCTATATATTGTCCCACTGATGGGCATGAGCCTCTTTTCACTATGAGAAGGGTAAGGCCATAGTCCACCACACTGGCCAAGTGCGGGTTGGCAGACTTCACATGTCTTTCAAGAACATTATGGAGAACTCTCCGACATGCAGATTTTCTCACGATATTTTCCTTAACCGTTTAGCAAGCGATAATTAACAATTTAATACGCACTTAACTTCGAAAAGTCATTGGTGCGCGCCGTGGATTCGAACCCGAGACCCTCTGCATAGCAGTCCGTCGGTCTCTCCACTCGGCTATCGCTGCTTTACTTGTCTTGGTCATCAATAATTTAGCATGCATAGCGCTAACATTAAATTAAATTGTCTCTTTATCTGAATAGTCTACAACACAAATTATTCGATTCTCAGAACACCAGCAATGTAAAAATAACTTGCCGCCTCTAAGCCCACGGCTGTAAACACAACACAGATTACTTTTTACACAAATACCTTATTCTAAAACAAAATTGTAAAGTTCATATTTTTAATCCTAAGTCAACGCGATAACACCCTACTTACTTAAAGGCTTAGCACCGAGTGTCGGTCACGAAAATTGATCTGCGGAGGTTTCAACAAACTTGAGATGGAAATTCCGAAATTAATGTTAAACTCGCAAGCACGTAATCTAGCGCAAGGGCAAAATGTGCGTAACATCTCTTACAATAGCCTGTCCCTTCATATTAAGACGGCCTTTTGCCCAACGGGATTATATGGCCGTAGTAACTGAGGTCTTAGGCAGTTTAAGCATTCCTCGTTGCAAGGGTGAAGTGAGGAATTATAAATTGATTAAATCATCCAGTTACGTCAGCTATGTTATGCGTAAATTGGGTGTTTTATGCTTTGGTTATGTTTTGCATAATGGTAGTGCAGGCTTATAGGTGTTTGAGATTGTGGGAGCTTTAATAAACGAGCTGAAATGTGAAATATTTTTGTGCTAAATTCTTAAGAATATTTTTAGCTGTATGTAGGGTTGGAGAAAACCTGCTCCGCAAGAGATTTTAATTTTATACGGCTGGTATTTTGACGTGACAACGTCTTATAAATTGGTTTGCCGGGTGACACTTCAAGAAACTGCGTTACGCTCCGCTCACGTTATGCGCTCACAATGAGAGCGAGTGAGAGGCACGCGTCCCGCCTAAGAGCGAGAGAGACAGACATAAAAAGTGAAAGGCACGCGTCTTTCATCCTTCTTCCTACTATACGAATGAATATTCACATTAAAATTATTTTACCACTCAAAGTCGTTGTCACGTAAAACTTTCGCCCGTATACCGACTTTACAGGCAACCAATTTTTTTTTATTGCAAGGCACCATGTCTGCTAAGATTGTGTGTATTACAATATAATTTGAAAACCTGCAATAAAAAATGCGAGATAGAGGCGTTGTATAGCGAACCGTTCCAATAAAACACTATTTTTAAACCAATGACGGAAACTATTGTTTATCTATGATAGAAAAACATTGAAAACAATATTTCAATTGGATAAACATTTAGCCACTATATTCATTTATCAAATAGACATACATTTAACTTACCAAGAATACAAGGCGAGTATGTACTATCTGTAACGAGTTATTATCCTGTTAATGTCGGTTACCATAGTAGGTACCTAACTACTCTATTCTCAAATATCTCAACTCACAAAAAATCACATTATATTAACAAAATTGAATAGGCAGATTTTCTTAATTGCAAATTACCTAATGAATTCGTGGTGTGACAGCAATATCATTACACTATATGTATACCACTAGCAGCTTGGCAAATCTAGTATGGACCGCCCTCCATTCATTTGGACCAATGGTTTCAGGATCGGTGGTAGTGGCCTAGGATAATTGGGAAATCGGATCTTGCGGCGTACTCTGGAGGAACTTTACGTCTAGCAGTGGACTGATAAGATTAGAATGTGCATATACTGATCAAGTTGAATTTACGAATATTTATAACTATATAATCCTAAACCTTTTTTGGTCGATTACCTGAAAAGGTAAATTCTTATAGAAGTAACAACAGAAATGAGAAATGACCGCATAGAATCTGGAAAATATTTAAATTGCTTGAATCCATTTCCATAGTTATGACTTTGTTCAAAAATATAACTAAAGCAGATTACAGACATACAGCATCGATTGCCAGACCGCATTGTAATATATTCAATATAACCACAAAATGAAATACGTTTTGCTGTATTTTACATACGGCGCACGATACGGCAAATATTCCTGCTATTCTATCTATCTCTATCTATATCGTCACGCCTGTCTCCCATTGGGGTAGGCAGAGACTATAGAACGCCACAAAACGGTTCAAACATACTTCTTTCGCTTCCTCGACATTCATTAACCTCATCATGCATGCGCGTAGGTTATGGGTACTTTTAATTTGGCCCTTTTTCAGTACGTCATATATTTGGTCGGCGTACGTCCGCCTAGGGCGTCCCCTATCGACATTTCCATTCATTCTCGCACGATACACTCCTTTCGTATTCCTTCTTTCATCCATCCGTTCCAAATGTCCAAACCAACACAACATTCCTTTTTCAACCTTTGCCACTACATCTTCTTTTAGACCACACTTCTCTCGTATCACCTTCCTGTTATTTCAATATAAAATCCTAATTTTGATAAGATTCGATATCTGATATAGTTCGACTGATAGGATATAATATCACATTGGGGTGGTTTTCTAATCTGACAAAAATTTAGTATTGTACATAGGCAGGTACTTTTGTAGTAATTTGACGGTAATCTATACAACTAGTGCTTCAGAACATATGTAAATAACGATAAGAAAGTAACTGCATAGAAATAATCTGTGGATTCAGGGTATAATATTTTGGTGCAGCAGCGATTAAGCAATTGTGTAATGGTAAAATAAATTTTCAAATGCCTATTTGTTTCAAAAGACAGTATTTCAAGACATAGTATTTTAATAGGTACTGCAAAGTATAACACTGCATAATTTCTTTTAAGTCATTATAGCGTATTTTATTACTAAGGATAGTTATAGCCTTAAGATTAATATTCAGAAATATATCGTTATAGTTATTTTAAAAGCAACCCTTGAATTAGAGCGTCCCAGGAAAGGTTATAGTACGTTAGCAAGGGTTGTTATTGACCTTGACTTGTTTGTACAACTACCGTAACCCCAAACACACCTATGTTTTGTACATATAATTACCAGAGTACAAAATTACACAGTACGCAAGAAAACAAGGGTGGAACACATTTAGCTACATCTGTAATTACATAAAATCTATATGATTATAGTACGGTTCCTTTAAATAATAGTACTCTCAGCACGTAATTGTCATGTCAAACAATTTTCAAGGCTCTTAGTGAAATTATGCGACGCTGAATAAAAACGGAATAAAGGAACGGCTTAATGATTTTCTCCGCGTTTTCACTCGAACTACTCAAATGCCTGTTTGGCTTTGTGCTCGTGCTAACTACCACTATATCAAATATCCCAAGAGATCGCTAACACTGAGTGCTTGTAGAATACCTAGGTATCAAATAGATAGGCTACTGGTAAGTTTAAGTTGAGGCAACATTTGAGTTTAGGGTTTGTTTGGATAGAAAATCGTGTGATTGCAAATAAATTTTATATAATTCAGAAAACAATATTATTGGCTTGTAGTTAAAATAACGAAAATCAATATAAGTGTTGAATTTCTGAATGCCATTCATTACTAAGATCTGTGGGCTTAAATGCAATCTACTTTATTATGAAGTTATACATATACAGTGTGTTTCATAACCCCCTGTCCGATCCGGAAACCACATATACTGACTTGCCAGGCATACTAGGAAAAATAATAAAAAAAAGCCAGGTCTTCATAAAACATCACAATTAATTTCCTAAGTGCAGTATTAACGAGAAACATTACCCCGAAATTAGGGGAAAATCCCTAAACTAGCAACACTCCACTCAGCGGCGCGCGGCGGTATCCTTTATGATTCTATTAATTTTATTAAAATATTGTCGGCTTTTCGTGTCAAAGGGCATGTTGCCTTTAAAATTGTGCAATTTTACCGCCAAACGAGCCGCTCGACACAATGCCGAAACGCGGTAGATTCGATAGCAGCTAATATCGATTTAATACATTTTTATATGAAATGTGACATAACATTCATTTCTCAAAGAATTATTACGTTAATAATATTACGATATCGACACATTACGAAAACAAGACTTAAATAATACTTTTGTGTTACAGAACTTAGTAGATCATAGACAAAAGACTATGATCTACTAATTTCGGTAACCTAAATCAAATAAAAAAGTTATATATTTTTATGTTATGACAATAATTTAATTCAAACTCTGAATACTTTAACATTTCGATGTGTTTAGGTAGGAGTGAATGCATATCATGCAGGTGCACGTAGTGATAAGGAGGAACAGTTCGCTTGACCACGAGGTCTGCCAGTGCCGTAGGAGCGTGTTGTTCAACCGCTGCACTAGTTCGTGAACTACAGTGCTAGTTAGTGTGCTTTCAAATAGGTACCTTTGATGAAAAAGTATCGTAAGTGTCTTAACGTTTACGGTCGGCATGTGGAGCATGATCGTCGTACGCAGCTTACAAGTAAGTTGATGTTTTTCGGAATTAAAGGTAACCTGCCTAAGTAAGATTAAAAAAAATAGTAATTACCGTAAATACTGTAGCGCTCATAGCGTGAGCTTTTGGATCGTAATAGTTTGGCAAAGTTAAGCAACGGTTGCATAGGTCATCACTTGGCTGGGTGCCCACGTACTCAGAAGGCACGTAAAACTGAATCTAAGAATCGTAAAGCCATATCGTAGGCCTTCGGGTGGTCTGAATACTCGGACACCAAAGTTGGCTACGCACTCTCGCGAAACAAACAAACAACGTAAACAATACCTTCCGTTTTACCTAATGCAATTAACCAGCTGTTGCAACAATCTCATAAATAAAATGGGTATACCTACCTACCTAAAATGATGGCACGTGTAAAGTTGACGTTTGGCTTTTGTCAAAGGTTTAGGTAAAGACGCGGTCGCCGGCCAGCCGATGCACTTGTCAGAATCAGGGAAGCTTCCTATAGTGTAGAGACAGTTTTGATAAATAAAAGAGACAGCTATCAAATCATACTTTCATTTATTCAGTTTGGCACAAGGATATATCTTTAGATATTACGTCGTGATTCTACATTTACATTTACAGCCCAGTTCGCAAAGCAAAGACATAGAACCAAGGGAAAGAACGGGCAATAAAACTCTTGATCATTCTTTTCAATAACTATATATAACAATAATTAACAAACAGTGGTACAGCCAATTTATATCAAATATCAATGTTGTGGGTAGTTTTATATTACTAGAAAGGTCTGTCTTACAACAGAACATAATAAGCATTATTTAGCATCAATACAATTTACTAAATGTTTACCACAGGTATATACCTAATGAATCTTATTGATACGACTTGATCCACAGTATATTATTCTATCCTATATTACAATCTATAATATCTCACAAACGATCAAACTACCCACAACACAATATCAATAAGATAATGATTACACTATCTTACATTGTTTCCTAGATGATGAAACAAAAGAGCAAGCAACACAGAATATTGGAACACAGTGGCAATTAAATAGTCAGAACCATATCGTACCTGAACCGTCGTCGAAGGAGAATAGGACGAGCTAGCCGAGCCTGTCGACTTATATAGGTACACCTTATTTACACGTTTGACAGTTCAACTGTCAAACGTCATGTCTGTCATTTAGTTGCCACTATCCTCTTACATATTATGTATAAATACTTGGATATCAGTAATTTCAGCCCAAAGCCTAGATATTATTACATATCTCTCACGGCCAGACTGACAATTACTTCGTCCTCGAAGTACAATAAATTAAATAACACTTTACTAAACAATCGCCCGACGGGCGCCCTGTATTATGTAACAATGAATTCTTACCATATTGATTAAAGCCATCTAAAAACTATAGTATCATTACATCCGCTACGGCTATACTGACTTACGTCGTCATCTAAGTAAGTTCAATTATAAGAATAGTATCACAAGTCACAACAACAATCCATTTGTACGAAACAATTACACAAAAATAAACTGGACTCATATTTACAGTAATTACGGTTTCATTTTGCGAGTCCAGAAATAAGTTCTGTGTCAGCTGCTTTGATACCATTGTTACAAATTTTATTTACTATTCTATGAAGGGATCATTAACATTCACAATACACATGTTACATAGAAGTACAGTTTAATTTTACAATATTACACCACTGCATTATCCATCCACAGATTGACAAAAATAATATAGTACAAAAGGAGCCACTACGAAGCATAAAAATTTAAGTAAAGGTTTTAAGAATATAAAATTAAAATAGGTAATTCTGCTTATGGCTGATAAATAAATGAAATAAAATAAATAATTTAAATTCACAACCAAGTTAAATAATTAAATTCGATTTCACTAATTTACAAGTATACAGGTACCAACTTGTATGATAACAGTAGTGTAATACTAGGACAATACTTTCATTCTAATACACTCATTGCCATTGCCTTTCCTTTCACATTAAATAGACAAGTAACAACGGTCAATCTCCTTGATACTATCTAGCCCCACACCTGCTGCACACGAGTCCAGGCTAGAACAAGGTGAAAGACTTCAGCAGTTCGTAGGCAATATGATCAATATCATCAACATCTAAATGATTATCATTATCATCAACATCAAAATGATAATCAAAATCATCAACATCAAAATCATCAACATCAAAATCATCATCAAAATCATCATCAAAATCATCATCAAAATCATCATCAAAATCATCATCAAAATCATCATCAAATTCATCATCAAAATCATCATCAAAATCATCATCAAAATCATCATCAAAATCATCATCAAAATCATCATCAAAATCATCATCAAAATCATCATCAAAATCATCATCAAAATCATCATCAAAATCATCATCAAAATCATCATCAAAATCATCATCAAAATCATCATCAAAATCATCATCAAAATCATCATCAAAATCATCATCAAAATCATCATCAAAATCGTCATCAAAATCGTCATCAAAATCGTCATCAAAATCATCATCAAAATCATCATCAAAATCATCATCAAAATCATCATCAAAATCATCATCAAAATCATCATCAAAATCATCATCAAAATCATCATCAAAATCATCATCAAAATCATCATCAAAATCATCATCAAAATCATCATCAAAATCATCATCAAAATCATCATCAAAATCATCATCAAAATCATTATCAAAATCGTTATCAAAATCATTATCAAAATCATTATCAAAATCACATCAACATGGTCATCATTGCCAGCATTATCATCAACTTCTTAACCATCGGTAAGTTAATCATCAATAATAATTCAATCATCGTCAACTATTTAATCATCAATGAATAAATCAATGTTATCACATTATTATAGATATTTACAGATACCTTTATATCATCACTGCTACCTACATTATCGATCCTTGTTTAGAAGAAGTTTATATGTAATGCTGTGTATGGTTATCAGAACCTCTAATCTATAGTAAGACCGCCCTTTTATTTTCTTTGTATATGTATTTTGAAATTTAACTTAAATACTTTAGTAAGTAAACAAAAAAAAATATCTGTAAAAGCTACTATGTCATCAAAGAATATCTAAACGTTATTAATCTATAAATCGTAGCTATCTAAAAGTACAAAGTTCTTTATTATATTCCACAAAAATTAACTGTAGGAAAATCTATAAATGTAGCTTATCATAATCAAAATTGATATCTATATTAATAATACACTAAAATGTTATCAATTTAGAATAATAAATGCAGCAGACCCTATTAAAGCATGTTACTATAAAACATCTTTTAACTATAATATATCAAATGCACCTAAGTATAATATATGGACTATTATAGTATATTACTAAACTGCTCCTCTCTCCTAAAAGTGTACCATAATAATTGTTTCCTAATTGTAAGTCTACCACCCGTAAATGTACAGTATGGAATGCTATAAACTGAATTGACCTGAATGTATTGCAGGTACAAACAGTACAAAAGTATAAATAAATAACTGGTAATCAAGGATGAACCAATTTAGTTAATAGTTTATTTATGTTACCAATAGTCAGTGAACTGCCTAAAGTTAAACTAGACGCCAATGCCAGTAAAAGTACTCTTGGCAAGAAACGGTATAATAGTCGTGTAGAAAGTCAAACCAGACACTAGTTAGAATTCGGACCAGTCGGTTAATATTTCAATATCTATAAGTCAAATATACATACCTAGATTTATTAATTTAGGTCGCAACACTTAAAAACATTAATGTACTTATACAAATACTTATTATATTAAGCAGAATATCTTATTTAATTTCATCAATTTCAGTTTAATTTATCAATTGCATCATGTGATTGTGGCTATTTTCATTCCGTTTACACAATCAGAACACTGACATCGTTTTTAATTAGTTTTTTTTTACGTATTTTACGTTAGGTATCTGGTTCATTCAGTTTCATTATAATTAAGATTTGACGATTCGTAAGAGGTTTGGTATAAAAATAGTAAGCTTACATGTAAGTAGGTACTGTTTAAAATAAATAAACAAAACCTTTCAAGCACCTAGAATGATTAAATACCATTTTAATCATTATTGCCATGGTCTCCTACAATTGAACCACACAAAGTACATGTAGACATATCTTTGCATAAAAAATATCTCTAAATAGCTTATCTACCGCAGTGTTTATACCAGAGATACTAAATTGATAAGATAGTTCATTACCGAGAGCTAATCCTAAGATTGATTATTACTATATGGTCTAAATAGGTTTACGGTTTAACACATGGCACTTCATAATAAAAATACATAATTTCAATGAATAAAAGCAGATAAAAATAAATACCGTCTCATATTTTATTAATTTATTGAATTTACTTTTATTATTTCCGAGAATGGATAAATAAACTATGAGAATGTTTTCGAAAAAAAATCAGTGATGTAATTTGGAACTATTTTCAAATTGAATCAATTTAGTTGAATAGCTTATTTCAGATCCATTTAATTAGAGGTCTGCAATTATTACACATTTCATTTTAACTATTTTATCTGCTATTATCGTTATAAATAACAGGAAATTATCAACCAAATAAAAACACTACTTGAAAATATTGGATACACTGCCATCTAATAGTGCCAGACATAAGCAAAATGATGTCACTTTCTTTAACAAGTCAATTGAATCCTATGTAATATAAAAACATTTTTCAATAACTAATTTTTAATAAAAATACCTTGAGCTATATATTTAGACGTAGCATATATGACCCCTCAGGCCTCAGGAGGATGAGGTATGTTTAAAAAATAAAAGGAAATAGTTACTAAACGAAACTATCATTTTATCGATATGATCTAGCTGGACACAGACCCGCTTGATATAATATCGAATATTTCTGTACCTACACACAAAAGTTCGCTTGTAGTAATAGTTATACAAAACTCATAGGTTATCTTTACAACATGTCATTCAAATGTGGTGCCTCTGAGACAAATGGAAGCTATTTGGTTTTGTTCTTCCAATAGAAATCAAAGTGACAAAATCATAAGTATGTCTATTGCAAGTAAACTGGTGGAAATTATCTGGGTACATGACAATTACTCACTACACAATTATAGAAAGTGCATTATTAATTGTAATTTTATACACAAATTTTTGTGCCATAAACAATTATTAACCAGTTAAAAATACGAGTATATTTCAAAGATATGTTGAAGATAAATATACAGTTTCGTATTCTTATCTCCAGGGCAACACATTCAAGAGCTTAACATTAAAATATTCTTACTTTTTTTCTTTCGTTATAGTTTGGATCCGATTTAATAAAACTATATAGCATGAACTGATTAATTTGGTAATTGTGGCGAAAATTTAACTACAGCTAATGGAACAGAGCTAAGACACATTCTTACACCGCAATATTGGTCTGTATGTAATGAATACACAGCCAACAAAATTAATGAAGAAATCTCCGAAATGTATTCTACCTACCATCATTTCATATTCGACTTGTAATGAAAAGATTCGTCAGAGCACTTCATTCTTGGAATTCAAATATGCAGGACGATTACGCTAATCAGTACTTACACTAGAAAGAGTTATCAACAAAGCTCAACACAGCCAATGTTCATACCGAGTCTCTGTCAATCACTACAAATGTTGCCTATTTAAATTCCAACAGATTAGAACAGTATCGGCTACTTCAACTAAAAATTCTTCTTCACACTAAAAATCTATTATACATTTTCTGTAACTTTTTCGCTGTTACCTACATAGTTTTATACTCGGATACATTTTTGATGAACATGTTAAAATAACCTGGTACCACATAAACACAACTGTCATATTTTTCGACCATTCATGGCTATAATCTTGGTGGAAGTACATTACCAGCGTTTGCAGTTGGTTGTTGCTGGTGGCTTCAGCATACTGTTGCAGATCGTTAACATATGTAGTCGGTACTCATCCACCGCCTTGCTCTCGGCAACGTTGCTACTGGATCGTAGGGCAATCGTTCTCCGTCGTCAGCTGAACGGTGCAGTGACGGGCTTAGGCAGAATCATGGCATCACGATGAGGAGACTCTGGAACTTGCAATTGGATGTATTAGTATTGTGGGCGCAAATTTATCCCACTTCTGATGTCAGAATCAGGGAAGCTTCCTATAGTGTAGAGACAGTTTTGATAAATAAAAGAGACAGCTATCAAATCATACTTTCATTTATTCAGTTTGGCACAAGGATATATCTTTAGATATTACGTCGTGATTCTACATTTACATTTACAGCCCAGTTCGCAAAGCAAAGACATAGAACCAAGGGAAAGAACGGGCAATAAAACTCTTGATCATTCTTTTCAATAACTATATATAACAATAATTAACAAACAGTGGTACAGCCAATTTATATCAAATATCAATGTTGTGGGTAGTTTTATATTACTAGAAAGGTCTGTCTTACAACAGAACATAATAAGCATTATTTAGCATCAATACAATTTACTAAATGTTTACCACAGGTATATACCTAATGAATCTTATTGATACGACTTGATCCACAGTATATTATTCTATCCTATATTACAATCTATAATATCTCACAAACGATCAAACTACCCACAACACAATATCAATAAGATAATGATTACACTATCTTACATTGTTTCCTAGATGATGAAACAAAAGAGCAAGCAACACAGAATATTGGAACACAGTGGCAATTAAATAGTCAGAACCATATCGTACCTGAACCGTCGTCGAAGGAGAATAGGACGAGCCATAGATTATACAGATATACTGGTATAGATGCGCAACTCTCTCTAAGGAAAAGTTCATTGGCATCCTCTACTCTAGATGGCGTACAAACAATTTTATTTTTATTCCGATCGTATAGATGGCGTTAGTAGTGGATTCATTTTTCAAAATAAAATAAATGTTTAATTTCGGTGTTAATAAATAAGTAAATGACAACTTTTATATTGTAAAATATGCAATTTAAAAGTAAAAAAATATAAAAATTACAAAAAGTAATTCTAGATTAGCGTGGATTCGATCCACGGACATTTGAGATATGAGCCTAGCACTCTTCCACTGTGCCACGCAGATCTTAACATGGATGGCGAAATTACCGTTCAGTTATCGCTACAGATATTTCTAGGTATATATGTAATTTTTTTCTTGCAATCTTCGGTAGATGGCGCTGATCTATATGAAATTTACCCATGTATGGAGCTTTCACGGCCCTGGGACGAGCTAGCCGAGCCTGTCGACTTATATAGGTACACCTTATTTACACGTTTGACAGTTCAACTGTCAAACGTCATGTCTGTCATTTAGTTGCCACTATCCTCTTACATATTATGTATAAATACTTGGATATCAGTAATTTCAGCCCAAAGCCTAGATATTATTACATATCTCTCACACTCAACGACCTTTTATGAACTTTAGGTAGATACCTAGTTATTACGATTTATGAGTCTTCAGTTTTGCCATGGGTAAGCTGATATGTTTTATTTAAAGTGAATTAAATTTACCAGGGAAAATTTTATCTGGAATTCCCGTGAAATAATGGCAAATACCTCATCATTTTACTCTACCCTACAACCCCTTCATTGATCGGATGGAGGGTTATGAAACACCTTTTATATATAACATAATAATCAGTAGAGGTGTGTATTTTACATTCTCGTAGGCGGACAACGGACGTTTCAGTAAAAAGCAAACTAGACGCAATACCTCACTTATCTTTTATGTCACGAACGGGACATGCCACAGCAAAAAGATAAAGATAAGTAATTACAGCAAACTTATTTAAAAACACTCAACCCGAATCAAAACATCAAAGTGGCCGGATAAAAAAATATTAAACACAAAAGCGAAAAGAGAAAACACGCGGGGCATTACCGCTTTTTTAGCTGAATATTAAAATGGGGTAAGCACAAAGCACCGTAATCCATTTAGGTAATTTTATTTTGAGTTCGCATAACCGAACTGTCATTCCTTGTGACGTTGTATAAATGAACTGAAGGTGACTTGCGTTACCTTATGATGGATTTTTAATTGTTAGCTACAGTGTAATGGGGTTAGCGTAATTTAAGGTGTACTCATGTTTGTGTAGAAATAAGAAGAAATATTTTGGAGAGTAATGGAAGTGGTTCAATGTATGTGTGACTTTTTTGCTTTACGAGACTTTTCAAGAAATAAATACTAACAGAATTATGCTTATGGTGACTATTGGTAATGAGCCAGCTTTCACATGTTTGAACTTTTCGTCTTGTTCTCGTTAATACTAAGTGAAGATTAATATTTACTATTAAGGAAGGGCGATTAATTCGTAACTGTGGTATCTTGAGTACTGAAAAAGACTTTATTAATGATAACATACGGAGCTTGAGAATAAAAGTTCCTCGAAAATAATAAAATAATATCTAATTAAAATAGATGTAAATTACGTGTCTAATTATATACAGTCTTCAAGTTCCTTCGATACAAAAGCAGGCGTTGTAGCGACCATAGCGTGACTTAACTTGATGCTGTTCGTCAAACAATTAATGACAAACATAAAAAGGTGAATCTTATCTAATGCTATTTATCAGTCAATCTTTAGGAACGAAAACGTATGCTAAATTAACGAGTAAAGAGTAACAGAAGCGTTAAAATATTTATATAATTTTATACTACGTTTTTCTGCCCATTAATAATTCTTATGTTGCTCTTTTTAGGGTTCCGTACCTAAAAGCTAAAAACGGGACCCTATTACTAAGCCTCCGTTGTCTGTCCGTCTGTCTGTCTGTCACCAGGGGCCTTACTCTTGAATTTAATTCCGATCTATCGACATCGGGATTGTCAGTAATTGTCACAATTCCTACTCTTGAACACGACACTAGCGCCAAATTGCATTTAAATTGGGCGTTTTCTTGAGGAACTAAATAGGATCGGGATTGGCATTGAAAAGCTACTCCCGAGCTTATTTTAACAGTTGCGTATTGCGTCAAGATTAGCGATGGGCGATGTCGAGATGTTTGTCCAGTCGAAACAATCGCAGTCGTTAAAATTTTTCATCGAGTCGCCGATTGTCTCGGTCTGTCATCAAACAATCGAGATGTTTTTCGATTGTTCCGAGTCAACATCATCGACTCGTACACGACTGTAGTAGAAGTTTATCTATGCCGGTGGCGATGATTCTAGCCGTCTTTCATTGATTGATTGAATCAGTACTAACTACTAAGGAAAATAAAGTACATGAAAATAAAGAGAACGTTACATACCTATACTTCACAATACCTACGTACCTACCAAGTACCAAGTACAATATATTGTGAATAATTAAGAGAAATTTAATAAATACTTAAAAGACTGATTGACATCGATATGAGTTTGTATTATTAACTCCCACTAACCAACACCATATTAATATCGCATTAAAACTATAATATAACTCCATTGATATTTATGGGGTGCATAGGGTTCCCACCAAGAACTTAGGGTCCCAAACCAACCTCACCTGCAAGTGGTGCACCTGCCGATCAACGGACGAGGCTCTGGCAAACAAAATGTCCCAATAAGCGGCAATAGGCTCGCCACCTATTACGTGGGATCAAAACACTGGCGAAAAGTGGGCGTTTAATATGCCTCTGCCTACCCCTTCGGGGAAACAGGCGTGAGTCTATGTATGTATGTACAGTACTCGCCAAACTTTATGGCCGCTCCGAACCTAGCCGCATTGCGCTGCGCAGAACACAAAATCAGGTATCAGCGGGACGTATGCGGGGCGTGGAGGCAGGGCACGCCCGCGCGCGCTGTCTTCCACCCGCTAGCGTCCTCGCCTCCCGCGCGTTAGTGTGAGTGTGCTACGTTCGTACACGACTCACATAATCGCTGAGCTCTGACAGTATCGTCGCGTTTAGAATAGTTTCATAGTGCTACTTATTTGTTGTTTCTCGTTGCTATCGTTGTTTCTTGTTGTTATTTGTACTGTTAAACGGCCATTTTAAATATTCGAACTATAGATAGATCTGTAGATTTTAGATTCGTGTTTGACATATTTTCTCTGGAGCTTAATATGTCTAAAAAGCGAGTCATCTAAAAAGCGAGAGATAGATCTGTAGATTTTACTACAGATCTATCTATAGTTCGAATATAGAATTCCGTAGATAGTAACCATTTTCATTGATCATGCCTCGCGGTCGTTTTAATGTTTTACGTCGCCAAACACGGAAAATGGTGTTTGACGTATTAACGTTTATGAAGAAGGAAAGAAGTCTAAGCTTAAAAGTCGCTTCACCTAACTGAATTTACATTAATCGAATTTGATTGAATATGTCACTAAACAATATAATATAGCTAATCTAACAACGTGACTGAAGATTTTAATTTTCAATAATTACAAATATATTTTCTTGGTTATGTTCCACCCGACTGTACCATGCGCAAGTTCGTACCGATGGCTACATTCAGAGCGGCCATAAAGATTGGCGAGTACTGTATGTATGATATTTACGAGCCAGAGTCGAAAGTCAGCGAGTTAAACGACTTGCAATGATTCCAGTCGATGTAATTACTGTTTACGATTGTGGCCGACTTGATCACTTCAAACATCGCATCATTCGCATCGGACCCTAGCGACTACGCGACGCGACGCCGCGAGTTGACTCGAAACCATCGACTGGGCGAGAGAAAACAATCGCGAGTCATCGAGATGTTTGAACAATCGAAACAATCGACTTGAACATCTCGTCATCGCCCATCGCTAGTCAAGATTGGTTTGTTGATTGAGTTAAATACAATAACGAAAGAGTAACTTTTTGTAAATTGTTTTCCTACTTTATAAGTTTTTATCCATTTTATAGTTTTCAAAGTATTGGAATAAGTTTCTATTATGGCAAGGATAGTGTTAATGCATGATATCTTAAATAAATCTAAGTGAAAAGAGTTTAATAGAAGACGAGACGAACGTCGTATGATGCGCTACATGGAAAAAGCGTTTTCTATGCATGAAACCGAATTTAAGGCAAATTACCGGGTCATTAAGAATTTGTTTAAGAAAATATATGCAAATATAAATCCTTATGTTAAATAGCCTATGTTGAATTTGCCACTTAGGTACCTAGGTAAGTACCTTGTATACTTATTCGGCAAGTAATATTTTGTACATATTCAAAATAAGAATTCTGTAACTGTGGGTTCTGTAAGTTGGTATGGGTGCATAGGGTTACGGCAATAGGCTCACCACCTATTACGTGGGGATCAAAACAATGGCTTAAAGTGGGCGTTTTATATGCCTCTGCCGACCCCTTCGGGGAAACAGGCGTGAGTTTATGTATGTAACTCTGTCAAATGTTTTAAATAATTAATTATATTTTTTTATTTGTAGGTTATTCAGGATATGCTCAAAGAGAGTAGCAGATGGCACCTATAATTAATGCTGCTGCAGCTTCCCCAGAGTAGTATTAAACCAAAGTGCACTGCTCAGCATGCAATGTAGTGGAGCATACTATAGCTGTCCTCAAAATAGATGGATGTGCCTACTGAGGCACAGGGTGCTACATTACCATCCCACCGTAGCATCCAAAATAATTAATACATATTGTATCTTGTACAACATGTGCATTAATTTACCTGAACTCGACCTTGAAGAGGAAATAGAATATGATGACCACTATAACCCTGATCCCATTCCACAAGAACCAAGTGAGACAGCCAGAACAACAGCAGCTGCTAAATTACGTCGGGGCCTTCAAAAAAGAGCTGCTTTAGTACAGAAATTATGGTTGACTAGAAGGTAGACAATTATATTACCAGAATGGCTTAATTTTTATGTAATGGATGATAGTAAAGTCTTTTTAAACTTATAAATACTTTTATTTATCAAAATATAAGAATCAACAATGAGATAAAATATAACAGAATCAACAATATAGCAGTAGAATCAACATTGAGGTCATAATATATCACAATAATTAAGAATGAGATCCAAATATAAAACTAAAATCAACTTAAATAATAGCATGCCGTGTGGTTGACGGCATAGAATACAAGTGTCACCACCCCCTATCTTCCCGTGGGTGTCGTAAGAGGCGACTAAGGGATAACACGATGCAAATACCATCTTTGCGTAGAGACGGAAAACTCGACATCAAACCCTATACGACTGCCTCGTTGGTCTCTCGGCATAAATGTGCGCGTGGGATCGGGAGGTCCCGGGTTCGATTCCTGGGTCGGGCAGTGTTATTGGGTTTTTCTGCCACGAAATTCTCAGTAGCCGCACGGAGTCTGGAAATGTGCCCGGTACGGCAATAGGCTCGCCCCTTATTACGTGGGACTAAAGAATATCTGGCGAAAAGTGGGTGTAGAAATACACCTCTGCCTACCCCTTCGGGGATAAAAGGCGTGACGATATGTATGTATGTATGTATGTATAATAGCATAAGAATAAAGAATTTCTAGCTATTTCAGCAATGTCTTGAGCTGTTGCCTCTTCTGCTTGAACCCTGCACTCTTTAATTGCCACAAGCGAACTCCATATGTTCGAGAATTGAGCCAATGCTTGGGCTGTAGTTCTCTCTGCTTCTACATGTCATTTGTCTATCATTGCAAACCGCTCCATTTCTGGATTAATTGGTCTCTAATGAATGATTGAAGATCAACGTTGCCGCCGTCTGGGTGTAATGTCCCGATATGGTGCAGCAGCTGGTGGTTGCACAGAAAACCGCGTGGCTGGTAGTGGCTCTCAAGATGGTGTAGTTTGCAGTGGCACTGAAGACAGAAGGGCTGATGGTGGCACTGAAATGAGATATACAAGGATAAGATTCAGGGCCCTATGAGGGATATGCCAGGGATTTCAGTCTTAAATTATTATTTCTTTTAAAGGCCTTCATTCTTTTCTATTAATTCAGTTTATTGCCTGTGCTCTCAAGATTAATAATAATTTAGGTCAGTAATGTAATAGGTAGGATTTTAATCCACAAATTCTCGGTCACAAGTCCCATAGCTTTAGCATAGGGTTAGGGCTGCAATGCTGCTTATAATATTCATATAATTTGTGTTCTTACCAAATATAGCCTTTGATAAAAATACTAAGATTTGTGATGAGTTTTTTATTTTCCTAAACTAATTTTAACAACCGTTAAAATCAGTGGTAAACAATTTGAATGAACACTTACCTGTAGGAGTCGCTTGATAATGTGAGGTGCTAGGAATGGAGAATGTGTCCATTTGGTTTAAAAGCTCTGCTAATACTGGCACAGAATCTACTGTAGGTGAGACAGCTGGTGCAGACTGTAAAAATAAAGTGATTAAGTACCTATTAAGTTTTTTACTATTACTATACCACATTTCTTCTCTGCCCAGTACTAAAAATAAATTTATTTTAATAAAAGACATAAATATACATACAGAATAAATTACATAATTATTAATAGGTATCTACTTATTGTGAAAAATCTTACCTTGGCCCATCCTTGAATTCCTTGACCATCCTTATTAGCTCCTCCAAGAGCATTTAAAGAGGTAGCCAAATTCACCCATTTCCTCTTAGTTTCTTGCTAGGCTTGAGTGGTGCGAAGCAAACACTTGGCTATGCCTGGATTTTCTTCAAGAAACTCCACCAAAGCTTGTAACTGGGCATAGCTAGGACGATAAGCCATTATAACTGAAAATGCATAAATTTTTTAGTACCTATATACTACTACATCACGCAGTTTAGGAAACATTGATCGAGATAATGTAATCTTGGTAGTATTTACTTACCGCTTCTATAAACTTCGTAACGTAACAAGAAATATGTACAACGGAACTAAAATTATCAATTATTATAGTCGTATTCTTACTGGAAAACTTAAAATAAAACTTTTTTCACTTTATTCGAGCGTAATTTGAAATTGAAGAACTTCACAGATCACTAAAAGAACTTTGATAAGTTTGTTTATGTTTTGTTTGGCAGCTTGGTTAACTTTTTTTGTGGCGGCAACGACACTTCAACATACAGCCAAAAATGGCATATTTATGATATTAGCAGTTTTTCCGGGCTCATTTGACTTATAAACGATAAAATCATTGAGTTAAACCATTAGCCACATTCTATTTATTTATTTACCTTGTTATTTATAAAATACAGACATTCAAAATCATAATGTTGGTTTATAGTAACATTTTGAACAACACTAGTCCACCCAATCGCAGGGCGATCCCAATTTCAATCCAATGTTGACAACATTGATTTCAAGAGTACGAAACCACGTGACCATGAAATTGACATTGGAATTGTATTGGTTTTAAATTGAGATTGGCATTATTTTGGAGAGTAAGACCCCAGGCTGTATCTCATAAACCATGATAGCTAGAAAGCTGAAATTCACAAATTATGTATTTGGGTTGCCGCTTTAACAACAAATACTAAAAATAAAATAAAAAAATATATTAATATATTAATTAACCCATACAATAAACGTGTTTTTTTTTCGTATTTTTGCTCAAAATTACTAACTGTAACAGGTAGACGCTTTAAATTTTCACAGAATATGAAGTTGTATATTACCTTTCAAAATAAATAATTAAATTAAAAAAAGTAAATAATAAAGGGGGGTTCCATACAACAAACGTAATTTTTAAGCAATTTGCTACTCGATCTTAATAAACAGGTTGAAACTTAAAAAAAGTATACATACAACAAACGTGATTTTCTTTTATAGATGATGGTACGGAACCCTTCGTGCGCGAGTCCGACTCGCACTTGCCCAATTTTATTTATTCGATTTAAATGTTTGGAAGCACATTTGAACGTAATCGTTGATGTCTGGTTGAGATTCCTACCACGTTCAACTTGCACAATAATCAAACTGAACACTGCTGTAAAGCTATGAACCAGAAGGGAAATAAAAAAAATGAAAATAGAATAAATAAATAATAACAAATTGTACGTGTGGTGACGTATTAAGAATACGAATTGTCGCCACCCCATATCATCCCATGGGTGTCGTAAGAGCCGTCAGAGGGAGCATATTATGCAGACAACAGCACTGTAAGAGAAGGAAAACTTGATACAAACCCTATACCAACCCGCTTGGACAGCGTGGTATAGTAGGCCAATTCCTCCTTTCAAAGAAGAGGCCTAGTCCAGCAGTGGACTATTAGGGCTGATGATGAGATGAATAATAACAACCGTCATATAAATTAAGACATACGGGCAACTTCGAACTAATTCGAAATGCAAAACATTTTTTTATCAATTGGCGATGCTAAAATTCTTACTAGCACCTATTGTGGCGAAATTTAGTAGTTGTCTATGTCCGACTTTTTCACAGATCACTACTATTTTTGACACTTTTGACAGCTCTCCATATATTTACCACCATAACCTTGAAACAAAATTGTATTAAAGGCTGTCAAAAGTGTCTCATAGACAACTTTTAAATTTCGTCCCTAGAGGCGGATAATCTTTGTATCTCCAATATACCTAATAGTATGTTTTTTTATTGAAACTTACGAAAAGTAGACACAAGCAAATGGTGTTGTTAGCTGTAGCCTTCAACTTTGGTAATAAGACATTTTTACACTTATTACATTACAAAGTAATACGTTTTTTCCAGGTAAGAGTCTTGCTGATTTCAGCATGAATGGGCCGGCTCGACTGGGGAAGTACTACCCACTCACAGAAAATCGACGTAAAGTAACAGTACCTTAACTGTTGCGTTTCGTTCGGTGAGTGAGAGTGCCGGAGGCCCTATCCCCTATTCCTTCTCCCCCATCCCCCTCCTTATCCTATCCCTTTTCCCAACACAAAGGGGCGGCAACGCACTTGTGACTCCTGTGGTGTTGCTTGTATCCATGGGCGGCGGTCATTGCTTACCATCAGGCGATCCGTCTGCTCGTTTGCCGCCCATTACCATAAAAAAAAATAGGAACAACGTGAGTAGCAGCGTATTAATACAGCAAAATATTATTTAAAAGGCTCGTTTGCCGAAACAACACTTAAAGTATTTTCTTTGTAGTCTATCAGTACAGAACTAATACAATCATGTACTTTATCATCATTGTCTTGCCCTGGTCCCAATTTATTTGGGGTCGGCGCAGTATGTCCTTCGCTTCCATACTTCTCTGTCACCAGTCATCCGATCGTTTACCCCTTTCTCTTTCATATCCATCCTCACACAGTCCATCCATCTCTTCCTTGGCCGTCCTCTCCCTTTTCGTCCTTCTACATGCATATCCATCACTTTTTTACCTACATACATCTCATCTCTCCGCATAACATGTCCATACCAGGCCAATCGACTCCCTTTCACCTTTTCAGCTATGGGCGCCACTTTCATACTACCTCTAACGTAATCATTCCTAATTCTGTCCATTCTTGTCACTCCACACATCCATCGTAACATTCTCATCTCTGCCACATGCAATCGTTTCTCATCCATCTTCTTTGTAGCCCAACACTCAGCTCCATACAGTACGACAGGCCTTATAACCGATTTATACATACGGCCCTTTAATTTCACAGGCATTTTGTGCTCGCATATTGTGCCTGAGACCTGTCGCCATTTCATCCATCCTGCGTTGATTCTTTGCCTAACATCCCGCTCAATTTCGCCGTCATCTTGCAGGAGTGAACCTAGGTAGCGGAAATCGGAGCATACTGGTAGAGGTGTACCGCCGAGTGTAACCGGTATAGGACTGGAGAGACCGCCAAAGTCACAGAACATATATTCCGTTTTGGTTCTGCTTATTCTCAAGCCTACATTCTCCAATCTCTGCCGCCACTCCTCCAGCTTGCTCTGCACCTTCTGTCCACTCTCTGCTACCAGAACGATGTCGTCGGCAAACAACATGCACCAGGGTGCCTCTTCCTGTATGTCCGATGATATAGCATCCATAATTAACAGGAAGAGGTAGGGGCTAAGGGCCGACCCTTGGTGCAAGCCTACGGCCACATCGAATCTGGCTGTGATACCAGCTGCGGATCGGACCTGCGTTCGGCATTCAGCGTACATGGCTTGAATCAACGTCAGGTATTTCCCAGGCACTCCTTTCTTCTTCAGGGCCCACCACAAGACTTCACGGGGCACTCGATCATAAGCCTTTTCAAGGTCGACGAACACCATGTGCAAGTTTTTATGTGCCTCCCTGTATTTTTCGCATATTCATTACAATCATGTACTTTATACTAATGCATAATTCATTGCTGTGTGATCTAAAGAACATATTATTACGAACGCCTGCAAACAGAAACGTAAGTAAAAACCATTAAGTATTATAAGTAAATGGAAAAGTCGTAGTAGGTCATGTAATGTTAATGCCGAGGACATTGTGGGCTGAATATGACCTCACTTCCAAAGAGCACTTAATAAAGACTATTCACTTACGTAGAAAGTTTTTGTACTACAATGATTCCATCTCAAAAAACCCGGCTCTATCGAAATTAAAAGCGCTGGTATATATAAAAGCCAAACAATATTTTTATTTACAAAGTTTAGCACAAAAGAAAATTCCTTTTTCTCTTAAAGATTCATTCGCAATCCGAGAGAAAAATTTGTTCCTCGAATGCACATTGTTCCTCGCAAAATATTAAAACATTCCCATCAAAACTACTTGTATGGAAGTAAGCGAAATCAAAAAACAATAAGCCAGTTATAACAAACGGGAAACATTTATAAAACTTGAGCTGGGAGCATTTGAATCTGCTCTGGCGTGCTCAACTTTTCAAAGTCACCGATCGTTATTCATATTTCTGCAGTCTTTGTAAGAATTTATTTCTTAAACACTCGTTTTAGGAAAATTTCTCATTTCATACTTCGTGGAGACCGTTGTCTTTCGATACAATTTGGTATCTTGGTTTATTAAGTTTCTGCAGTTCTTCAAGTTTGTTGGTTTAAAATATTTTGACAGTGTCTCACTGTATTCTATGCATTTCATGCAATTCATCAACATTCTGCGCCCAGAGTCCAGTAAAGATGAAACGCTTATGCATGCCGCTGACCACATATAATTACGAAAACTATGACATTAAATCAGAAACATACTCCTAATTAGATGCCAAACAATCATCATGTCATTAGTCATACCAATTGTCATAACACTCAATAAAACCTTCTACGTTCAAATTTTGAATGTCAGATGTAAGCTACAATGAAATGAACAGAGTATAAAGATGAAGACTCTTTACCATCTAAAATGATTCTAATTTCAATAGTGGTAGCGCCATTTACCTTTCCATCGAGAACTAATCACGTCAACGTCAATGGTTCGTTGCTGCTCGGCCAATCCGAGCGACCCCTTTCATAAATCCCTTCCCGAAACACCTCGCTATTGGCCACCTTGCTCAACGGCAACGCAGAAGATTCGAGTCGCTGAGAACGTGTCCGCCATACCGCACCGCACCGCATCCGCCATATATAATTATTACCGCTTATACAAAACCACTCGCGAGTGAAAGTGATTTGTGTAGTGGAGTGAATCAAGCAGCTTCATCTCGAAAACACCAGAAGCCTCCCCTTCTGAGAAGTAGAAGATTGCCGTGCAAGGTAAGAGGTTGCATTCTACACCATACTTTCTCTCCCATTCCAATCCTAGGCGACCAGAACTCGCCATCCTCTAGATACAGTCCATTTTTTTTTCCCAAATCGCCTAGGAACCTTCGGTTTCGGTGTAACGCCGAACCATTTTTTTGATCCATACGAGTCGAATTCAATTACGTTTTATACGTAAAACCTCGTTATATCTCTATACCTAGGCAGTTATACTCCTAGTATATTCACATAACCGTCACATGGTTGTTTCCGCCCGCATCAGTAGGTAAACTTTTATGTAGCTACCTATTTACTCAATTATTATTTCTGGAACTATCATAGTTGTCTTGTAAATCTCATATTTCGAGCAACTTTTAATTCCACAGCTCTAAAGTGTTGCCTACTTAGCTTATTTAGGTAAAATAATAGGTACATCAGATATTCTTATTTTGTTTCGGTTTCATTAGCTTATACTTACGTAAGCATGTCACAACAAAAGAAGTCACGCGTGTCGGAAGACAAAGAGATGACAATCTTACAAGCAAAAAGTAATATTTTATTTGAGCGCATTCAAAACATTTACGAGCGTTCAAAAACCGCCGCTATTTCTGATAGTAATAGGGAATCATTTCTTTAGCTATTGTATGACAATAGATAATATTCGAACAGATTTTCATAAGTTGTTAGACGATTATAACACAAGATTACTTTCTATCAACCCTGATGAACAACCGAATTATCAGGCGTACACCTCATTCGAAGATCTTTATTGTATTATTAAGCGTATACAATCGCAATTGGAGGGTAAATATTCGGCACAGCCCGTTTCCGCGGCTCGCAAGCCGAAATTACCGCCAATCGAGATTATGTCGTTTGACGGAGATATACGAAATTGGCCGTTATTCTATGCGAGTTTTGAGTCTACAGTGCACGATAATGGAGAACCATTATCGTGCACTGACACACTATCTGACAGATGCTGACAGGTTATACTATTTAATAGGTAAACTGTCACCGAAGGCCCAGTCCGTATTTACAGGTGTCACACCCAGTGCTGAGAATTATCAGGTCATATTTCAGTCACTACTTGATAGATATCAAGACACGCGCGTCCTAGCGTCTACCTACTTTGACCAAGCTTTAAATCTTAAACTGTCCGGTGCCGCATCTGTCTCGAATTTCCAGCTGTTTATAGATAACTTCGTAACCGTGGTTAACTCTCTTAGGAACTTAAAATTAGAAGATCTTTCCGACTTTTTGTTGCTTCAACTCGCTTTAAAAAAGTTTGACACTGATACAATTCGTGCTTTCGAGATGACGGAACGCAATAATAAAATATCTACACTACATAGTTTTATTTCGTTCATCAAAGATCAGTGTCGAATATTTCATAATACACAGTCTAGTTCACCTAGCCCGTCTAACACTTACAGCAGCAAACAAAGGTTGAATAAAGCGCGAAATAGTAATAATAACTCGGTCCCTAATCCACAATCTTACGTAAGATGCTCGGAATCTAATAAAATTAATTCACATAAGTGTCTGTGCAGTAATATAGTGCACGACCATTTCTATAAATGTCCCGCTTTTAATAATTTAAATCCGACCGCTCGTTTCAAGTGCGTAAAAGATAACAAAGCTTGCATTGATTGCTTAAGCATAAAACATAAAGCAAGTGATTGTTCTAGTAAGACAAAGTGTCGCTCATGTAATCCAAGACATCATTCACTGCTACACTTCGATAAAGGTAACCCGTTGTCAAGCCAAGCCGCTAACCTTGACACACTTACGTCGCAGGTGCAGGCTACGATAACTGCACCTGCCACGATTCAGAATGAAATAGCGTTGTGTACGACATCAATTGCGCGGGCGGCACGCACGCGCGGGCGGCCTTCGCGCGCTAGTAGTGATCAGAGCAGTGCTAAGCCGCGATGTATGGCGTCTAAGACTGTTCTGTTAGCGACAGCGCAAGTTATCGTTTATGATGTTAATGGGTCGCCGCACATGGTACGTTGTCTACTAGATAGCGCGTCTCAGACCAATTTAATAATGTTTGAGTTGTTCAAACGCCTCGGATTGTGGAATAACTTTAAAAATACGAACTCAATAGTCAGAGGAATCGGCGTTTCAGAAAAACATTGCAAGGGTTCCGTAGATATTAAAATACATTCGCGTTTTGATAGGGATATTAATTTTAACATTTCTTCGCTTATCCTGGAGCGTATCACGGACGCATTGCCAAACGCTAATGTAGACGTAGCATCACTCACTCACCTCGAGTCATTGCCGCTGGCAGATGCGGAGTTTGCGAATCCAGCAGGCATTGATCTTTTGATCGGAGCTTCAATATTACCGCACTTCCTACTAACTAAAATAGTACGTAGTGAGCGATATGATTTACCGCCCGCTATTGAGACGGTATTTGGGTATGTGATTATGGGTACCGTACCTACGTTATGTAACGTAAAATACGTAATACAATGAGAAGTATGTACTTCTCATTGTATTACGTCTTGTTGTTGTTCTGTTCTTCAAGAGATCAAGGTGGGTGCTAAAACTGTGTGTAAGATAAAGCACTAATTAGCTATGCTATGCTATGCTATGCTATGCTACGCTATGCTATGCTATGCTACGCCATGCTATGCTAGGCCATGCTATGCTATGCTATGCTACGCTATGCTACGCTATGCTACGCTATGCTACGCTATGCTACGCTATGCTACGCTATGCTACGCTATGCTACGCTATGCTACGCTATGCTACGCTATGCTACGCTATGCTACGCTATGCTACGCTATGCTACGCTATGCTACGCTATGCTACGCTATGCTACGCTATGCTACGCTATGCTACGCTATGCTACGCTATGCTACGCTATGCTACGCTATGCTACGCTATGCTACGCTATGCTACGCTATGCTACGCTATGCTACGCTATGCTACGCTATGCTACGCTATGCTACGCTATGCTACGCTATGCTACGCTATGCTACGCTATGCTACGCTATGCTACGCTATGCTACGCTATGCTACGCTATGCTACGCTATGCTACGCTATGCTACGCTATGCTACGCTATGCTACGCTATGCTACGCTATGCTACGCTATGCTACGCTATGCTACGCTATGCTACGCTATGCTACGCTATGCTACGCTATGCTACGCTATGCTACGCTATGCTACGCTATGCTACGCTATGCTACGCTATGCTACGCTATGCTACGCTATGCTACGCTATGCTACGCTATGCTACGCTATGCTACGCTATGCTACGCTATGCTACGCTATGCTACGCTATGCTACGCTATGCTACGCTATGCTACGCTATGCTTCGCTATGCTACGCTATGCTATGCTAAGCTACGCTACACTATACTATACTACATTTCCGCTTTGTATATGGATGACATTGCCTGTAGTGTCATATCCGCTCCGCTAGCAATTTCGCTTTGTGAAGAGCTTATTCAGCTTTTCAAGCAAGGCCAAATTGATCTTGTCAAATGGACAAGTAACTCTAAGGAGGTTCTCGCACGCATACCAGATTCTCATAAAGCTTCTCCAGACATTGAGTTTGAGAAGTCTGTACCGCATAAAGTTCTCGGTTTACGCTGGGACAAATCCTGCGATAGTTTTCGGTTTGACGTCTCACCGCCAGATGATAAGTGCACCAAACGCACTATGCTGCCCACAGTGGCTCGACTATGGGACATAATGGGTTTTGTGGCTCCCACGATTTTGTACGCTAAGCTCTTGATCAAAGAGCTTTGACTATCAAAGTGTGAGTGGGATGAAACATCCCCTGACCATATTGTCGCCGCTTGGGGCCAGTTTTGTATTGAGCTTACCGCGCTCAATCAAATTACTATTCCGCGTCATCTTGTCATCGTCATTAACCATCAACTTAATAGGTTTCGCTGACGCCAGCGAGCGTGCTTACGGCGGAGTCGTATATCTGCAAGTCCGCATTGGTTCTAACTACTCGGTGCAGTTAGTTTGTGCCAAGTCTAAGGTCTCGCCTGTTAAAACCATTTCGGTTGCGAGGCTGGAGTTGTGCGCGGCCCTTCTGCTGTCTCAGTTGCTCCGCAAGGTTCAAGACACAGTTTTGCCCCACTACCCTATTAATAAAATATACGCATTTTCCGACTCCAAAGTAGTGCTCGCTTAGATTTATTCATCTCTTCACCGCTGGCAGACCTTTGTCGCCAACCACGTTAGTAAATTGATTGAACTTTTTCCCGCTACTTGTTTCAATCACGTCGCGGGTTATCGTACTCGTCTTCAGGAAGAACTTTCCATAGATCATATTGACTGGAAGTTTATTCCACCAGCATCACCACATTTCGGTGGATGTTGGGAAAGCATGGTCAAAGTAATTAAAACGCATCTCTTCAAAGTGATAGGTCAACAGATCCTCTCCTATGGTAGCGCCATCTACCTTTCCATCGAGAACTAATCACGTCAAGTCAATGGTTCGTCCCTGCTCGGCCAATCCGAGCGATCCCTTTCATAAATCCCTTCCCGAAACCCCTCGCTACTGGCCGCCTTGCTCAACGGCGACGCAGAAGATTCGAGTCGCTGAGAACGTGTCCGCCATACCGCACCGCACCGCATCCGCCATATATAATTATTACCGCTTATACAAAACCGCTCGCGAGTGAAAGTGATTTGTGTAGTGGAGTGAATCAAGCAGCTTCATCTCGAAAACACCAGGAGGCTCCCCTTCTGAGAAGAAGAAGATTGCCGTGCAAGGTAAGAGGTTCCTTTCTACACCATACTTTCTCTCCCATTCCAATCCTAGGCGACCAGAACTCGCCATCCTCTGGATACAGTCCATTTTTTTTCCCAAATCGCCTAGGAACCTTCGGTTTTGGTGTAACGCCGAACCAAATAGAAATGAGAATCTTACTATTAACGCTTCTGAACGCCGTAGTGATTTAAATTGATTCAGTATTCTAAATAATGAATTTTCAAGCATTGTCTTCAGTTTAATTATTAAATTTAATATCGATTTGTAAACAATTTTGTACTGGTGACATACATCAGTATGATTTGGCGTTTAAAGGCTGCTATGAGAGTTTCCTGTAATTAGATATCAAAATTATTTGAAATATTTCCTGAGGTATTTTGAACTACCTGATTATGATTTTAATAAAAATGTTTTTCAAATTGAATTTTGGAATAAATTTTAATAATTTACTTTCACGTACCTCGGACAAATAAGGGGTATACTACTGGTTTTCAAAGGCTCTTCTAAAATTGTGTTTTAATATCAGGTAATGACTAAATAACACCATTTTACGTCGAACCAACTCTATATTTCCGTGCTTGCATTCTACGCCGAATTGCCGGGCCAGTGACATAAGGCTCTATCGCGGCACCAGCACACGAGCCGGTAAGTCAAGCAATTTTCAGCTTCATTCTGAAGCATTTAAGTTCAATACGATGTGCAAAATAGATTTTGCAATTCATTATCTATAACTGCCGGAATACCAAACCTTAAAATGAAATGTCTGACAAATGCATCTGCAATGGATATGGTTTCCTTATTCTTTAAAGGAATAGCTTGAACAAATTTAGTTAGTTTACACTGCATGGTCAAAATATAACAGTTCCCATCGATGTCTTTATCTAAAGGACCCACTACATCTAAATATATTTTATCGAATGCCGAGGAAGCGGTCGTGGTAATTTCCATCGGCTCTTTAATGTATCGTTAATACTTTGATTTTTGGCATTTTGTGCACTTTTCAACAAATTTTTGGACATCCTTTTCAATATTTGGCCAATAGTACTTTCTTTTAATAGTGTTTACCATTCTTCGCACTCCTGCATGGCCGCTAATCGGTAATAAGTGGAAGTCATTAATTATGATAGTCTTTTCGTCGTCGTTTACTATTCTCTTTACTCCTTGTAAGATACATATTCGAGGTCCGGACCAATGTATAAGTGACTTTATTTCTTTACAAATAATCTCAATAAAATCAACATTATCTTAATTTTTAATCACGTAAACTTCCTCAACATGTATTAGTTTACAAAAAAACTCAATTCTTGCACAAATTCGTCTCGCGAAAAATGCGCCTTGAAGTTGAGATTAATATATATCGTCATTCGATTTGCCACGAAAATAAAACATTTGTATTCTTTTCTCGCAAAATTCGTAATTCACTACTGTCAATAAAATCCATTTCCACAGAATCACAAGGTTTTCTTAGTATGTCCACAACTTGTGGTTGATCAGGCCATTTGTCAGTGGATTTCCTAAGAACCATATTTTCATCATCTTTCATTCTATCATTTCCTTCATTCAACTTTTTCTTTTGCGCTCTCGTCATCACAAACATACACTATTAATACATATTTTTAATATCGTCTGATGTCAAATACACTCTAGATAAGGCATCTGCTATAACATTTTCTTTACCTTTGACATATACTATTTTAAAATCATATTCTTCCAAAACTAAGCGAAATTTTAATAACCTGCTTGATGGATCTTTTATGCCAAATAAGTATACTAGTGGTTTGTGATCTGTCATTATTGTAAATTTTGTACCATACAAATACGGCCTAAAATATTTGACAGCCCACACTATTGCTAAAAGTTCTTTTTAAATAGTTGGGTAATTCCTTTCTGCTTTATTTAAGGGCCTACTTGCGTACGCTACTGGTCTCAAATCTTTGTTGCATAGTACTGCCTTTACCTAAGATTCCTAACCCTACTCTTCCCAACCACTTCCGCCCCATATCGATCCTTCCTTTTCTTTCCAAGGTGCTTGAGGCCTGTGTCCACAAGCAACTTTCCAAGTTTATATTTCAGAACAATTTGTTAAGCCCATTTCAATCTGGCTTCAGACCTGGTCATAGTACGGTGACCGCTCTCCTAAAAGTGACTGGAGATGTTAGAGCGGGAATGGAGAACACCAAAGTTACGGTGCTAGCTTTGGTAGACTTCACGAACGCCTTTAACTCGGTTAGTCACGAAATCCTTCTTTCTATCCTTTCCAGTCTTCAGATCTCACCTGAGTCACTCGAATGGTTCTCCAAATATCTCACGGGACATCAGCAGTCCGTTCGCCATAATGAGTCCTCATCATTGTGGTGTGACTTACAGTCTGGCGTTCCTCAAGGCGGCATTCTTTCTCCATTATTATTCTCTATTTTTATAAATCTCCTGACCCAAAATCTTCAGTGTTCGTATCACTTGTACGCCGACAACTTGCAGCTAAACGTACAAACTGACATTGACAGTATCGGTTTGGCCATCGAAGAAGTTAACCAAAGCCTGTCCGCCATACACGACTGGTCAGAACAATTTGGTGTTACCGTGAACCCTGCAAAATGCCAAGCCATAATTATAGAAAGCCAGCGTATCATAAACAGGTTAGATTTTGCAACATTGCCGGCAGTCATATTTAATCAGATTAGGATACCCTTCAGCCCTGTTGTGAAAAATCTTGGCCTGCACATGGATAGCCATCTCAACTGGCGGGCTCACGTGACATCCATAAGTCAAAAAGTTACGGGATCCTTACGCTCATTATATCGGCTAAAAAACTTTCTTCCTAGTAACACCAAGGTAATGCTCATGCAGACTTTAATCTTTCCGATAATCGACTATGGTCGTGTGCTGTTTTGACCTGAACGCAGACCTTCTCAATAAACTAGACCGGCTTCTTAATAACTGCATTCGATTCGTTTATAATCATCGCAAATATGATCATGTATCTAATTATCGCTCCCAACTTAAATGGTTACCTATTTGCCAACGCCGTAGCTTACGTTCGCTGACTGCTCCACGAAATGGGGCTGCAGGTCCTCAACGAGGGAGATTCCCCAACCTTCGACACCGTGAGGGGCCTGAGGACCTTCACAAGCTACGTTGACGTAACGGCGTGTTCTGCGGATTTGCTGGGCCTCATCGTGAACTGGAGGGTGGAGGAGGACGCGATCTGCTCGGACCACAACGCGATTATGTTTGAAGTAAGGCTGGCGAAGCCAAAACAAGCGGATATCAGAAGAACGACACGCGTCTTTAATAGCAGAAAAGCCAATTGGTCTCGGTTTCGTGAGAAACTGAACCAACTGGCCACTGAAAATAAAATCTGTAAAGGCGAAATAGACGTAATTACCGAAGCCTCTCAAATAGACGTCGCACATACGGCAAAACATATTATTTAGGCGGCCAAAATTCAGTTTTCGTGATTATTCGATTCGTTCAAAAGACACAGCTCGTAAGATTCCCTACACAGCCCTGCATTTAAGTTCGGTAATCTTTCTTTTGTTTTCTCGAAAACAAAAACACCACGTGACGAGCAAGTCAGTCGTATTTACTCGGCGCGATGATGCACGAACCAGTCGCGCCCCAACTTCGGACAGAGTAACAGCCACATTTTGTTGTTTGAACTCGTGTTTCAACATGGAACCTGAAGCGTCAGGTATGTCTTACTAATTCAAGTTAAACTGTTAACTATTTATCGATTTGTTAATGATTTTACCATTGACAATATAAAATATACAGCTTTTATTAGTTTTTTTTTATAAAGATAAGAATTTAATTGTAAATACAATAAAAGTTCCGTTGAGTACCGCTCTTTTTTTATATTTGTATTATACCTTAGTCTTTCAGTCGTAAATAAAATAAAAACTAGCTTTCCCAAACTATCCTTTTTTAATATAGGTTCACTTGTCCGCAGGTAGTAGAGGGGAGACAAAAATGAGTGTTTCCAGAGAAGAACTATTTCTTGTTTTAAAAAGTGATAACTTTTATAGAAAGTCGTCGTCTCAGTGCAATAAAAGATTAAATAGTTACGTAAAGGAAAAACTCGGTGTACATATGCTTTCAAAAGACTCTGAGAATCAGTTAATAAATAGGATAAAAGTCTTTGTATCCAAACTGTTAAGAAAGTGGAGAATGAGTAAACAAATAGAAGACAGATTTGTAAGAAATAACCTTCGTTGGTTAAAAGGAGAGCTGAATATTTCATCTAGTACAATGGCATCTACTCAATCTTCCCCAGACGCTAAAGGAACGGGAACGCGAGGAAGGCCAAGAAAACTATTTACAGCCAAGTCGAAGAGATCACAACGTAGAGATGTTAGACCTATTATTTCTGAATTAGGTTCTGAGAAGCTGGGATGCGCTGTAGAATCCAGCTTAGTTCGAAAAGGAAAAAGGACAGCTGCACGAGTAGTTAGCCTAGCCACATGGCTAGGCTAACTGAGCAACAACAGCTGAGGTTCTAGCATTATTAAAAGAACCTGAAGTTGTAGCCGAAACGCTTGAGCTTAACGTCTCTGGAGACGAATTAGAGGACGACTCTGATGAGTATCATGATGATGATGTTGATGACTGATTAATTTTATGGTGATTTTAATATAAATAATTTCGTGAATATGTTAATTTCGTAAATAAAAAATAATTAAAGACCGTTATTAAATTTTATGTCATGTAATCGTTAATCCAGCAAGTAAAATGATAGTTTGAGTAAAAAGAAAGCTTATTACGTCAATGGCGAGACAAAATTTAACGAAATACGCAATAAATATTTTTGTCCCCCTAAAGTAGTAATTTTGCCCTATGTGCGTCGTGGTGAAAAAGTACATCAAAGCCGTAACAGACGCGTGTAAGGAGAGTATACCAGCGAGGTAAGAAAGAACTGAAGTTAATATACCGTGGTGGTCCGAGGAGCTCGCCCTCATGAAGAAGAGGGTCAACACAATGAGGTGCAGGGACCGGTGCGCGGCACCGTGTCGTAGGGCTAAGGTGGTTGATGAGTACCTGCAGACAAAAACCAACCACGAAACAGAAGCGAAAAAAGCACAAATAAAGTCATGGAAGTCCTTTTGTGCCAAACAAGACAGAAAAGGCATGTGGGAAGGGATCCAAAGAGTCCTACGACGGACCGAGATAAGGAAGGAGGACCAGCCACGCCTATGGATGGGCAAGCGCCTGACGGAAGGCGACTCAGCCGCACTACTTGCCACCACGTTCTACCCAGAGGATGACCGGAAGGAGGACACCGAGGATCACAAAGAGATCCGGCAATTGGCGGAGGAAGTAAACGAGCGGAGGCAAAATGAAACTCTGGACCCGCCGTTTACAGAGGAAGAACTCAGGTCAGCTTTCAATCCAAAAAAGGCGCCGGGAGAAGATGGGCTCACGGCGGATATATGCCTTCAGGCCATAGCCCAGGATCCGGGAGCTTACCTATCACTGGCAAATAAATGTTTAGAAATAGGATACTTTCCCAAGGCTTGGAAGAAAGCGGTGGTAGTAGTGCTACGCAAGCCAGGGAAGGGTACTTACGACCACCCTAAATCCTTTAGGCCGATAGGCCTGTTGCCAGTGATAGGCAAGATCCTGGAAAAGCTCATGGTGGAAAGAGCTAAATGGCATCTCCTGCCCAAAATGAGCCCAAAACAATACGGGTTTATGCCCCAAAGGGGCACCGAGGACGCCCTTTATGCCCTAGTGAACCACATCCGTGACGGGCTTCGCTTAAAGAAACTGGTCACGGTGGTATCTCTGGACATAGAGGGCGCCTTCGACAGTGCCTGGTGGCCGGCAATAAGAGAAAAGATGGCGGAGGAGAGCTGTCCGGTGAATATTCGCAGGATGCTGGATGGCTACCTGAGGCAGCGTGAGGTATGTGTGCATTACGCGGGACACGAACACCGTAGGGAAACGTCCAAGGGGTGTGTTCAGGGGTCGATAGGGGGGCCCATCTTATGGAATTCGTTGCTGGACCCACTGCTGAGAGAGCTGGGGGAGCGCAAGGACTACAGCCAGGCATTTGCCGACGATGTAGTTCTCGTCTTCCTTGGTGACTCGGCAGTGGAAATCCAGACCAAGTGGGGTGTCAAGAACAAACTTAAATTTGCGCCGCACAAAACCAAGGCCATGCTCATCACAAATCGGCTGAAATATGACACTCCACACCTGAACATGGGCGGGATTGACATCGAGATGTCTAGAAATATAAAAATACTGGGCCTCACTATCGACGATAAACTCACGTTTAACGCGCACATAACTGACGCTGTGAGAAAGTGCTTCGCCATTTATAAGTGGCTGTCCAGAGCTGCGAGGGTTAGCTGGGGCCTCCACCCGGAGGTTATCAGGAGCATGTACAAGGCGGTTGTTGAACCCATAATGCTGTACGCAGCAAGTGCATGGGCACCGGCGGTAAAAAAGAAGGGCGTGCAGAAGCGGCTGAATCATCTTCAGAGAGGCTTTGCCCAAAAGCTCTGCAGGGCATACAGGACCGTCTCCCTGAACGCGGCCCTAGTCCTGGCCGGGATACTCCCCCTCGACCTTAGGGTGCAGGAAGCTGTAGCCTTGTTCGAGGCGAGGAAGGGATATCGCGGTCGGAACTGGGGGGCAGTGAGGTAGAGACGATGGAGCCCTACAGAAGCAAGCCGCATCCGGCCTTGCATATGAGCATGCAGTTCATTGACTTGGTGCACCCAGAGGACGTGTTGGCAAACGCCAACCAAGACGTAAAAATATACACAGATGGCAGTAGGATTGAGGGCAAAGTCGGAGCCGCACTATCCGTGTGGACAGGTGAGGCCGAAGACCGGGCCCTCAAACTCAAACTGCCATCCTACTGTACGGTGTACCAGGCGGAACTGCTTGCCATATGGAAGGCCACAGCGGAGATCGCGGCCCGCTCCGAAGCGACCTTCGGAGTCTTCAGTGATTCACGTGCGGCCCTTCAAACCGTTGTAAATAACAGGGCGACGCACCCGCTAGCGGTCAAGGCTCGTAGAAACCTGCATGAGGCGAGGATCCAGAACAAAACTGTGTCTTTGTTCTGGATAAAAGCACACGCAGGTCATACTGGGAACGAAAGGGCTGACCTGCTGGCGAGAGAGGCCGCTCTGAAATTAAAGACAGCGCCGCATTACGACAAGTGCCCGATTTCATTCGTTGGAATGGAACCGGAGGTATAGAGAAGGGGATACTGCCGCCGTGACGAAACTTTTCTTCCCGGACGCAGTGGAGGCTTACAGGCTGATCCGCAAGATCAGTCTCACAGCGACATTAACACAGGTATTAACGGAACACGGCGGGTTCTCTGAATATTTACACCGATTTAAATGTAAAGAGAACCCGTCGTGTCTCTGTGAGCCAGGAACCTCGGAGTCCGTAGTCCACTTAGGCCGCGCGCACTTTGGACACGAATTCGTATCGTACAGTATACGTACGATCGTGGTCGTACGAATTGAGTGCGCACACTGTATACGTTTTTATTAATCAAATGAGCAGTTTTCTAGTGATATCAGATTTGTTAAGTCTGCTTTGGTTGGAGCCCGATGAATAATCTGTATCTTAAAGATAATTCTCTTATCACTCGAAGACTGCGGTGGCGTCGTCGCTATCGTAGAACCGAATTGGTGTGTGAAATATATTAAAAAATACACGATTTTGGTGAATTTCATCATATCATGGAAGACTTATAACATCACTAATACAATCACTTTGGTCCCACAAACATTTATGTTCGTGAATTAGGTTTAATTAACTTTTCAACATCCATTTCTTATGTTAAAACGTACGAATGTGTTTTGAAATCCCAACAAGTTCGGATTGTTTTCGGACGTCTGAACTACACGTACGTATACGCACGACTAACTCGCAGCCAGTCTGCGCGCTCCCATAGTACTTGGAATATCGGGATCGTTCGTATGTGCTCGTACGTGTACGCACGAGTAAAATTCGTACGAAAACGTGTCCAAAGTGCGCGCGGCCTTATTGTTGCACTGCCCGATCCACGGAGTGGAACGGTACAATTTTGAACAAGAAATGAGGGACACCATAAGAGTGGATAACTTGTGCACCCTTATGGCAGACCCCATTACAAGAGATAAAATGATCGAATTTTGTACAATTGTTGCGGAGCAAGTCATGCGCAGAAATAGATAAAGTAGGGAGTAGAATCTTATTTCATAAAATATGACCTTCGGACTCCCTAATAGATCTTTCTGCGCATGGCTCGCTTCGAGGAAAGTCTACTTAAGTAGTATTTGTATTAAGTGTGCAATGTATTAAAATAACTCGATGTATGTGTTAAATGTAATAAGAAATAATAATAAAGATCCCTAACAAAGATGACGAGTGATAAGACTGATAAGTGACGGATGTGCGGATGTAAGAAAGGCCTCTGACTATGTCAGGGGAACACGGGCTCAACACCCTGCGATGGCGGGTGCCTAAAAAAAAAAAAAATCTATTACTAATCGCCATTTCCTATCTCCTTCTCTACCTTTCTTTGGCACTAATAAGACTGGACTTGACGATTCATTATTAGACTCCTCTATGATATCATCTTCCAACATTTTGTTAACTTATTTTGCTATTTCTGACTTCAAAGCTTGCGGTATTATATGGCTTAACATAACTCGGACCAGTATTTGGTTTAAGCACTATGCCTTGCTCATAAATATTTGTAGTAGTCGATTTGTCGCCATTAAGGTAAAAAACATCAGAATATTTGGCACAAATTGCCTCTATAGACTCTTTTTATGAGAATTTAAATAGTGCTTTCACTCGCTCAACATTTAGATTAGAATTACTTAACTGACAAATACTATAATTACTTAAGGGTTGCACATCAGGTTTAAAGGAAGGCAAAATTATTTCTTTATCACACACATTTAATATTCTCACAGGTACTCTACTATTACGAATTGTACCTATAGTGCTAGCTAAAAACACATCATTTGTTAATCGTTTCCCACAAATAATGACATCACTATTATTAAGTTCGCTTACAAATATGTAATGAGTTGACTCTGATCGGGCTGGAATAGTAAGTGAATTATTTAATCTGTCACATTCTTCAACAAAATCTAAATTATACTATCTACCATTAGTATTTACTGTCAAAATATTTGTATTTAGGTTTATATTTGCATAATATTTAATTAAAAAGTCTAAGCCTAAAATTCCATCACATTTTAATGGTAACAAATCAAAAACAATAAAAGTGTGACAAAACGATATAGAACTATGATTTAAAGTTAGATCAACGATACCTTGAGAACGACGTTGACCACCTATTCCATTTATTAAGGTATTATCCTTCCGTATATTGATATTATTGGGTAACGCTTCCTTTCTAATAATTGACATTGAGGCGCCTGTATCCACGAGCCAATAGTATTTAATATTATTAATGCTAAAAACAACATACTTTGCACTACCATAACAAGATACAATAAAATGGTTAAGATCGAAAAAACTGGCTAGGCTGTGGGTCTACATTGGTATTTGTTTCGGCAACATTTTGTGGAATATTATCTGTTTGTTACGACGAAAATATACCTCTACCACGATTTCTGAAATACCTAGTATTTATATGACCTCGCTGATAACCTCTATAATTTGAAGATGTTCGTCTGGGGTCAGATAGGGCATTTGAGGAACGCCAAAGTTGTCCACTATTGTTTTGATTAGACAATTGATTGCGATTGTAATTGTTATGAAATTGACCATGGTTATAAAATTTGCCTCTCTGATAAGAACGTCCTTGAGATTTAATTTAAATTGTTTTTCGGGATATATACCACGTACCTTTGTTTGGAGTTACCGATATTTCGACACTGTTGCAAGCGCCATGTTCACGGATGTACTGATGGTATTGCGGGTGGATGACTGTTACGAGCAAGTATAACGGTCTACCCGCTTTCTTACTCGTTTTTTGCGTTCAACACCACTAGCACTGTTATCACTATCACATGATAGTGATAACAGTGCTATCACATGTTAGTGATAACAGTGCTAGTAGTGTTGAACGCAAAAAACGAGTAAGAAAGCGGGTAGACCGTTATACTTGCTCGTAACATTCATCCACCCGCAATACCATCAGTACATCCGGGAACATGGCGCTTGCAACAGTGCCGAAATATCGGTTACTCCAAACAAAGGTACGTGGTATATATCCCGAAAAACAATTTAAATTATGTTTAAATGACCACGAAAGTTTAAATTCCTATGTCCTTGGGATTGCCTAATAAAGAGGGAACCACGTCCATTTTTAGATGCATGCATGATGTTACCTGCTTGTGGTTGGTGCGATGATATTTCCTCGTCCTTTGCTGCCTGGATGGCCTCCACTAGACTGCTGTAGTTTCGGGCCGAGATAATCGTCCCAAGCCTAGAGCTGCGCAGACCTTCTGAAAAGTGTTTTATAGCAGACTTTTCATTTAAAGCTTTCAACCCGTCATACATGCTTGGATTATCGTTTGTTTGGGCAATAGTCAATTCTGTAAACAGTTTTTCAACTTCGCTACCAAAACTATCGATTGAGCTAGAACCTTGTCGTATATTCTGTAACTGTGTCTGTATGGCCATATAAATTTTTTAGGCACAAGATGCTTTCGCAAATCTTTAATTAAATCCTCAATAGTCGCATAGGAACGGGCAATACGCAGCTTTGCTTTTTCTGTCAATCTGCTTTTGAGAATGAATGTAATTAACATGGTCTTACCTTAAAGGTGGTGGGACCCAAGCCCATTATTCCCCTCCCTTCTGGTTTTTATCGCAACCTGGTAAGAAATAGGACCAGGACCAAACACAACCAGTCCTGGATTGGTATTGAAACATGTAGGCAGGCCAAGGAGGCTCTTCCCGCAGTAGACGGTAAGATAGCCAAACAAATCCTCCGGCTGTCCAAACAACAACTACGGACAGTCACGGCCGCCTACACAGGACACGGATTCTTTAATAAACACCTATTTACTATAGGTATCACCGACAGCCCGCTGTGCAGGCCCTGTATGGCAGCAGATGAGACGGCAGCCCACCTGCTCCTCGACTGCCCTGAGGTCGCACAGTACAGGCAGCAGTACCTGACCAGATACAGCACCCCGAGGGAGGCCATGGGCCACATCAAGAGTCTGCTGGCCTTCCTCGAAGAGCTGGGGTGGCTCGAATGACGACACCATTCCCACCCGCACGCAAAATACACGCCAAGACGTGGAGTTGCGGAAACAGCCCGTGCCATCAAGTATCAAGTATGGTCTTACCTTTGTCATCTAACGTATCTGCATACATTTCGAAACAATCTATTAACCGTTTGGTAGCCTCCTGCTTGCCGTCCATAACTGGCAACAAATTACACGCCACCTTAAAGTCAAATTCCATCTTGCAAGAAATATCTGTCTTAGAAAAAATACATAAATTATTTATTTCGTCGTATACCTTTCGTATATTCTGAAAAACCTCTACTGCCGACGCTAATTTAATGTACTCACTATTTTCTAACAAATATTTTGGCAATGATCGAAAATATATTTAGCTTCACTTAACTTAGTCTCAATTACTTTACCTTTAAATCTACTTTGACCTTTCTTAATCAAATATTTGCGTATGTTTACCAAAGAATCAACATTTTCTATTTAATTATCAATAATGTTCTATAATAAACATTGCAAACTTTAACATACGCTTTAACTTACATTTCTAAGTTATAAAACAATACAGTTTTAAGTAGAATAGCTGCGAAACATTATAATTTTAGAAAATCTGCAACGTTGGACTGTATTGTGTATGTTCCTTTAGAATGATTTACCTATAAAGTAAACTGCATAGTAAGCATTTCATACATATCGTTATAAGAGAGCATACTTAATAGGTAAATCATTCTAAAGGATCATACACACTACAGTCCAACGTTGCAGATTTACGCGCTCGGTATCATATTCACTGAGTACTTGTGTAAGATTATAGAGTGCATTAGTTATTAGCGTAATGAAATATGACACTTTGTGACTTTTTAAACACTGAACACAAATGGTTATCACTCACGGTCGTTGCTGGAGCGGTTATCCACTCGTCCTCTCATGGAAGCTCTTATACGCTGGAACGTGCAAGGACCCATTTCTTCACGTATCCATTGACGATGGCAATTTCTATATAGTTTTATTCCAAAGTACATTACCAGAACAGCTATCGCAGCGAGTATTATCATTGTGACCAGACTCAGTCGCTCCATGTGACCACCAATGTCCTTGATTAAAGCGTCATTTTGTCCGCCGGCCGAATTCTGGCTGAAGAAAACTTCCTCTTTCTCAACAGTTGAGCGACACATTGTTGTTGTTTACTGAAAATGCTAAAACTAATACTGGAAAACTAAGATATAGTCCCTTGGAAGACCCCAAGAGGCAGGGTCACCATGTGATACTGGGGGTCCTCTGATAAATTAAAGATGGTCTTGTACGTACTGTTATAACCCGAGATAGTTCCTTAATAACGCTAGATCAGCATTTCACGTATTCTAGTACATTTCCGTTCTATTGTTTCTACTTGATCAGCATTTTCATTTACTTGTATGATTTATTTCTTATTAAAAGTCAGTTAGATTCTGTCCGTCGCGAAAAGCGGTTCGCTCCCGGAACTCGGAAATCGGTACCAGTAGAACTGTATCTGTAAAGTGTTGCCTTGAACAATAAATATCAGTGCAGTTTAAAAATTAGTTTTTTTTAAAAAGACAAACAGGGACGGCCTCCTAACAATTTTGGTGTCAGAAGTGGGATCTCGTAAATGGTGTCCGTTGATACCTAGAGATCCGAATCCCAGAGACCCCCAGTTTGCGTGATCGACGATAAGACAGAACCCAAGGTTGTGCCCGCGTCACACTTCAAGGTCGACGGTAAGACTCTGTGTAGCAGCCAGAGCCCGCACCATACTGGTCACCGTAAAACCAAGATTGGTCGACGGTCAGCCTTCACCGCATCGTGAGAGCCCGCACCATCCGGGTAGCAGCAGATCTAACTCACCAACATCATCATAATGAGTAGAGCACTCGTTATCTCCGAAACACTTCCACCTCGCCCAGCATCATCAGCACGTGGACACCGGCACCGCCCTCACCTGTCGTCGAGCACGCGGTCGCCCTGCCGCGCTATCCGAGCGTGTCAGATCCTGTTCCCACGAGTGATGGTTTGTGCAGTGATCTTGTTTATGTGAGTCTTTTAAATTACTTACCATATTTTCACCGTATCTACTATTTTTCGCCAACGTTACCATTTCCACTGTTTCTACAATTTTCGTGAACTATAATTTTCTATTCCGCATCATATTTTTGTGTGTCGTTACTGTATACCATATTTTTGTGTGTCTATTTTATAGCTATATTTTCTATATCTTTACAATTATCCAATGTCACTTAAAACAGAATCTAAGGCAAAACCTGAAATGGCTGAAAAATTACACTTTCAGTACTTACCAAATTCATTTAACCTTATAATGGGGACCGGCACTCCCTCCCCGCGTTCCTCACAAACTGTGATAACGCGATGTCGTTATCTACAGCAGATCAACAAAATGTGCTCTGCAAATATATAGTTTCGCAACTTGAAGGCAAAGCCCTTGTAATTTAAAATCGTTTTCAACGTGGGACGAGATAAAAGCATTTTTAAGATCTACATTCGGCGAGAAAAAGCACGCGACTCATTTATTAGTGGATTTGCAAAATTGTTAACAAATTAGTAGCGAAGATGTCACGAAGTACTCTTTGCGTATCGAGCAAATATTAACGCGAATATTATCAGATATTCACTATAGTTGTAAAGATGAAAAGGAACTACCAGGCAGAATAGCTGCTATGGAAGATTTAGCCTTAAATACATTTATGTTAGGGTTAAATAACTCAATAAGTAATGTTGTTAGGTGTAGGAATCCCTCGACATTGAACGAGGCGGTCCAGCACGCAATCGAAGAGGAAAAATTATATAATTTATCTAATTCTAAATCTAATCCTAAATTTCAGCGTATCTGCAGCACGTGCATTAAACCTGGGCATAATGCTTCAGAGTGCTATAGGAATAAAAAACCTTCTAGTTCAAATCGTAATAACTATCAAAAATCTTTCCATATTCCTTCTTATAACTATCCTAATACTATCCTAATAATATACGGTGTAGTTACTGTAAAAATATAGGTCACACGATTGATCAAGGTCGCAAACGCCAGTACAATATGCAACGCCGTGAGAACGCGAACCAAGCGCAACATGATCAACCGCCGCGCGATAACAACGGTCGCGCAGTTAAATTCTGCGAAACCGAAGAGTCCGGGTTCGATTCCCGCGACGAAAATTTAAACTAAATAAGATTTCGGTGTCGTGTCTCCCGAAATCGACTAGCGTAAAGAACACGAAACCATTTTATCCTAAATCTTTTACTAAACCTACATCTCAGTTAAATCAACTGAGTTCTACTAAATCATTTACTAAATCTACATCTCAGTCAAAGCAACTGAGTCATACTAAATCGTTTACTAAATCTACATCTCAATTAAATCAACTGAGTCCTTCCAAATCTTATACTAAATCTACACCTCAGTTGAATCAATTGAGTCTTACTAAATCTATTACCAAATCTACATCTCAGTTAAATCAACTGAGTCCTACTAAGCCTACATCTCAGGTAAACCTGAGTCATTCTAAATCTTATAACTATACTAACTCTAAGATTACATCTCGAGACGACATCTCGAGTCATCAAAATACTACATCTTATTCTAATTCAATAATGCTAAATCCTACTAATACTTACCAAAATAATACTTACCAAAATAATACTTACCAAAATAATACTTACCAATTTATGAAACTAGTATAAAAATCAAGAAAATATCCTTGCCATATGTTTATTTAGTTTCTAGTTATTCTAAAGAGCCTTTAAAAATGCTTATCGATACGGGTGCCGCTATTAGCCTCGTGAAACAGGCAGTTTTATGTAAATCACCCGACTTGTCTCGCGAAGTCGTGAAATTAAAAGGAATTAATAGTGTAGAAAGTTGTTCTCAAACATTGGGCACATTTCAAATGGATTTTTCTATATCTAATGATCAATTCAGTTACAAATTTCATATGATCAATGAGCAAGTCAGTCTCGAGTATGAAGGCTTACTCGGTAGCGATTTTCTTGGTTATTTTAAAACTAACATTAATTACGATTCTAAATCATTAAATATTTGTGGTCATATCTTACCTATAAACTACATTCAACCAACTTACATTATTCCCGCGCGATCCGAAGCAGTAATCAAATGCGCGATATCTAATTACAATCCTGAACTTTATTCTCATAACGAAGCCCTTGTTCTAGATCATACCGTATGTAGTGATGTTTATGTCGCAATTGCATTGTCTCAATCAAGTCGAATAAAAGAATTAATATTACAGTTTTAAACACTACGGACTCTGACGTTGAGATCAAAGATTATTACGCAGAGTTGACACCTCTCGAACAAAACGATCTGAACTCTGAATCATGCCTAAATACTTATTTCTATTTCCAAATCTGATCGTGTTCAAAAGGTTTTAGATCTTATTCGTTGCTCTCATTTAAATTCGGAAGAGCAAAAAGTTTTATTAGAATGTTGTTCTGAATACACTGATATTTTTCACTTGGAAGGCGAACCCTTATCTTTTACTAATGCCGTTGAGCATTCAATTAACTCTGGTGATACGCCGCCTATCCACGTTAAATCGCTTCCCCGAATGCCACAAGGAGGAAGTTGATTCCCAAATCAGAAAAATGTTCAACCAAAATATAATTCGCCCTTCTATTTCACCATGGAGTGCCCCTGTATGGGTGGTCCCCAAAAAAATGGACGCGTCTGGCAAAAAGAAATGGAGAATCGTAATCGATTACCGCCGTCTTAACGATGCGACGGTCTCCGAAAGTTATCCACTGCCTCTGATCACTGATATCTTAGACCAATTGGGTCATTCCAAATATTTTAGTACTTTAGACCTATCTAGCGGTTTTCATCAAATTAAAATGAGTTCGAAGGACGCGCCGAAAACCGGATTCACCGTTAACACTAATTCTAGCACTTCCGGGCATTACAAATTCACAGGATGCCATTTGCCTTGAAAAATGCTCCCACAACATTCCAAAGGCTTATGAATACGGCTCTTTCTGGACTTCAAGGTCTCCATGCCTACGTTTATTTAGATGATTGTATTATTTACTCGCAAAACTTGCTTGACCATATTAAAAAGCTTAAATTAGTTTTTGACAGAATGCGAAAATTTAATCTGAAATTACAGCCAGATAAGTGCGAGTTTTTACGTCGCGAGGTTGCTTATCTTGGCCACATTATCACCGACAAAGGTGTATCTCCAAATCCTGACAAGGTCAAGGCCGTCAGTGAATTCCCAATCCCTACTAATGTCAAACAAATCAAATCTTTTCTAGGCCTTGTTGGCTATTATAGGCGATTTATTGAAAACTTTTCGAAGTTAACCAAGCCTCTGACATCCTTATTGAAAAAGGACGTCTCTTTCAATTGGACTGTTGAGCAAGAAACAGCTTTCAATATCTTAAAAAATAAACTTACCACGGCTCCTTTATTACAATACCCTGATTTTAGTGCTCCGTTTATAATCACAACAGACGCCTCAAACTACGCCGTAGGCGCTGTGTTGTCTCAAGGCGATATAGGCAAGAATAAACCTATAGCCTACGCCTCTAGAACGCTTAACAAAGCCGAAGGTAATTATTCGACAACGGAGAAAGAACTCCTTGCCATTATTTTTGCTGTTAAAACCTTCCGCCCTTATATATTTGGGCGCAAATTTAAGATCGTTACAGATCATCGACCTTTAGTTTGGCTTTTTAGTAATAAAGATCCAGGCAGTCGACTCATCCAATGGCGCTTAAAGTTTGAGGATTACGACTACGAAATTGTATACAAGCAAGGTCGTCTTAATTCAAACGCAGATGCGTTATCTCGACATCCAGTAAATGTCATTGACTCAAATCGTCTTAATAATTCTACCTACGAAAAATATTTTAAGAACCAATTTACAAATAAGTTACCTACTTCTAATACTATTATCGAAGAGTGTAATCAGGCTCTACATTTATCTAAAATAAAATCAATCGCTTGTCCAGTCTCTTTAGACTTTGATTACTCTATGCCTCACTGCGAAGAAATATTATCGCAGCTCGAGAATTCTGCTGAATTGCTTAATACGGAACGCGAGCCGTTCACTGTCCATAAGGTTATTATTAATAAACACAAGACATATTATTTTCTATATTCTAAAGTACATCATTACGAGGAGACAAAATACAAAGATATTTACAATTTATTAATTAAATTAAGAGACATGCTCTTATTAGATAACATAACTGATCTTGCTATATCTGATTTTACAGATCCGTTTTCTAAAATCGTATATACTAAATTATATAACATGATGTCTTACGTTTTTCGTAACACAAATATTAAAGTACATATCTATTAAAATCAATTAATTTACCCAACTCCTGCCGAGGTCCCTACAATTTTGAAGGAGAATCATGACTCTACCATTGCTGGTCATCCAGGTGCGCGCCGCATGTACAATCGAATCAAGGCCGCATATTACTGGAAAGGCATGCGTGCCGATATTGAACGGTATGTCAAACAGTGTAAGTTGTGCCAAATAAATAAGCCATTCAGGCATTCAAATAAAGCTCCTATGGAGATAACTTCTACATCTACTAAACCATTTGAACGTTTAGCTCTAGACATCGTTGGTCCATTACCCGATGCTGGTTTCCAAAATTTTAAGTACATCTTAACTCTACAAGATGACTTAACTAAATTTTCAAGTGCTTATCCTATGGTTACCGCTACAAGTGAAGAGATAGCTCGAAATCTCGTACACTTTATGTCATTGTTTGGGTTTCCTAAAACTATTTTAACCGATCTTGGTACATGCTTTACTTCAGATCTATTTAAACAACTTACCGAAATCCTTAAGATAAAATCTCTTTTTACTACTCCTTACCATCCGCAAACGAATGGTGCATTAGAAAGGTCACATGCTACTCTTAAGGAGTACTTAAAGTCCTTCGTTAATGATAATCAAAATGATTGGCATTGTTACCTATTTACTGCTATATTAGCCTATAATACTACCCCTCACTGTACAACTGAATTTACCCCTTACGAACTTTTATATGGTTACAAACCTACTATTCCTAATTCTTTATATGATACTTCTAACAGTTCTACCTATAATGAATACATTCGCGCACTGCAATATCGAATGCGGCTTAGCCGAGAGAAAGCTATACAAAATATTATAAATAGTAAAGAACGGTCAAAGCAATACTATGATTCTAAATCACGCGACGTTACTTATAAAACAGGCGATATGGTGTATCTTAAACATCATCACAGGCTAAGAAAAGCACTGTCCCCTGTTTGGAAAGGCCCTTACAAGATAATTAAAGTACATAATAAACATAACGTAACGTTACAGGTGGGCCGCAAGCATATCAAATATCATACAAATGAAATCAAACCCGCTGTATCTTGAACTATCTTATTTTCAGAGCCTTGTGCTACGGCTGCCATGCCGAATCGAAGATAACGCCGATAACTCATAGTCCCGGCATCTACTTCGAACCTGTTACTAATATTCGTTTCTATAATGACTACTGGAACGTCGTAACTCATATTGATATTGTATCACTAGAACCCTACTTAACTAATATCGAATCATTATTACGTAAAACTCAAAATATTTGTAGTAAGATACAATCCCAAGATATTATGCAATGTAAGGATTATTCTAGCCCTATTAAAATACTAATTCAGTCTAACCTTCTTAAAGTACAATCGTTATCTCATTTAACTATAAATCAAACACCAACCAAAGTCAAGAGGTCCTTAGAATTCGGTGGTGAAATTTTAAAATTCTTTTTCGGTACATTAGATGCTGACGACGCCAGAAAATACGACGCCGCCATCGAATCTTGCCAAAAGAGTGAGTCTTAACTATATCGGCTCATGAAAGATAATATCCATATTGTTAAGTCGACAATAAATAATTTTAATTCTACTATATATAAACTAAATCAAAACGAGATTAAGTTAAACTCTCAAATAGATGTTATGAACGAAATCTTATCTCAAGTTACTAAGACAGATAACTTGTTATACAATATTTCGCGTGTAAATAGTTTATTAAATATAATAGAAAGCTCTTTGCTTACTATTTCTAATCTATTAGATACTACTTTAAACTCTATTTTATTTTCTAAGGTAAACGTTCTACACCCTAGTATTGTAAGTCCTTTTAGCCTTTACGATGAACTACGCAAACAAAGCGGTCATATTAATAAGAGGCTAGATTTCCCAGTACAATTTAATATTAATAATATCACTCTATTATATATGTTTCGCAATTAAGCTCTTATAACTATAATAATAAAATCGTTTTCGTGTTGCGAATTCCACTAATAAGTGACGACAAGTTCGTTGTCTATAAGAATATACCTTTACCGACTCCCCATAACGGATCTAATATCAAAACATTCGCGCTCATTCAACCTTCCAATGCCTACACTGCTTTAAGTGACGATAGAATGCACTATACTATGTTTGATAACCTAGATAAGTGTAAGGTAATTAATAACCAATATTCTATTTGTGAAATGCAAACAATATATTCTTGTATACTAAATCCTAATTGTGAATCTAGATTACTAACGGAAGAGACCTTGTCACTGCCCACTGAATGTAACGCTAAATTATTATTTGGCGATATTGATATTGAATGTAAGTTGAGAAAAGTTGAGAAATAATGAATGGTTTTTGTCCAATCCAATATTATTAAATTAACTGTAAAATGTGACGAAGATATTGTCGATTATTCTATTGTTGGCACTGGTTCTGTAAAGTTAACCGAAAATTGTGTTGGTTACTCTAAAACTATTCAGCTAACTCCAACTAGTGTGAAATCTTTTCAAATTAAGTCACCTTTAGATATTCCTTTTAATATTACATTAGATGATTGTTGTGACAGAAGAAAAGTTAATACAACCTTGCCATATTTGTCTCCTATATCTTTAAGTAAAATTAATTTAGATTCGTTAAAATACGCATCTCATCAGATGGATGATTTGGAAAATGAGATCAATAATTTGTCAAACCAATCTCATTTTATTAAATACGGAACCAAATTTTCCACTTTTACTTATATGTTAATTGTGTCTATATTTCTGTTTTTATTTTACAAGCTATACAATTGTTTTAAAAATCGTAATCACGGTTCCGGATGCTGTATACAAATCTTTAACCAATGTCATAATAAGAAGTCAGTTAAACATAAGTCAAAAGTTTCCAACTCCATAGAGATGTCCGATATCTCTACATCGTCAGAGGATGAAAAGAAATCAGTAAAATCTTTACCAGCTTTACAGCATCATAGCTCTTATGACGCTTTTCGTAAGGTTGACTTTTTCAATTCTAGTAAACGAAACTTAAACTTTTAAGTTACGTTAAACTGTCTTCTATTTTACTATGCTATAAGTATGTAAGTCGCTAATATCATATAGATTCACTATGCTGTTTATCTTAAATAAAAATAAGATAAAGTATCTGATAAGCTGAAATCGTCTTATATAATTTTGGGTATGAATTTAATATACTCCATATTGTACTATGTTTAATTTCTATGTTTTAAAACTATATTTTACTATAATTTTAATTTAAACCGATTTCCAAGCTTCCGATCGATTTCCATATTTTCTATTTTCTTTAATTTCGCTTCATCTTAAAATTGATGAAGCTTCATCTTAAGGGGAGAGATGTTATAACCCGAGATAGTTCCTTAATAACGCTAGATCAGCATTTCACGTATTCTAGTACATTTCCATTCTATTGTTTCTACTTGGTCAGCATTTTCATTTACTTGTATGATTTATTTCTTATTAAAAGTCAGTTAGATTCTGTCCGTCGCGAAAAGCAGTTCGCTCCCGGAACTCGGAAATCGTACGTTCGACTGGTTCGTTCTACTGGTACAGTAGAACTGTATCTGTAAAGTGTTGCCTTGAACAATAAATATCAGTGCAGTTTAAAAATTAGTTTTTTTTTAAAAGACAAACAGGGACGGCCTCCTAACAGTACGAAAGTAGTTATAGTTGGTTATAGTTGGTCGTGGGTTTTCGGCACTTAGCCACTTATTTGGGCCATTGTGCGTATGTGGCGACTTCATTGACGCCGACTACTCATACCACCTTAGTTCCTTCCAGAAAGCCATTAGTTGGCTGGTGTCGTTTAAAGCTTCACTCATGGTTCTGGGGTTGTTCAGCAGCTTTGCCCGTTGATTGCTCACACTTGCACAGTGAAGAATGACGTGAGCGGGTGTTTCTTCGGTTTCCATGCAGCCCCTGCACAGTGGGCTGTCCGTAACGCCTATGTTGAATAGGTGCTTGTTGAGTGGACAGTGGCCGGTTATTATGCCCGTCAGATGCTTTAGTGTTTTCCTATTAGAATGCAGTAGCTTGTGTGAGAGTCGCTTGTTCAAGCAGGGGATGGCATCTTTTGTTTGTCTGCATTCTTTTATGTTTGCCCACTGTTTTTCGTGTTCATGTGCGGTTCTCTCACGTAGCCACGTTTTGATTTGGCTTGCTGGTATCGGTACAATCGGCTCGGGTCCCATTATCATTGTGTCCGATCCTTGCCGTGCCAGTTGATCTGCGGCGTCATTGCCTGCGGAGTTGCTGTGGCCTTTAATCCATTGCAGCGTAACCCGATTCTTCTCTGCAATCTTTTGCAGCTCTAGGTGGCATTCCATGATGAGGCCGCTGTTAAAGCAGTTGCTGCCGAGAGCTTGTAGTACAGAGGAACTGTCCGTGATAATGCGTATAGCCAGGTCACTTACGTTCCTAGACGCGATTGCTGTTGCGGCTCTTGTTATCCCAACACACTCGGCTTGGAATATGGTGTTATGGGTGCCAAGGGATGTTGAGATGTTGATATTTAAGTCATGGGAGAATACGCCCGCACTCGTCCCATACTTCGTTTTTGAGCCGTCTGTGTATACTCTGACTTCGTGTATACCAGAGCAGTCTTTGTGTTCCTCCTGCAATTGGATGCGATATTTTTTGTCAAAGACAAAAGTTTTAGGGATGAGATCGCAAGCGGCCTCTAGCATCGGGATCTCTTTGGTTAAGGTCCCTTTTAGGCGTGCGTGAGTAATTCGATCATCTTTTCTCCATAGCCCGAGCTTGTCTAGACGGATTGCTGCAGCGCCAGCTTCCTGCTGGATCATTAGGTGCAGCGGTCTTAGGTCCAGTAGTATCTCCAAGGCGGCTGTTGGGGTGCTCTTCATGCAGCCTGTTGTGGCCAAGCAGGCTAGGCGTTGAAGGCTCTGTAGCTTTTTTGTGATTGTGCTTAGTTGCGTGCGTGGCCACCACACTACTGCACCATATGTAAGCATGGGACGTATAATGGCAGTGTAGATCCACAGGGTAATTGATGGTTTGAGACCCCATATTTTGCCTATGATTCTCCGACATTGCCAGAAGATTGTGCATGCTTTTGTTGTTTTTGTGCTGATGTGCTTGTCCCAGTTTAGCTTATGGTCAAGTATTACGTCCAAGTACTTGACTACATTCGATAGGGTAAGCTCCGTTCCAAAGAGTTTTGGTGTTTTGCACATATGGGTTTTCCTTTTGTTGGTGAAAAGTACTAGCTCCGTTTTGTTGGGGTTAACCGTCAGTTCATGTTGGTTGCACCATTCCTCCATGATCCTGATGGCTGCTTGCATCCGATTTCGGATCGTGTCTTCTGAGTCACCTTTGATCAGGATGGTGATGTCGTCTGCATAGCCGACCGTGAAGAATCGTCTCTCGTTTAAGTTCCGTAACGGATCGTCCACCACAATGTTCCACAACAGGGGTGAGAGTACACCTCCCTGCGGGCAGCCTTTTGCAACTATGCCTCTTGTGGTGGAGTTTACCGTGAATTGTATTGCCCTCTGTTTCAGCAGTTGATCAATCCAGCCACTAAGGGTTTGCTCAACTCCGAACTTTTCGAGGGCCCGGCTGATACTGTTGAACTTAGTTTTGTCGAAGGCACCTTCTATGTCAATGAAGGCACCTTCTATGTCATTAACTTGTTGTTAAGCGCTGTTTCAATGGTTCCCACAACGGAATGCAGCGCCGATTCAGTTGACCTGCCACTTCTGTAGGCGTGTTGATGTGGGTGTAGTGGATTGCGCAGTAATGCGCCCTCACGGAGGTATCGGTCCGTAAGTCTCTCCAGCGTTTTCAATAAGAAGGAGGTCAAGCTGATGGGTCTATATGCTTTTGCTTGTGAGTAGTCAGTTTTGCCAGGTTTTGGGAGGAATATGACTTTAACTTCCCTCCACCTGCAAGGTATGTATCTGTGCGCTATTGAGGCCCCGTAGATGTCGAGCAGGTGCGGCCCAATCGTTGTGCATCCCCACTGTAGGAATGCTGGTATGATTTCATCCAGGCCTGCGGATTTGAATGCCTGGAAGCTGTCTATTGCCCATTTCAGCCGGTCTGTGGTAACCACATTTTCGGCTACCAGCCAGTCTGTTTGGGTCGGTGGTCTGTAGTCTGACTCGTCCCACAGACGGTTATTGGTTACTTCACAACCTGGGAAGTGAGTTTCAATTAGCACTTGGCTAATTTCAGCGTCTGTAGTTGCGTAGGTTCCATCTTGCTTTTTAATGGCGCCAAGGGTTTTGTTGCTGTCCTGAGACAAGATCTTTTTCACCCTGGCTGCTTCATTCGTGGTGTTTATACCGCTGCAGAAACGCCGCCAGGACTCGCCTCTGCGGAATCTTATGCGTTTCTTGTAGTGTGACTGGGCTTCTTTGTATTTGAGCCAGTCTGCTTCCATTCTCGTGTTTTTAGCCCTGTTAAAGAGTTTCCTCAGGTTTTGCCTGAGTCCCTCTAGTTCTCTTCCCCACCATTGGGTTTTGCTAGACGACTTTGGGAGTGTGGGTGCACAGGCTTGCTGATAACTTGTTTGTATACATTCTGTTAGTAAGTTGGTGTTATGTTCTATGTTGTCAGTGCTGGGCGACATGTCCTTAAAATGGGATTTGTCTACCTGTGATACGAGAATCGTCTTGTATTTCGCGATGTTGGTTCTGCGAGGGTTGCGCCTAGGTTGTTGGACGTTCTCTTGCACTCGTATGTCATAGCAGATTCGTCTGTGGTCTGCGAAGGATGGCTCAGCGGACACATGCCAGTTTGTGACAAGTTCCGCGGCCCCATCCAATGCTAGCGTTCTGTCTACTATGGTTTGATATCTGGAGCTAACAAAGGTGGGCTCCGAGCCGTTGTTAACTACAGATAGATTTGTTGAAAAGATGTATTCAGTCAAGATCTCACTTCGTCTGCTTGCGTCGGGGCTTCCCCACAGCGGATGGTGCGCGTTTGCGTCCGCCGAGATGATTACCTGCCAGCCGTGGTCCTCACAGTGCTGTACCAGCTCGGCCAGCTCTTTTGATGGGATGTCCTCATCGCCAGGCATGTAGACCGAAGCTAGTACAAACATCTGTTTGTTGGGCCCTGTTTGGAGTCCTACGGCAGTGAGGTCTCTAGAACAGAAGTTGGTTAGCAACAGTGCTGGTATTGTTCGGGGAATGTATATGCATGTTCTCGGTTTAGTGACCGATCAGTTGTGCAGTAGCTTACCTCCGATGTTGTTTAGACCACATATGTTGTCGCCTCTAATCCACGGCTCCTGGATTAGGGCTATTGTCTGTTGATTAACCTCCAGCAGCCTGCGTAGGGTAGCCGTTGCAATTTGTTTATGCTGGAGGTTAGTTTGTATGACTCTAGTCTGACGAAGAATCGAGGACATTGCTGTCCATAGACTCCCCGTCAAACGAGTCGTGCTCGTCTTTTGCGTCCGTCGCAGCGGTGGAATGTTGTATAGTCGCTGCGGGCGCCGGTGTAATACGGGCTATGTCCGAGGTGCTTGGGATGGCTGGTACAGCTCGTCCCGTTGTGTCCTTACCTTCACTCGGCGTCTCCTTGGGCCCTACAGCCGCCGAGCTCTCCCCCCCGCTGGAAGCGTGGAACATTACGTACACGCTGCCAGCAAAGAAGGAAACCAGACGGCCGCGTCCCGTGATCTTGGGGATCTCGGGTTCCGGGATGCCCAAGGTAAGGTACACGCCGTGCTCCTGCTAGGATGCGCCGTACAATTGCCACGTTTGTACGGCGTACCAGGGGTTTTGGGCAATGAGGAGATGGTGGATCTTAGGTAGCTCCATGGTGGTCGTCCTCGGCAGCCACAGCGCTGCGCGTACGCGCTTCGCTAAGTCTGACTGCCTGATGACGACCAGCCTGGTCCCCTCAATCAGCGATCTTAGTTTGGCTACTGCGTTTTTGAGCCACGTCAATGAGTGTTCGTTCTCGCACCATAACTTCAGGACACCCTCCACTGCGAGAGGTTAGCCCCTAAAGGAAGGTGCGAGTGCCGGCCCATTATTCGGCGGTGTGGCGAAGGCAGTTTCAACTATACTCTCTTCAATTGAGAGTTCGAGCTGCTTCGCCTGTTCCACCGTCAGGTCCGTGGCGGGGGTGGTAGCGATGGCTACCATCAGCTGCGAGTTTGTCTCGTCTGCGTAGCTCTTACCGCTTTTAGATGTGGCGTCTGTTTTCGCCCGTTTCGACCCGGCGCTGGGTGGTGTAGAGTCCTCAGGGCGATCCCTCTTCGTGCTTGGTGTCGGAGTGGGATGTCCTGGTGGCGCCAGATCGCGTCTTTTTGGGCCGCGTTTGCGGCGCGGCTCCTTGTTTCTACACGACGGCTGCGCAGCGTTACCAATCCTCACCGGAGGAGCGCGGCGGGGCGCCCCGGGAGCAGCCGTAGTTGGTGCGCCGCGCGCAGGCGGGAGTGCGCTGTCTGTTATTACAGTCGCGCCTCCCGCCGTCAGCGGCGCAACACAACCGTCCGGCTGCGTCGTCCGGGGTGGAACGTCCGCTCCACCGGTCGAGGTTTGGTCGCCGCGCTGGTTGTTTTTACCAGCCGTCGTGGTCGTCGTCGGGAGTGCGCTAGCCGATTTATTCGATGCGCTAACACCCGACTGTGTTGTTTGCTCACGTGAGCGTTTGTAACGGCGGTAGCGTTTACCGCCTCGTCTACGACTACCTGGATTCGCAGTCGACGCGGAGTCAATTGGCGTGCGTTTGCTCGACGCGGAGCGATGTTCCAGGTAGTGGACGAAGTGTGGGTTGCACGAGGCATGGCGTTGGCCAGGTCGTGCAGATTTAGTGTGTCTCTGTCTCGGCATTGTGAAACATTGCCCCCCCCAGAATACGTGGGGCAGCCTGCACACGATGCACAGTGTGTTATATGCCTTCAAAAGCGGACATGCTTCTTTTATTGTTGAATTAGATAGATATAATCGTAATACAACTTTATATGAAACACTAGCGTAAATATATTTTATAGTTTTGAAATTATAATGAATTTATTGTAAGGTCAATGAACTTACTCAAAATGTTTTTTGCAGATATTTCACAAAATAACTAACACTTGTCTAAGTAAAATTATAAATGAATTGAAGAACATATACATAATCATTTGTACGAATTACAAGCCTTTATATGCCCTAGAAGCCGAGATAAAAAATATTTTATAAATTTCAGAAAAAAATATATATCTAATGTTCTATATGACGGTCGCATTTTTTTTAAACAACATAATACACCCCAGTCGTGTAACTTCCTAGTCACAAAAAATCTTGTATATATCATGCAGGACTTCAGAGATATAACTTTTCTAAGGTTTTTAGAATTTCTATGGAAATAAGGTTGTCAAAAAAAAGTATCATGAGATGACATACTTACTGAGTTATAGTTTATTATAGTTATGGTATACTAGACTTATAGTGTCTGTTATATTTGTGTATGTTATTGAAATATTCAGCAGTAATGAAAACATCGTAAAAATAATCGTACCCATAACAATATGCTATCTATCTATTACTAATATATAAAGCTGAAGTTATTTGTTTGGTTGAACGCGCTAATCCGGAACTACTGGTCCGGCTGGAAAAAATATTTCAGTGATAGATAGCCTATTCATTGAGGCAGGCTATAGGCTATATAAACTCACGCTAAGACAAATGGGAGCGGCGCAGGAATGAAAAATGTTACAAAAAAAGGGAATTTTTTGCTTTTTACCTCTTACGAGAACGAAGTTGCGCGCAAAAGTTGGTAAGTATATAAGTAAAAATGAATTACTGAAATGTTTGTACGCGCATAATTTCCAAACGACTGAACTAAATTGGATAAATCTTTCTTTTTAACCGACTTCAAAAAAAGGAGGAGGTTCTCAATTCGCCGGAATCTTTTTTTTTATGTATGTTCCCCGATTTCTCTAAGACGCCTGGACCGATTTCAAAAATTCTTGTTTTGATTGAAAGAGCAATCCTTCTAGTTGGTCCCATGATCATCAGGTCAGGATCTAATCATGGAATTCTGAAACATCGAGTTTAGGGTCGTTTGATTCGTCTTTATATGGACATTGTTACTGGATGTTTTGCAGGGTCTGATGATGGAGCAGGAAGGTGGCCATGGTATCTTTGTAATACAAAGACGCAATCCCATTGAGTTTGGGCTCATTGGATTCGTTATTACATGGACTTTAGTGCTGAATGTTTACCAAACTCTGATGATGGAACAGGAAGATAGCCATGGGATATTTGTAATATAATTACGCAATCCCATTGAGTTTGGGCTCGTTTGATTCGTCTTTACATGGACTGTAAGTGCTGAATGTTTACCAAGCTCTGATGATAGAGCAGGAATGTGGCCATGGGATCTTTGTAATACAATAACGCAATCTCATTATGTTTAGGCTCGTTTGTTTTGTCTTGGCAAACACTTTGGTATTGGATGATTTCCGGGATCTGATGATGGAACTGAAACGAACGTGTTTAGGCTAGTCAGTTGAAAACAAAAAAATACTTGAAATTCCCGGAAAAGTACAGGTCTACATTTCAGAATTGAGGCACATAAGGAAGGCCTCCCCATCATATGCCACCTACACCATCCTACGTACCTACTTACCACCTATTACTATTTTTTATTAGTATACCACTAAAAAGCAAAAAATAAAAATTATTTTTAAATAAAAAAAAACCGACTTCAAAAAACACTAAGGAACTAAAAAACAAAAAATAATTGGTTTTGGAGCAATAATTTTTGGAGTCGGTGCTAAGCCCTTACGCAAAAATTACTATATCACAAACTACCTATTCTATCAACAACGAACGTTATATAAAAATGTATAGAGGTTTTATAGTCCGATAAGAAATACGGCTTGGCACCGACTCCAAAAATTATTGCTCCAAAACCAATTATTTTTTTGTTTTTTAGTTCCTTAGTGTTTTTTGAAGTCGGTTTTTTTTATTTAAAAATAATTTATATATGTGTTAATATATGGCTTTCGTCAGCTAGTAAACCTTGGTTCCCATTTCCAGAGTAACCGTAAGGTTCGTCATCTAAAAGAATTTCGTTGGTGGTCAACTCCACTTCCTCGCATTCCATATTGGTCTCCGAAGGGTAATAACACACGTTCTCTGTTGTTACTTCCAAGAGAGCAAGAACTATCGCGGGCAAAGGAATTTTCGGTTTACGACGTTTACTGTGGGACAAAAGAAATAAATAGGGATCGGATGATTCCAGTCCACGATGAAATAGATCTGTAATCGTCGTTTTCCGGTCCAACTTGCGTTTCTCTGCTTGTATAGCGTTTCGCACTTACTAACAAATTTTGTAACTGCCTCTACATAAGCTTTATTTTGCAATCCAAATGAAGAGCTTTTTGGTGTGGAAATAGCGTCTCTAAAACTATTCTTGCGCGTTCTTCTCGAAAACAGCGTAAGCCCGAAGGCATTTGAGCATACCTACAAAAGTACACAAGTCATATTATGACATATTTTTGGGAGTTTTAGCCAGTAAATACTGTTCCCGCCTTCACCACGTGGAGGTACTCCCAGCTTGTGTTATTAGTATTTTTGGTGTCTTTATGTACGTAACAACTAAATACACAAAAATCACACGAAAAAATCTCATAATTCAAAAATGACGTATTCAAACTGAATCAAATTTTTATGGGACCACCTCGTAAGTCAATTCTGTCGGACAAAAAATAATTTTGCGATTCAGTTCACAAATGAAGGAGATATCGATGAACATACATAAAAAATATATAATCGAATACATAACCTCCTCCTTTTTTGTAAGCCGGTTAAAAATAATAATAGCAGCAAACGATTATCTCTGCAACAATAATTATCACAAATAAAGATTAAAAAATATAGGATGATTAAGACGGAAGTAAAACCATAGACTTCAGTGACAACCCTAACACAAAATTAAAAAGTGGAATATCTCTGAAGTCCTGTGCTTGGAGCATCTAGTTTTTTTTGTGGTAGTAATAGTCAGCCCAGGTAACAATGTGGCATTAAAAAAAATGCGACCGTGGCAAGATGCATTAGAAAAAAATAAAAACCAAATTATAAAAAAAAAATTTCGCTGGAAACAGACGAGATCTTTTTGTTTTTTCATAATAAATTGGTGCCTAAAATACATCTGAATCATAATCAAAACACATCCAATTAAAAAATTGGTTTATTATGGAGATAAAACGTTTCTATGGTTTCTATGGACATTTCTCGATTTTTTAATTTTCTCTAAAACTATGTAAGATAACGTTGTGGGAGTTTTACTCGGCATTATGTTGGGCTATTATCTCTTCAAAACATAAAAAAAATAGATGTCCACAACTGAGGTCAAATAACACACTGTGCGATGGTGCAGGGAGGGATTCTCCAGCGTCACGGACGCTGGTACCCTCCTGGGGTACGATACTGTTTTGTTTCACCTCCATGATAATTTTGTTGGTATGAGTCTGTGTTGAGTATGTGTTTGTGTATGTGTGTGAGTGTTTGAAGTGGTGTTTAGATGCGTGTGTATGTGCGTCCATGTAAGAGTGTGTAGGTGTGTGTATGTGTGTTATTGTGCGTATATAAGTGTGTGGGTATAGGTGAATGTGTCTGCGCGCGTGTTTTTGAGTGTGTCTGCACGCTGTATGTGTGTGGCGGCTGCAGGTTTTGGTTACGTCTGTTTCTTATGGAACCAGACCAACAACGGGCGGCATCCTCGGGAAGGATAGTCCACCAGCCTTGTCCTAGGGATCTGCACGACCTGCGCTACACCTATGACCATTCGCCAAACTCTGCATCGGACGCTGATGCAGAGACTAGACGTAAGTCTAAGTCATTGATAAATAAAAGTGTGAGTTAGACCTACTTCCGCCCCGAAAGTAGTTTATTCAATGAGTTACAATATAATGCGCATTATTAAGTAAACTGCATACTTAATAGGTAAATCATTCTAAAGGAACATACACACTACATCTGTTCTAAGCTTTCGGGTGGAGTAGGCTAGGTTAGGTCCCTGTTATCTTTTTGCTACTCGGCACTGCATGCAACAAGAGTGAAGGGACAGGTGCGAGAACATTTTTTTTAAATTTAAATTATTCATTATCGCTTGCTTTGCCCCGGAGAGCACGTTATGCCATTGATCTTGGAAGATCTTTGACAGTCCTTAGGAGTCAGTATCTCTGAATGAACTGACGCTGATATAAACCATAGCATATTTTTATCTCGTTGGGTTGCGGCACTCAGACAGACAGTCGATTTGTAGAATAGCTAATATTCAATCAGATCTAATTAAAATAGCAAACGGTCTCCGGACTACAACTGGGATAATGCTAGGAGGATGATGATACACTTCTTTAAATTTGTTTCCAATTTTTAAATTACCCTGGCATTTCAATCTGTTGTATGGTGAATACATGAAACACACATCTTACTTTCCTTATACACCTTATCAAAGCTATCGACTACGGTATAGTTTAAGCCGCGTATGTATTTCAACCTCGGTGAACAAAACATATCGCGAAATTTTTGTTACATTGTAATAATATTGTGATCTGTTTGTTTTCCAAAGATATAAAGCCCCTTTGTGCGTGTTGTTGATTTGGAAAGCCTCGCGAATACTTCAAAGGCTTTGTTACGTGAGAGAATTTCAATGGAATTATAGGTTTATAGTACTATTGAATATAATGATTGGATGTATTTTTTTCGGGATATAATAAAATACAATGGTGGTAAAACAAAGTATAATGAGTTGTTTGTGGTTGGAAGTACATATAATGTTATATAACATTTCATTTATATAAAGACGGTTGGAAATTGCACACTGCACAGTTTAATAAACTCACAATCACATGAGCCCGCGTGGGTGTCGGTTATAACGACAACAAATTAATAGCCTAGGTGTGTTTCTGATGTATAACTTAGATTACAGAAACGTTTCATCAAAATTTGTTCAGTAGCGTAGTTCATAAAAAAGGACCGCCAAATACACATACACACTTTTCCAATTACTAAATGCGAATATTAGTATGTCATGAAACGAATCGAAAATGTGCCTCTTGCCCCCGCCAGATGGGGTGTTGATGCACGGTGGTGGTATGAAGATCTTCAAGGAGTCTGATGGTGACTAAGGTTTCACCCTTACGGGTGAACGCCGCGTCCAGTGTAATATCTATCAAAAATAAAGTTGCAACTGAAGGTACAGTAAAATCATTAGACTAAGAACTTGTAAAATATCGTACAAAATTTTTATTGCACGAGACACAAATTAGTGCATAGTGCCAGGACCAGGAAAGAGTGAATTAAGAAGGGATATATCCTGAAATACTCACAGGATCAGGCAGAAACGGTTAAATCAAAATAACATGTGACTGTGTAACTCTAGTACGAAGGTATATAAAGTTGAAAGTACGACATCGTTCTTGTATTTGAATTTACCCGCGAGTGTGACAATTATATTTAACAAAGTTGAGTGTTAAGCATTATAATAATAATGACTGAATAACGCGGCAATAATGACATATCTTAACGAAAACAATGGACACGATTTTGCACTACGCCTCACTATTATACATTTCACGCTAAAATGACTGTTCACCATAAAATAAATAGATAGTACAAGTATATATAGCGAGTACAAGTTTGATTCGCGCTCCCAGGGTTTCGTGAAAACTATTATAAAGCATATAAGAACATCTTAGTTATTTGTTTTATAATATAGAATTACTTTCCTTAACTGATGTTGGAAAGTGAATTCCTTTTGAACGCTCTGAAGGAGGGCTTTTAATATTGTTCCTCTTAGATGAGTAAAATACCCAAAATCTGAGCAACAGTTAGAAATATAAATAAACTTTAAGAAAAGACAAGAAATATGATTAAATATTCCACACAAACGGACATAAATATTTCGATCGTGTTGATATGAAATAGAGCAGCGATAGCCGAGTGGAGAGACCGACAGACTGCTACGCAGAGTTCGAATCCACAGCACGCACTAATGACTTTCTGAAGTTAAGTGCGTATTAAAATAGTAATCAAGTATCACTTGCTTATCGGTGAAAGAAAATATCGTTAGAAAACCTGCATGTCTGAGAGATCTGCATAATGTTCTCAAAAAGACATGTGAAGTCTGCCAACCCGCATTTGGCCAGCGAGATGGACTATGGCCTTACCCTTCTCCTAGTGAGACGAGGTCCATGCCCAGCAGTGGGACAGTATATAGTGCTGTTTGGCCTTTGCCTTTGGAGCTCCTAAACCCTGAAAACAGGTATCAAACATTCAATAACTGGCTAGCGCCATAACCATTACATTTAAACAGAAAACTAAAAATTGTGTTTTCTCATGTAAATGACTAAAATAAACGCACAAAGTCATTTGTAATAGTCAACTGTGAATGATTAATGTACTAATACAAACGTAGATGTTTACGGAATGTAGAAGAGGTGTATCATTACATAAATCGTTAAGGGAATCGATGTTTCGTTGAATAGAATAGGCAGAAATAAACACTCGCGTTTCAAGGAAATTATGAAATTCCTTTGTTATTGAGGAAATTCTTTATGTTAGGCTCACCACACAGTTACCACCAGCGGAAAATTTCTGTGGTAAGTAATTACTTTCAACAAAGTAGCTTTTGCTTGAGGCTTTGCAAGCGTATAATAGGTGGCGTTTTATTTTTTTATTATACACTCTCGCCTGTATCCTTGAATGTATAGGCAGAGGTGTAATATTACACCCTCATTTCGATATGAATTTTTAGGTGCTATTGCCGTTACCGGGTACATCACCAGACTTCATGCTGCTACTGAAATTCGGAAAACCAGTAACACTTTTTCCCGATCCAGAATTCACCCCGGGAACTCCGATCAGCAGTCGCATACGCTATCCACTGGACCTCGGAGGCAAATTAATCGAAGAGCTAATTATAGGAACATCCTTGTGCAAAAGTGCAGAGACATGCAAACTGACGTCTATTTATATTTTATAGACTACGAAAAAGCGTTCGATCGAGTCAAACACCAACAACTTCTAACCACTTTATGTAAGCTTGATCTAGACAGTAAAGATCTCAGAATCATACGGAATCTGTACGGAAACCAAGTAGCAACAATACGAATTAAGAATGAGGAGACCGAGGAGGTAGAGAGCGCGTAGTGTCGCGGGGTTCGGCAGGGTTGTATTTTGTTATGATATTTACAAAATTTAGGTTAACAGATATAGTAGATTTTAGTGTTCCAAATACACTTAATGTCTAATTACCAATTAACGAGCTGTGATTTGTGAATTGCCTGTGTATTACTTAAGAAAAAGCATGTAGTTTTAAATCTAAATTAAATAAAAATAGCATATACAAATCATGTCAACAAATCTGGGACCGGCGTCACTATCGATGTAAGTAAAATTGACGTCACCAGTGGCGGGTTAAGAACGCCGCTGATCGCCTAGCCACAATATCGCGCAGAATCTGAAATAGTTCTATCTCTAAAATGTTCTAAATTCATGTTACCTATAAATGTGTGTCCCAAATGCGAGTTTCGTCTAGAAATAAATATGTCTTGTATGTCCTTATTCGGTTTTGTTTATGTCTGCTGTATTGGAGACCTCAGCAGAATTGAAATTAGCAAAGGTTACATGTGAAAAAAATAATAATATATCAATTTTATTTATTTTATTCCTAGTATTTTTTATTTTAAGGTGGAAGTGAAATAACAAAACCATGGTCTATTTTTGTGAAGGAAATTATTGTATATTTTGGTTTTTAATTTCATATTCTAGTTTTGTAAACGAGTTTGTGACAGTCAGTGTTGCATTCAAGGTCGATAATTAGGAATATTTATGTTATTATTTTCTTTGTCTTCTGGTTGTGTATAAATTCCATCGCTCGCTGCTTTTGATATTTTAGGACCCTTTTATGGTAGGTATTTTATGTAAAATTTCTTTAGCTCAATATAATTAAATTAAGAGGAAAGTAAAAGAAATTGCTGATTGAGAAAATTCGATTATATTTTCTGACGACTGAAGCTTTAACATTTGTTGAATAGACAAAAATAAAGGTACTTTATATCTTTACCAGTGCGATGTTTTGTCGAAGAAAATAATTTTACGTTAAATATTACAAAATTAGACATTTTGAGCCTCAATCAAATGTAATTTATTGTGTGAAATACTTAAAAATCGTAATAATTCACCTACTGATAGCGTATCTTAGCTCGAAATCTACCACTCGGTCGTTTATCCAACTACGTTCCCTTAGGCCCGCATTCAGTGGTCATGCAGTAAACATGCCCAGGTAATTAGTATTGACAATCTTAGAGTGTGCGCATCTGAGTATGAAACTATCGTAGACACTGGCTCCGATCATTTGACTCTATCGGTACGGTGGAAAACTAGGACAAAGCTCGCACGATTTGATTTTAACATATGGCCATCATAAGTATAAAATCGATTGTCACAAGAACCGATAAAAAGTCGTCTCTACGGGGCCAATATCGGACATGTAAGCTGGTGGTTTATGCAGATAATACAATAGTTGCAGAACCATTTCATTGAAGCGAGTCCATTAGTCAGTCAGACCATTTTGACTTTTATTAGTATCATAATTTAGCAGCAGAAATACATTTAATGTTAGTTTGTTAGTACGTTTTCGCCTAAAGTTTAATTGAAAACTAAATTCAAACAATGCCTTATTGTTTGCAAGCAGATGCGCAGGTGTAAGTTTGGTGCAATGTCATCGCGCCCCAATGTTTCCCCGCCGTTGTCGCCGTGTCGCACTGAGTCGTCGCACCCAATTTGCTTATGTAAATACGCAGTTTCCGTTCTGACCTGAATAATTCATTGCCCAACGTGAACGTTTGACTCCCGCCAGTTTTGAAAATCAACAGAAAACGGAGCGTCTACACAAATACAAAGGAGTCAAAATTATAAAACTTTCTTTGAAATTACAATTCGAACGGTCCTGCGGCTACTTCTCATTTGTGCGTTTGTTTATCTTGAATTTGAATTTGGAAATTGTTTTCTACCTGTACTCGCAGATAAATAACGTTTTTATCATTGCAGCTTTCTTGGTGAACGTGGACTTATTTGTCCGTGTACGAGTAAATTAAGCTATTACTATTTTGCATCTTTTACTTTTAAAATTGGTCTTTATGTCAGATTTTATTGCTTCTGTTCCTATTCATCATAATATATGTCATATAAAATATCGCAATACCAAATTAAGTCCGGTAGGGCTATAATTATATTATTCATTCACATATACGAGTGTCAACTTCTGTAGACAGCGCAGTGGTATCACCGCTTATTTCATATGCCAAACGTGCAGTTACCGCCGCCGACTAACGAGACTTGGCTTTCTTTTTAGGAAGTTTCTGGTGCCATAATAGCTTTATGTTGGCGTAAAAATAATGCAACATGGAATGCATTGCATTCTAGTTACAACGTTAGCATAATGATTACATTTGTCGACTAGAATTGTTTAAAAACTGTGTTGAGAACATGAAAACGAACAGAATATTTACAGAGTTTACTGACATAAAAGAATAAATATTAGTAGTAGATTTTTTTATTCTGAGTTTCAATTAGGTCTACAAATATCTTGGATTGGGTAAAGATGTTGATGTATTGGTGTAAAATATAATGTTAGACATAATATCAGACATAGATTAGAAGTAGCGATAGCCTAGTCGAGGGTCTAACATGCTACATCGCAGAGTACCTCGGTTCCGCGCACCACTGACTCGGCGTAAAGTGCGTATTAAATCGCTTGTAAAACATCGTGAGGAATCTAGCAGGTCCTCAATGATGTTCTAAAACAATGAAGTCTGCCAACCCGCACTTGAACACAGTGGTGGACTATGGCCTTACCCTTATCATAGTGTAACGAGGTCATACCCAATAGTTGGACAGTTTATACGCCGTGAATATTTAATCTCTATTTTACTGCAAAGTAGGTAATCAGACCGATTGTTACGCCATCTATCGGTGAATGGGGGTACTAGAAGAGATTGAATGTATCGGTGGTTTGAAGGTAATTCAGCTACTCTGTACTAGATGGCGTTGGACTATGTCGACTGTTCTCGACTTACTAGAATGTTTCGTCTGTAGCGGGAATATGCTAGAAAGATCTCGTTGCCTGTCCGGCCAGTATAAATAGAGCGCGAGCGCGCGAGACATACAGTTACAATTGAATATCGGAGCGAAATACAAGAAGCGAAGGAAGTAAGTCGGAAGTGTTTAGTGTTGTTCTAGTGGTGTGAATAGTGTGTTATTAGTGTTGAAGAGTTAAGTGTGTGTATCTAGTGTTATTGTGTTAGTGAATAAAGTGCAGTTTTTCTGGCATAGTGTATATATTTTTTATCACGAACCCCAGCTCGTAACAAATTGGTGTCAGAAGTGGGATAAATTATGCCGGTTATGCCGAAGGAAGAAACTGAAGGAGTTCGCACTAGGAACCAGCGCCAGCAAGACCTGGACCAGAGACGCTTCGGAGACGTTCCTTCTCCATCGTCAGTGGAGCCTGCAAGCGTACACTCCGTGGCGGTGCCCGACATCGCGGCTCTGATGGCGTTCATGCAGGAGCAGGCCCGCCGTCAAAAGGAGCACGCGCGCCGCCTGGAGGAACAGCTACAGTGCGACAAGGAGGAGCGGGCTCGTCGTAGGGAGGAGCAGGCCCGTCTTCAGGAGGAGCAGGCTCGCCGTCAAGAAGAGCACGCGCGCCGCCTGGAGGAACAGCTACAGCGCGACAAGGAGGAGCAGGCTCACTGTCAAGAGGAGCAGGACCGCCGTCAACAGGAGCAGGCTCGCCGTCAAGAGGAGCACGCGCGCCACCTAGAGGAACAGCTGCAGCGCGACAAGGAGGAGCACGCCCTCCGTCTGGAGGAACAGCTGGTGCCCATGAAAGACCTCAGCGCCGCAGTGGGGAAGGACTTGAAGGCGGTCAAGAAGGAACTTCAGCAGCACGAAGCCCGTATCAGCGACGTAGAGATGATCGTGCACGACAAGCTTGAGACTCACGTCGCCTCTATTGAGAAGCGTGTACATGACCACCACGAGATCTGTGTTGCTGTAGTGGAGAAGAAATTGCGTGGGCTCGAAGTGACATCAGCGGCTGTAGCGCCCTCGCCTCGTGGGTTTAAGGTTCCACCATTTGATGGCTCGTCATCATGGTCTGCATACAAGATCCAGTTCGAGGCTGTGATGCGATCGAATGGTTGGACCAAAGAACAGGCCTTAACCGCCCTAACCTTGGGCCTTCGCGACCGGGCCTTGACAGTGTTGGAGGCACTCGGGCAAGACGTCACCTACGAGAAGCTTCTGGAGGCGCTGGAGGCGAGATACGGTGACGCGCACCTCGAACACGTTTATCGTGCTCAGCTGAAGGACAGGACACAACGCACCGGAGAAACTCTGCAGCAGTGGGCTCTAGAGGTGGAAAAGCTGGTCAGGAAGTCATACCAGTCGTCGCCTGCGCTTATTGACGGGAACCTCGTACAGGCGTTTACGGATGGGATCCGGGACCGGGAGGTAAGAGCAGCAGTGAGGCTTGGGCACCTCAAAGACCTCAAGGACGCTTTAGCCCACGCTTTGGAGGTGAAAGCAGTGCGACGCGACGATCGAGGTCACCGCATCAGGGAAGTTGTGTCGTCACCTCGGTGCTACAACTGCGGAGAAAGAGGCCATATCCGCTTGAGCTGCCCGAAACGTAGGCAGTCTGGTGACACCCTGTCTCCACCAAAGGGGTCGCTTGATGTGCCTGCCAGGCAGCGAGAGCAGGGAAACGAGTAGAAGCCAGGACTGCGGGGCGGGTGCTGGCTGGTAATGGAAGAGCCCCAAGTATCTCGATCTCGCAATCATGTGACGGGAACAGCCTGATCGTCGAAGGCGAAATTAACAGAACACCATGCAAGCTGACATTGGACACGGGTGCTTCTCGGACAGTCGTCGGTTTCCATCTGGCAAGACGGGTTCTTCGAGGCTGCTTCAGGAACATTGAATATGTGAATCTGAGAACCGCTACCGGTCAGCACATAACCGTCCGAGGTGAAATGGAGGTGGATCTGAAGCTAGGCAACAAAGTGTACCGTCACAAAGTCATCGTGGCCGATATAGTGGACGACTGCATCTTAGGCCTAGGCTTCATGCGGAAGTATCGCTGCGAGATCGATGTTAACCAGGGAGTGTTGAAGTGTGGCTCGGAAGAAGTCTTCATGGGAGGTGCAACTTCAGGAAAAGTGTACTGCCTGAAGAATGTCATTCTTCAACCGCGGTCGGAAACGGTTGTACCAGTTTGCTTACCAGGGAATTCTGGTCGAGGGAACCGCTGCGTACTAATCGAAGGCCTAGAGAAAGAGGCCTCGTGGAAGATTGCACGAACCTTGGTAAGGGGTACTAAAGTTTCATCAGTACGCGCACTGAATGCAAGTGACAATGAAGTGTCGCTCAAAAAAGGAACGGAATTGGGCACCTATGAAGGAGCGGCTTGGATGCGTAGATGTCAAGTGCAACCTAGCGGTGCCAAGGTTCAAGGTGCACGATTTGACGTGTCTACTCTTTTAGAGGACTGCGAAAGTACCCTGTTGGAGGAAGAGAAGACCGAGGCTCAGAAGATGTTGAACCAGTTTGCCGATATTTTCTCGACCAGTGATGCCGACATAGGGAAGACAGCACTAGTCCAGCACAAAATAAACACAGGAAGTGAAGCACCGATTCGCCAGCGACCAAGGCGTGTGCCATTGGCACGGGAACGTGAAGTAGAAGCTATGATCGACGGTATGGTGAAAGAAGGCGTAATTGAGCCTTCGTCCAGCCCGTGGTGCTCTCCGGTTGTCCTAGTTAAGAAGAAGGATGGCAGCATGCGCTTCTGTGTAGACTACCGCCGATTGAATGACATCACGAAGAAGGACAGCTACCCGCTGCCAAGGATCGATGACACACTGGATACGCTGACGGGGATGAAGTGGTTTTCTACCTTAGACCTAAAAAGTGGCTACTGGTAGGTGGAAATAGATCCTCGAGACAAAGAGAAGACGGCATTCTCCACAGGCAAAGGATTGTGGCAATTTAACGTCATGCCCTTTGGATTGTGCAACGCTCCGGCTACTTTTGAGAGACTGATGGAGCGAGTGCTTATGGGACTGATTGGAGACGCCTGCCTGGTCTACTTGGATGACATCATCATCGTGGGGCGCACCTTCCAGGATCACCTTCAAAACTTAGAGCTAGTGCTGTCAAAGATACGAGGAGCTAATTTGAAGCTGAGTCCGATGAAATGCGCGTTATTCAGACGGCAAGTGAACTTTCTAGGACATGTGGTCTCAGAGAACGGTATTCAAACTGACCCGGATAAAATAATTGCCGTGAAGGAATGGCCAGTTCCAGAAAACAAAACGCAGGTCAGAGCATTCCTCGGATTATGCTCCTACTACCGACGGTTTGTGAAGAACTTTGCTGACATTGCTCGACCTGTTCATAAGCTCACCGAAGACAGAGTACAGTTCTGTTGGAATGAGAACTGTGACGTTGCATTCCAGAAGCTCAAGGAACATCTGTGCACTGCACCTATTCTAGGCTACCCTGACAATGAGCATGAATTCATAGTTGACACAGATGCCAGTAACACCGGAACTGGCGGCGTGCTGTTACAGATGAAGGGTAATCACGAAGTTGTTATAGCATACTTCAGCAAGACCTTATCCAAACCCGAAAGAAACTACTGCGTCACCCGGCGGGAACTTCTGGCTGTAGTAAAGACGTTGCAGCATTTTAATAAATATTTGTTGGGGCGTAAATTCCACCTGCGAACCGACCACGCTGCGCTGAAATGGCTACTTCAATTTAAGGACCCAGAAGGACAAGTAGCCAGATGGATTGAACTACTGCAGGAGTTTGATTTTGTAATACAACATCGCAGCGGCAAGTCCCATGGTAACGCAGATGCCCTATCGCGGAGGCTGTGTCCCGACCAGTGCAAGCACTGTACCCGACAAGAAGCAAAGCAGGCAGCATTAGTGAGGATGTTGAAGACGGACTTAGCGACGAATGAAAAGAAGCTTTGCGAAGTGCTCAGCAAGACGACAAGGATGTACAGCCGATTCTGGAATTGAAGAAATCAGACGCTCCTAGGCCCAAATGGAGTGATATCGCAGCAATGAGCCCCATCACCAAGAGTTATTGGGCACAGTGGGAAAGCTTGGTTGTCCAGGATGGAGTTCTGTGCCGCAAATGGGAAAACGCTCGCGGTAACCAGTGCCATTTGCAAATGGTAATACCTAAAACTAAGGTGCCGGAAGTCTTGCAGCTCTATCACAATGGTGCTTCGGGAGGTCATATGGGAGTTAAGAAGACGCTTACTAAGATCCGAGAGCGGTTTTATTGGCTACACTGTCGGGATGACGTCGAGGATTGGTGCCGCAAATGCACAAGTTGTGCGGCTGTGAAGGGGCCACATACTCGTAGCAGAGGTGCATTAAAGGTGTACAATGTGGGAGCCCCATGGGAGCGCATAGCGTTGGATGTCGCTGGGCCGTTTCCTGAGAGCCAGGACGGAAACAAATACTTCTTGGTTGTGATGGATTACTTCACGAAGTGGCCTGAAGTGTTTGCAATACCAAATCAAGAAGCTACCACAGTGGCCGATAAGCTGGTGCATGAAGTCTTTTGTCAGTTCGGGGTGCCCTTGGAAATCCACAGCGATCAAGGCCGGAACTTCGAATCTGAGGTGTTCAAGGAGACTTGTCGCGTAATGGGTGCACATAAAACCAGGACCTCGGCGTACCATCCGCAATCACATGGCATGGATGAGCGATTTAACCAATCAATGGAAAGGTACCTGGTGAAGGTCATGGAGAGCAAACAAAGAGATTGGGACAAGCACATCCAACCATTTCTCCTGTCATATCGCAGTGCGGTCCACGAAACTACAGGAGTGACACCAGCTTTTGCCAATTTTGGAAGAGAACTCCGTTTACCAGCAGACTTAATCACCGGTGTTCCACCAGAATCTTCACGCAATATAACAGATTACGCGACTGAGCTACGCAACAGGATGAACGACGTGTACGAGCACATCAGGGAATCTGGACAACAGATGTCTGAGAAGATGAAGACTCGCTACGACCGGAAGGCAAACAACAAAGGCTTCGATGAAGGATCATTCGTGTGGCTTCATAACCCAGTACGAAGCAAAGGTAAATCGTCTAAGTTACAAGCCAGATGGGACGGGCCATATCGCATAATTACCAGGATGAACGACGTCATCTATCGAATCCAGAAGGGGTCGCGAGGTGCACCGAAGATAGTTCATGTGGACCGGTTGGCTCGTTACTATGGGTCCAACGATGTTCGAGACGAACACGTTTAAGAGGGGGGCAGTGTTACGCCATCTATCGGTGCATGGGGGGACTAGAAGAGATTGAATGTATCGGTGGTTTGAAGGTAATTCAGCTACTCTGTACTAGATGGCGTTGGACTATGTCGACTGTTCCCGACTTACTAGAATGTTTCGTCTGTAGCGGGAATATGCTAGAAAGATCTCGTTGACTGTCCGGCCAGTATAAATAGAGCGCGAGCGCGCGAGACACACAGTTACAATTGAATATCGGAGCGAAATACAAGAAGCGAAGGAAGTAAGTCGGAAGTGTTTAGTGTTGTTCTAGTGGTGTGAATAGTGTGTTATTAGTGTTGAAGAATTAAGTGTGTGTATCTAGTGTTATTGTGTTAGTGAATAAAGTGCAGTTTTTTTGGCATAGTGTATATAATTTATCACGAACCCCAGCTCGTAACAATATTGAAGCTAAAAATAATAATCTTTTCACCATGGCATTTTGGTCAAAATCAACATTTTACAGCATTACAATGTGACATATGCGACAGTTCTGTTAAGCTAGTTTGTAGGTAACAAATAGAGTACATCGACCTTTCCCAACGACCGTCATGTTGTAGTGCTGTACTTAAAATATTGGTTTTGACGAAAATGCTAAACTAAAAAAGAAATGCTTTTGGAAGCTTTTATATCATAGCATGAAAACATACTTTTTGGGATAAGAATGACTGACTACAAGGTGTCTACAAGGCCGCTGAACAAACAAAAATCTGAAAAAGGTGACTACTGACGCAGTGCCCTGAAAAACTTGAAGATTACGGGATCGAACCCACACCGGGTACTTAACTCTTGCTTATATCACTTAACCCTTTGTGCAGTCATTTTACTTTTGATTGATTGAGTTGTTTAATTTATCATCCACAGCTGATTGTAGTTGACGACAACAATCATAATATGGCGAAGACTTATCTGCGAGTGACGTAGGATACCTCAGCACCGTAATGTAGTCATATTCGATCCAAAGAAAATTAAACAAGAAAGAGTATGTTTAACGGGATATGTATTAGGGCTAGTATCAATGTTTGGTAAGCAGGAATAAACAAAAGCCAATAATACCCGAGTATATTACATAGTATTATTAATAATATTAATGTGTAACACACAAAATCGGAGAGTGAAGGTGATTAGCCACTTGATACGATACGGCAACTTCTCCAGAATTTTATGAGAGGGTAAAATCTAAGGAAGAACAGGAAGTGCACGACCTCGACGAAACTATGTGGCACAGTTGAAGGAAAAAGCTGGGGCGGGTCGTATCGAGACTTCAAAGAACGGGCATAAAACTGAAAGCAATGGCACTTGACTCCACCGACAACAGCTTATGTGAAAGCAGTAGAAGATTAATTTGTAAGTTCGAACAATTTTGCTGAGCTTTTCCTACTGATTAAGGACGATACGGCACATCAGGTAAAAATCTGTCTCAATGTTGAAATAAATCGATTTCAATAACTCAGTTCCCATTATTTTGTCATTTTAAAAGTAGTCTTAAACTAATTGTAATTACTTATATAGGCATAACAAGCACTCCAGATAGTGTTGGGTTTTAAAGTTTACACCTCAATCCACTCATATTTGCCAATTATGACAGCTGGATGATTCGGGTATTATTCACTAATACATTCCACAAAACTACAAAATCTACATTTTTGTATACATTTTTGTCGTTAAAGTGTCAGACATTGAATGATTGTTCCAATATCGAGAACAATATAATTATTGTCACGGTTTAAAACATTCTATGTATTAAAAGCTTACACTTGATCACACTTCAATTTGATCGATACAGCATCACATCAAAACCTCACGAAACACTATAGAAACAATACCCAAACTTCCCATACTAAATTGAAATCCAAACGAATTTTGTGATTCGTACTTTTGGGCAAAATTCTCGCACGAAACGAGCGTTTAAATTGGCGCCGAAACAGATTTGCAAAATCATTCGTTTTGAATATTGGCATCACGTAGAGAAACCTTTAGGGGGATTGCAATACGATTCAAGGGGCTTGAGAAAATAAAATCGCTACCTTCACTTTCGTCCCCAGACGACTCAATACAGGTACCTTAGTAAATTGGACCTTTAAAAATACGCCTTATTGGACTCATTTTTCTTACAACTTTATTTCTGTTTGTTGTTTTGGTAAGTCCCAAATATTACAACATAACGTAACATTTCGGGTGTTTCCCTAAAGATGGTAAGCACTGATGTAAAGATCAATATTTGAACGGTTTTATTAAAATTTACATATATAGTATTGCTTACTATATAAATCTTTAGCTTAATTTTATTATAGGGCTGATGATAGGTAATGATACAAACATAACGACGATATAAACATAAATTTAAATATAGATCAATATTCGAATGGTTTTATTAAAGATTTATAGTAATCAAGCCTATTAAAATGAGTCAAAAATATATAATTGGCAATTTGTTTCTAATAAAAAAAAAACTCCTTACTTAAAGTTTTATTCCACCAAACATTCATGTTCAATATTGTAGCTTGATTGAAATATATCTTAAAAGGGCTTCACTGTTTCTGCTGAACTAATATTACAAATACAGATGAGTATTCAAAATTCAAACCTGACCTTTCGTGACAGGGAATCAAATCTGAAGTCAGGGCATGCCTCTGTCAAGTTCACAATCCCTCTCCGAACAAAATTCGTTGTGTACCGGAAGGGTTGATAAATTAACTACCGGCCTACTTTGATTGCCTTTAGTCCATATTAATATTTGTAAAATGTGTAGCACGAAATGTATCGTCATTTAACAAGGTAATATGGTGAAAATTCATTAGAACTTTGTTATTTTCTTGGACTGCACTTTTCTTTATTATAGCTCTAGAGCCTTATCGTTCAGACTTAAAAATGCCTGCCTAACCGCAAAAGACCTTATCCAGCGAACGGTGTTTTGCAATAACCAGCTTTTAAAAAAGTCTAAACGAAAATAACCCATAATCTATTCTTAGATCTAACAAGTACAAGCGAAAAATCATAAAAATTGGGCGTGCCGGTTAGGAGGAGTTCAATACTAAACACTGTAATACGAGATTCTAATATATTAGATTCTAAATTATGTGTACAAAGTGCTCGTTTTTTCATGTCTTCAATTATAATAACAACGTAATGCCGAAACTACAATGCTCGGACCGTAGAGTTCATAGTACAACATTTTCTAAGCAAAGGACGGTAGTAGTTAGGTCCTATATTTCAGATGAACAATAAGAACGGTGTATAATTTTCCTTTGAAATAATACTGCTTTTAGTACAATGGGTCATTCTACTTAGTATTTGGTCTTTGTCTGTTATATGATAGAGCGTAACAATAACTTTTACAGGCTTTATAGGCCTTTTCAGTAAATGGAGTTGGGTTATTATAGTAACAATGAAATTAGCAGTATTTAGTTGAGCTTTACAGAAAACAATAAATATAATAAATGTTTAATGGTTAAACAGCAAATAGCGTAAGAAATATAAAAAATAACAATTATTTACTTGATACTTTTCTGTAGTCCTTGCGATTCTTGACTGTTCCTTAACATTTTGCTTAAAAATACACGTTCGTATCTATAATGCACATTTTTATTTGTAGTAGTTATTACACTAAATTTTTCAGATTTTCTGCTCAATTATTAATATTGTAGCGGTAGCTGCATACAACTGAGGCCATCTAGCGAGGGGCGACGAAGTCTCAACAACAACCACACGGCGACATCTGTCGGACACGATTCTACGGAAACAAGGTGCTGAATCGCACATGCAGAGTTTGCACACGAAGTTAACTATATATTATAGAACTTCTCAAATACGTCGGATTGACAGTCCACCAGGCACGATCACCCAGCCTGGTTAGAGGATCCTCCCTCTAGTTGGAGGAACACCACACCCTTTCTCCCTCCCTCCCACCCTCCCTTACCGGTCAGATCAGCAGCAGCAACTTCGTCTTCATCCTCGCCTTGCCTCACTCCGCACGTCACCCGATGGGTGGTTAACAAGTCGCCACCAGCCAGCATCTTCGGCCAGGGTCCAACTGTAGGCCATGCAGACTTGCATACCTGGTCTTCCCTGCAGCCTTTCCAGCGCCAAGGCAAGCCTCAGTGCACACACGGTCCTCGTAAGCAGCGCACATCGCTCCCGTCCACGCCGCAGTGCTACTACGCCACCATTTGGCAGCAACTACGCAGCAACTACGCAGCCATTACGCAGCCACTACGCAGCCTCAAAGCAGCCGCCACGCAGTAACTCCCCGACTCACCGTAGGACACTCACTGCGCAGCACCTTCGCAACCTCTCTCCGACTCACCGTGGGACCATTGCGAAGCCACTAACTATCTAGCCTCACTGGGATAGCTCATCGCGCACTACACTTAGACAAGACTCAATGGGCCTACTAGCGGCACACAGTTCCGACTCACTGGAACTAGCGGTATCTACTCTCCACTGGCACTGGCACGCTCCTCAGAAACATCGACAGCTGACTCATCACCTTCAAAATCGACCTCCGGTCTTAGAGGGAGTGATGTAGCGGTAGCTATATACAACTGAGGCCATCTAGCGAGCGACGACTGTAACGGGTTCGGTAGTAAAACGCAGTAGAGGATTTAGATGCGTTTATTTGCCGAGTATTGTCTCACTTCCCTTGCACGAGTATGACCGACCAACAAAACGATACTGGCCTGAACACTAAGGGCTGCAGTCTCCCACGCTGTTCCCTCCGGTAGTGTGCAGGGCAGGTTGCTCGAAGGGCTGCGCGTAGCGGCAGATCCTCGCAGGCCGTTGGCTCAGCTGGCAGGTGCCGGCGGTGTGTGTGCGATGAGCGGGGCAGGCCAGACTCTTTGGCAGAGGTGACGCCGAAGGCGATGCAGCAGGTGTAGCGGTCTAGGTGGTGTAGCCCGGAGCTTAAGGTAAACCTGGAACCTGAAGGAAATCAGCATTAGGAGAGCCACAACCAATAGAGTCAGGCAGGCGGCGTCAGCCGGCCTCAGCTAGCAGGTAGAGAGATGGGTAGTACGCTAACGCAGTAAATGTAGTAACTTACCCACAGCTGGGACCAGGATACACGTATGAAGTAGTATAATTATAGATATAGCGGTATAGAATTTAGTAGCGGTAGTAGGTTAGTGTAGAGTAGCGGTGCCGGCCTCTCTGTCGGCCCCTTTATATACCGGGCCCTCCATCAGGCTGAGAGTCCGATTATGACCATATTTGGTCAGGCTTTGCGAGTGCGGACGATGGCTTTCTCTGATTGGCCGAGCGTATGGGCGGTACTGTGACGCAACGCGGTAAGTACCGGACATACGTCACAATACCGCCCGCCTTAGGAGAGGATTTTACGTGGCTAACAAGGAAAATCCGACTAGCTGCGTTAGGTCTATGAGTCCGCTACTGTCCAAGCTAAGACGGCATATAGAGAGAAGGAAGGGAAAGTCTTCTACGGTTTGTAACGAATAGTTATTCACCATAGTGTATAAGTTTTAGGTCCTTAATGTGCCAAAACCCAATAGAATTTCCAGACGCGTCCGACAACTCGTAAACGAGAGGCGACTTTTTATTAATCACTGTGCACTTCACGAATTTAGGGGCTAGTTTCTTACAGAAGGACTTATCCTTGTCGCTCTGATAAAAAGTCCGTTTCCACACAGTGTCTCCCACATTAAACTCAGCTGGTTTACGGCGTAAATTATACGTTTGGGAATTCCTAGCATGAGCTTGAATGAGGAGTGCCTGAACTTTGTCAAATATGCCTGATAAGTGACCTATGTTTTCTGCGTAATCGTCCCTAGGTATGTATACTATATCATCAGCGTCTGTGTCGACATTCTCAATAACAACCATACAGTGACATCTATCGGACACGATTCTACGGAAACAAGGTGCTGAATCGCACAAGCAGAGTTCGCACACGAAGTTAACTATATATTATAGAACTTCTCAAATACGTCGGACTGACAGTCCACCAGGCACGATCACCCAGCCTGGTTAGAGGATCCTCCTTCTAGTTGGAACACCACACCCTTTCTTCCTCCACAATATATTCAATAATATATTCAGTACCACAAGTAGTATATAATATGGCAACTTGTACCATAAGTAACCTAATATATACATAATATTTACAAATTTGTATTTGTACTTTGAAATTATTTACGTGGCTATGGGAATCATTTTAGCGAATCCTAATAAATTAAGAAACAAAGAACTAGGTCACACAACCACTAATCATGTATGAAACGACTGGCCCTTCTTGCTATACTTGTTTTGTGTGTTTATCTCTATGTTTTGTAATATTTATTTTAGTACGAAATTTCCATCTATCATTTTAAAATGTTGCAGTAGAGTGTATGCATACAAAATAAAACGTTATGAGTCTTGAAATAGACCATGTGGATAATAAGGTTGCTAAATGTACTATAAAACCATAGTGTAATAAAATCTAATAGTGAAGTAACTGGGCCGTCTAGACAGGCCAACGATGAGGTGCGGTGCGGGGCAGAGCGGCGTCCCCCCGCCACTTTTTCGCAGGCGGCCCGTCCGCCCTGCCTATACTGCGCGGCGGTACGTAGATGCAAGTGTGGCTATCGCGCTATCGCTAATATTATTTTATGCATATGCGACAATTTTTTAATAATGCGTTCTACATGTGCAGTCTACGGTTGTTTGTCGGCATCGTACAGCAGCAATAATGTAAACATGAGATTCCATCGATTTCAAATTAAATTTTCAGCACCATGTCTTGCTTTCCATTGCAATTCTTAATCTGAAGGCCAATTCTCGTATTTAACAGAGACTGACACTGAATTTTGACTGAACTGCGATTTAATTTTGAATTGACTCACAATTGGTATTCTGCTCCACTGAATCTCCTTATAGTATAATTTCGATATAATCAATTTATAATCTCTTGTTGATCTTAGAGGTAATGACAAAAACTCAAAAAGAAAAACATGAATTTTGCCATTGTATGGGAAAATACATTAATAGGAATGGTTATTGGATGCCAATACGTTTACATGCCAAATTAAAATTAATATACAACTAAGTAATAAAATTTCGATAAGTAAATATATTGGTTCCTTGGATCGTGTGAATTATTTTCAATAAGTATTCAATAATTAAAAAAATTAATATTCAATAATAGAAATAATTCAGACATTATAAAGATTTTAACGATGGTAACGTACAATTGGGTTTTTTAATTCGTTTTTCCGTCCTGATAATTTTATCTCATTTGTTGAATTTCTCGAGCAAAAGTTTCGCGAATATTTCGATCTTGAAATAAATATTGTCAATGCTGGCAACGAAATACTTAACATGTGTGCATGTTGTCCACCAGGATCTCCTAGCCAGATCCCCCAGAGGATCCTCGTGAACTCATTAGTTGTGAAATTGTATAAAAGCAATTAACGTTTACAAAACCAGTGACTATCAGAAAGTTATCAGCCATCGATAGGGATTACAAAAATCAGGTGCATGCGATTTTCGACCTTATTGACGTAACTCAGAATTTATAATTTTAATAACGTATCAATGTCAGAAAGCAAGAAAATACCAAAAAGAAGTTTATCATGAATTGTCAATAAGGTCGAAAATCGCATGCACCTGTTTTTTGTAAGCCCTATCGATGGTTGATCATTTTATAGTCATTTGTTTTGTAGACATGAATTTGTCTTACACAATTTCTTTTTAAACTTATTTTAGATACCTATCCCCGTGGTAAAACTAGTGGCACATAATAGCTAAAGGCGATTCCTATGTTTATTAGCAAAATAGATCATAAATATTACCAGAAAAATATTCAACACTATTAGTGGTATCGTTGGGAATGTCAAATAAATCACGTCATCACGTCGTGTCCTTGGTAACAAATGTATATTAAAACTAGAAATACCTTACCTGCTCTACTAATAATTAGCAGAATACCGTTCACACTAGTTCACACTTGGTTCAACTTTCGATGTAGTCCCGATCTCATTCAAGTGTCAGTTAAGTTACGAGAATACCATTTATGACGCCGAGACTAGATCGATATTGGAATTTGAACAAATATAATTACCAGAATTGGCCCTCTGTTTGTATGTGAGGATGAGAATCAATTGTATCGAGAAACTAGCGACCCGCCCTGGCTCGTCACCGTCGCCGAAGTATATCCCTGCATTTTAAATCTTTCATATCTTTGAAAACATTCATTTCAATTAGGTACATGCAAAGAGCCCTATTGATCTATATTACATTTTTAATGTATTTTAGGTACTTAATCGGATAAGGATAAATAAAATCACTTCGTAGGTAAATAAGCCATTATTCCTCGTAAAGGGGAAAGGATAAGAAACTACTAGTGTTTCTCTACTATATTATTATGCATGTATTATACATATAAACCTTTCTCTTGTATCATTGTATCTATTAAAAAAAATATCAAGTCAGTCAAAATTATCTAGTTTTAAAGATTTAGGCATACATTGGGACAGACAGAAAACAGACTTTGTTTTAAACTATGTAGTGATAGTGATGGTGATGATACTGAATTAACAACCGAAAATTAAAATCGTTGAACAATAAATGTTGCAAATAATTGCCCGTTAAAGCATCTCTAAGTAGATAAATAAACTGTAGATTTTAACCTGCATTTAATTTATTACTTACTTACCTATCGCGAACAATTAACATTACCTAAATCACGAAAATGCTACCTAATAATAAAAATGCTAGAAATCAATAATACTACAACACGTAGATTAATTTGAACTTACAAACATACATATCATCTGTATGGACGGAAGTACTTGCAAAATGTTTTTGTGTCAACCCTTCGTTATTTGCAGTGTCTAGTCGGTTGTCGGCATTTAGCGCCCAGACAAAGAAGTGCGCTCACTATTAGATTTTATTACACTATGATAAAACGTAGCACGTTCGCCATGCGCGACGACTCACATCGAAATACATCACCGCTGTACGATGAGATGCAGAAATTCATGGAATTTTCTTTGTGGGGGTATAAAAGTGACTGTAAATATGTTGAGTGCTATTTCGTCTCGTTTAAATGTTCTTATTTTTTAAGAAAGTCGGTGGAAATGTGATTATATGTGTGAATCTAAAGATTGGCTTAGTTATGTGTCTTTATCCACGTCGTTGCGTGGGCCGCACGAAGTTGTAATACAATGCTCGAAGTATGTACCCTTCTTCTATGAGTCAGCTTATTTGTAAAATTTTACCACAATATAATATTTATTTATTTAAAACTTAACTTACACAAAGTACGTAGGCAGACTTAATGCCGTGGGCATTATCTACCAGTCTACCTGACTGAGTGGTGCAGAGAGGAAGAAGTAGGTGTATTGTATAGTGTGAGGGGAATGTACTATTAACTTAATTATGTAAAACCTGATAGACTTGCATAAGTTATATTATGAATAGTTATAAGTTATAATAAATAGATTAATGCATAAACTTAATACATACATGATCAACATGATTCCTTACTTTTTGTGTTGCTCATGTCTGTTTCTTTGTAATTTCTAATATGCAAATGAATAAATCTGTCAATTAAAATACTATGTAATGTTTATTAATGCGTAATCACAATATATTTATGGTATATAAATTGTAAAAACTTTACACTTATTGACATTCAAAAGTATTGTTATACTCAATAGCATTGTAATATCTTTGTTATTCTAATTGGTATTTTATTAATTATAGATTGACATTTGATTTGTTTTTTGATTTGACATTTGATTTGGATTATAATTGAGAATTTGAGTTTGACATTTAATTAATTTTAAGAACATTTTTTATTTTTTTTTATTACTTCAGCACAATAATATTTGTTAATATTTGTATGTCACTATAAGTGACTAAACATGTTGGACCATTTATTTAATTTAATATCTTGCATGCTATGTATGTACACCATGTTTATACAAATAAATGATTATCTTATCTTATCTTATCTTATCTTATAGATACTAGACGTACTGTCAGACAGCAACAAAGACTCACATGTGCGGACAGGGGACGCTTGGTGTGGCGTGTAAACGCGTGGAAGGAGACGCTTGAGAACGCCAGTCTGAAAATAAACGTGGCGACTCCCGAACTCCCGCATCCAGGGTTGCCTTCATGTCCGTGACATTGCTGACAAACTGCAAGAGTGACGTCTACGCTGGTATCGCCACGTCTTACGTCAACCGGCATCTTACGTGGGTAACAAATGTCTTGCCATGCTACCTCCGCCGGGCCCCGGTAAACGGGGAAGGTCAAAGGAATGCTGGCTTGACGTCGTTAGGGATGACATGCGTGCCAACCAACTAAACATCAGGGATGCTGAAGACCGTGCGAAATGGAGGAGACACAGCTGGAAAGCGGACCCTGGGCTCCAAGGCGTGGGTTTTGGAGTGCAACCGGTACAGCGCTAGGATGATGATGATGATAAATATATATACATATATAAATATATCTACATATATACAATATACACGTACATAAGATTATGGTTGTGACTTATTATTAGATACAGTCGCAGACTCAGCCAATAAGAGTTCCTTCACTTTGGACTTGAAAGTAAGCTTGGTCTTAAATATTCTGATCTCAAGAGGGAGCGCATTCCATAGAAAGATGGACTGAATTGCGAAAGAAGAGTGAAGAAAATTAGTTCTGTGAGTAGGTACCATGAGTTGGAGATTATTGGACGAGCGAAGGTCTCGCTCATGGTTAGCGCATAGATACTGAAAGTAGGGGGTCATATATTTGGGGACAGAAGGAGATGTAAGAATAGAGTATAGAGTAGTGAGAGCACGCAGACTACGGCGTTGACGTATAGGGAAAAGCTTTAATTGGGGACGATAAGTAGACACATGGTCATACTTACGAAGATTAAATATGAATCGAATGCAGTTATTCAGAAGACGGTCGAGTTTATTAAGGAGTTCTGCATTCAGGACAAAGTAAAATACATTGCCATAGTCGATCAGAGGGAGGATTAAAGCCTGCACAAGCGTAGGTTTAGTCTCGGTTGGAAGCAAGTTTTTTAGGCGGTAGAGAGCACGTATGGTACTGGTGACTATTTGACTCACCTGTGTTACCTGAACTTCCCAGTTCCACTTGTTATCAATATGTAGTCCAAGGTTTTTAACAGAGGGATACAGGTCGACATTAGTCCCGTTAAAAGTTATAGCAGGTAGAGATGTCAAGTCCAGTCTTTTTAGCAACAGCTGGCTACCCACAACAATGGCTTGAGTCTTACAGGGATTTACGATCAGACCGAACTTATCAGACCAAGTCATTATGGCTGCCAAATCCTTATTAATCTTGCCAATAGCCTCAGTTACGCGTTCAACATTATATGGGAGTAAATCTGCAAGTCATCGGCGTACAAATGGTAAGCACACTGAAGAGGTTGTGTTAGGAGATTTATAAAAATAGAGAATAAAGTTGGAGAAAGAATACCGCCTTGAGGAACGCCAGATGTAATGTCGGACCAGCCCGAAAATGACTCATCGAGGTGGACAGACTTTTGATGACCTCGAAGATAAGTTGAGAACCAATCCAGTGCTCCAGCAGAGACCTTGAGGGGGGAGAGGATAGATAATAGGACTGACGGTATTGAAGGCATTTGAAAAATCAATAAGCACTAAGACAGTAATTTCAGTGTTTTCCATAGCCTCTCGAATATCGCCAGTCAATTTAAGGAGGGCGGAAGTGGTGCTATGACCATGCCTGAAGCCCGATTGGAACGGAATCAATAAGCTATTATTATGAACAAAACTAGACAGCTGTCAATGCACACAGGCCTCGAACACCTTGGATAGGAAGTATTGAAATTGGTTGGAAGTGTTGAGGAAGTGTTGGATTGGGGATTATAGGCAAGGGAATCATATAGGCTTTGCGCCAAAAGGAAGGAAAAGTACCAGAAACTAGTGAAGAATTGGTGATGTGGGATATTGCCACCAGGAGCTGATCTAGGATCATCGTAATCATGCGACGGCTGATTTTGTCACATCCCACAGCATTGGACTTTATGGAGAGGATTATCTTCCTTATCTCAGCCGGAGACACTGGAGAAAAGACAAAAGACTCTATTTTGGGTTGAGGTAACCCGGCTAAATAGTTGACAGTGAGACTCGTAGTTTGGTGATTCAGCGAAGAGGTAGTGGAGAAATGTCGGTTGATATCATCCAAAATAAAAGTCCCATGGCACCATACATGCCTGTCTAGAATTACCGTAGCCAGGCAGGAAGGTGTATCAGAAGTGCGCAGTGGAAGGTGTAATATATCTACCTGACCACGATAGACAATATATCCAGACACAATGCACTGCGTTGCACAGTGAGTAAAGTATTGAGTAGGTACATGAAAATTTTACCTTATATATCCTGGTGATGTTCTTGAAGTGGATTAACTCATAATTTTGGCCAAAATAACAAGAGAATCAATAGATACCAGTGTACAATTCGGCGAAGTCCTTCTCCAGACCACGATGCACGTTTACGGTTCACAAAACTTTTCACAAATGTTCAATATGTCATCAATTTACAACAAACTTTGCCGGAAGTCAAAAGCGGCAATTACGTATTAAGTTAATTACAAGTTGATTCAATTCGCGTTAATTCAAAGGGCGATCAATTTAATTAGGTACAAGGCACGCGAGAGTGCAAACGGCGTGTTAATTTTTCTCAAAGCGGGAACTCAAGTGACAGTTCAGTGTGACCATTGTCAGAAATTTTCAATAGACTAAACAAAATGTTACTCAATCGATCTAATCGATTTGACTTATAATAAAAACTAATTCTATTTCAAACATCCACCCGCCCCGGACCGGCCTACCGGTCCGCTAATCGGTTGGTAGACGTGACAATGTTGCAACCGCTCTCCTCAGAATCGAACCGTCCACCAAGACCTCAGCAAATCGGGGAACTCCATCAGCCCCAGTTACCAAACGAAGGATGCGCTCCCTGCGCCATCTGAGTGGCGGAAGGTTAGCCTCCTTTATCAAAACGAGGTCACCAATCTTGGGTGGATCGGTCTTGTCGGTCCACTTAACGCGTTGCTGGAGTATGTGCAAATATTCCAAATTCCAGCGTTTCCAAAAGCTCTGAGTAATCTAGCGTACCAATTCAAAACGCGAGAGACGACCAGGTCTCGTATCAATATAGGGGTACTCAGGCAAGGCGACAAGTGGGCGACCAATCAAAAAATGGCCCGGCGTAAGGGCCTCCAAATCATTCGGATCTGAGGAGATCAGGCACAATGGCCGAGAGTTCAAAACGGCCTCAATCTTACAAAACACAGTTGCGAGTTCCTCAAATGTAAGGACAGACTCACCGATTGTCCTGCGCAAGTGTGTTTTGGCCGATTTTACGGCGGCCTCAAATATACCACCCCAGTGTGGACAACAAATTGTCGCGTGGGATAAATTGGTTGTTTTCCCCACTCTGGTGGGGAAAACAACCAATTTATCCCACGTCGGGCAAGCCTATCACCTATCTCAGCTTTGTTGGTTTCTTGAAGGAAATTAACAACATCATTCAAATAATTATAGGTGCCCTTGAAGTTAGTGCCGCAGTCAGAACGGATCAAGGAAGGCAGCCCTCTGCGGGATACAAATCTGTCAAATGTGGCTACAAACGCCTCGGTCGTAAGCGAGGAGACCAGTTCCAAATGTACGGCCTTTGTGGAGAGGCAAACAAAAACACACAAGTAGGCCTTAACAGTCTTGCTGTTTCGAAGTGTCGATGTTTTCACCAAAAAGGGACCAGCGAAGTCCGTGCCAACACCGTCAAACGTCCTGCTTTCAGTTACGCGATCTGCCGGTAAGTCCCCCATCAACGGCTGCATGGTAGAAGCCTTGAGCTTATAGCAAGGGATGCAGCGAAAGAATACACTCCGAATAATTCTTCGGGCAGACAAGATCCAAAATTCGCGTTGCAAAATAGCCAACAAAGCATTACAACCAGCATGCGAGTTCTTAAGGTGACGGTCAGTTACCAACAAGCGTACCAAATGACCGTCCTTAGGTAACAAAAAGGGGTGACGAGCCCCGTAAGGGAGGTTGGCGTTCTTGAGACGCCCTCCAACACGCAAGAGACCCGTATCGTCCAAAAAGGGGTTCAATTTAGAGACAGCTCCCAACAATTTCGATCTCCCTGATTTAAGGATAGCAATCTCCTTTTCAAAATGCGCCAATTGCACAGAACGAACCCAAAAGGTGAGGGACTCCTGTCGTTCATGTGGTGAGAGAAACGGTGTCAGTCGTTTCTGTTGTGGCTGCCTAAAATTAAAAACAAAACGCTTTATCCAAGCAGTGACACCTAACAACTTGTCGAGGGAGCTGTAACGATTCAACAAAATATCGGGGTCGAAGGCGCATTCCACCTTCTCAAGAGCGAGTGTTCGTAGACCCGGCAAATTAGAAGTATTCAAAACTGGCGTTCGAGGCCAATCAATTTCTGGTCGACTCAACCATTCCGGACCCCACCACAGCGAATGACCTATCAAACTAGGCGTCAAGCATCCGCGCGAGGCACAATCATCGGAGTTGAGCTCACCTGGCACGTGTCTCCAAACAAGTTTGACTTCAGATTTTTGTATTTGGGAAACGCGATTAGCGACAAATACCTCCAAGGTGTGGACAGAAGCCTTCAACCAACAAATAACAATTTGGCTGTCTGTCCAGGCGTAAGTCCCATTAATACAAATGCTTTTACCCAAAGTGTTAGACACGTGGTTCAATAAACGTACAAGTAGGGCTGCTCCCGAGAGCTCCAATTTTGGGATGGTCAAAGATGTACGAAGGGGTGCAACCTTGCTCTTCGCCATGATCAGGGAAACCCTCACCTGACCTGAGGCACTAACTGTGCGCAAGTACACCACGGCCGCGTGCCCACGCTCCGAGGCATCACAAAACCCGTGAAGGGTGACCTTGTACTTCCCGGGAGGAAACATGGGACGAGGCAAGGAGAGGTCCATTCCTCAACAAGAGTGCCGTGCAGAGGTTCGTCCCAGGTCAATCCTGCTGTCCAAAGCTTCTGCAAGAAGCATTTTGCCCAAAATATAATTGGACAGATCCAACCGTTCGGATCAAAGGTTCTGGCGACAGTAGACAATACGAGACGTTTAGTCCAAGAACAAGGCAATTTCAAGTCTACGTTATACGTAAAGATGTCTTGTACTGGTCTGTACTGAACGCCTAGAACAGCCATCATGGCGGGGTCGTCAACAATCTCAAACAAATGTGGATCTTGCTGATGATCCTCTGGCAAGCCTTCGAAAAGCGCTGGTGAGTTGGAAATCCATTTGCGCAACTCATAACCAGCGGAGGCCAAAATACCTATCAATTCGTCCCGCAGGAAGATCGCTTCGTCCGCTGTGGAGGCGCCCGAGCAAATGTAATCGACGTAAATATCGTCTTTCAAGATGGCGGAGGCTCGTGGGAAACGTAAGCCTTCTCGGTCTGCGAGCTCCCAAAGAGAACGTATTGCCAAGTAGGGGCTTGATCTTAACCAGTACGTATTCGTATTGAGCTCGTAGACGACCATGGGATCACGAGGAGACTCTCTCCAAAGGATCAGCTGGAAGCGACGGTCATCAGGGTGGATAATCGTCTGCCTAAACATCATTTTTATGTCGGCACAAAGACAACCTGATGTCGCCGGAAGCTGGTGATGACGTCACAAAGGTCCTTGACCAACTTGGGACCAGAATGCAAGCACTGGTTCAAGGATACGCCCGTTGAAGTCTGCGCAGAACCATCAAACACTGTGCGCAGCTTGCCAGTCGATGGCTTCAATACCGCATGATGCGGGAGAAAGTAATGTTCCACCGAACGCCAATCCAAATTTGACACAGACATGTGTCCCAATTGTTCATATTCTCTCATGAACTCAATGTACTTCTGTCTGAGCTCCGGATAACGACCCATGCGGCGCTCCATAGCCAACAATCTCTTTTCGGCTAAAGGTCGTGACTCACCAAGCGTAGGCCGAACAGACAGAAATGGTAGGCTCGTAATGATCCAACCAGAACGGAGTCGACCAGTGTTCTAGAAGAACAGCTCGCACTCCTCATGTTCTGGATTCAAATGGGCAGCTTGAGGGGGCTCCTCTACCTCCCAAAACCTCTGAACCGCATCAGAGAGAGCGGAGCCTACAGCCAACAAATTGTCAAGTTCAGGTGGAGGGAGGTCCCTAGGTACAGGTCCCATCAAGCAAATCCAAATATGGTCGGGATGGCAGTCAAACCATTTGGCACCAAGACCCTTTTCCCACCAATCAAAATTCCACCGAGGACATCAGAGCCAATCAACAAGTCGATTTGTCCCGGTGTGTCAAATTTGGGGTCTGCCAGTTCCAATCCCGATGTCAAATTCACCACAGCAGCAGGTAGCTGCTTCTGTGGGTGCATACCCAAAATATTCTTCAACACAATAGCCGAGGTTTTAATCCTCGGGTGTGAAGATTCAACAGGGCCAAACAAAACCTTAACTTGCCCTTCAACATTAGAGGCTACGTCACCTATGCCCCATATACAATTTGGAAATAAACCCATATTTAATTTAACCTGCCCTACTAAACAAGTGGAAATTAATGCAACCTTGTGAACCTGTGTCCAATATAGCACGGACAACAACAGAGGTCCCCGTGGGTCCCCAGACCCTAACAGCAACGGTTGGTAGGATAACGGTCTCAATGGGGGAGGTTGGAGTTATAGGGCAGGGGTCAATGACCTATTGTTGCCTGGGCGGTGACCGTTGGCCAGGACCAGGCAAGTCAAAACGAGGGTGCGGCTTGAAGTCCTCAAAGGCGCGATGACTCGATCCGCCCAAAACGAGGTGGGCGCGAGTCAAGGCGGGGACGCTCCGCCAAAGGAGGGGAATACCTAGGGCAGCAGTCATGGTGCTGGTGACGCTGAACAGCACATCCAGGTGCGCGAGAGAGAGGAGGCGTGCGCACGCTTCGGTTCTCCAAGCGGGGTGAGCGGCGATCAATTAAGCGAGGCGATTCTCGGCTACGCGCCTGTGAGCCTCGGCTGCCACCTTCAAAACACCCGCCCGTGCGCGGCGTCGGCTGGTTGGACAAGCGGCCAACCTCTCTGGCATTCATACAGAGAATGTTCAAATGCTGTCCTCCACAGTGAGGACAGGGGCGAGAGTTTGGGCAGTCTCGCTGCTAGTGGGACCCCAAACAAGAGAAGCAAAGGCGGCGGGCATTCGCGATGCGCCTACGAGAGGCGACATGAAGGTCCAAGAATGCCCTACAACTGGCCGTTCTGTGCCCCGTGACCTTGCAGTAGGAGCACTCCGCTGGGCTCTGCGTGACCGCAAAGCGAGGAGGGCGCCGGTCAACATTGGCTCGGGTGTGAACGCGAGCCTGCTCCTTGACCTTGGGCGGCTGCGTCTTAGCCGGCGTGTCACCACCGGAGTTGTCCAAGACCCGGCACTCATCCTCCAGGAACCTCTCCAGGTCAGCAAAGGGGGGCAGATGGGTCGCGCTATCCCCACCAAAGCGCTGCTCAAAACGCGACCTCAGGTCGGCAGGCAGCTTCTTTAACACAATGTGCACCAATAGATAGGACCATTGGTCCACGGGCAGGTCAAGGCACTTAAGTGCGTTGATGGCCACCAAAAGCGGGTTCAAAAGTTGGGTGCGCAACCCAGAGGCCCGGGTGAGCGTCGGCAAACCCAAAATCTGCTCGATGTGCGTGTCGGCGAGGCCACGCTTATTATGGTACCTACGGGTAATTAGGTCCCGAGCCGTCTGGTACGCCTCGTCAGACACGGGCAGATGCTGGATGAGGCCCTTAGCCTCCCCATCCAGAACCGACATTAGATAGGCCAACTTTTGTGCCGGCCGAAGGTCAGCCCTATCATTGACTAGGCTGTCGAACAAATTAACGAAGCCCAGGTAGCTTCCTAGGCAGCCATCAAAATGGGGGAGGTCCAAAGTAGGGAGCCTACACACCAGCCCCGGTGCTGACCTAGGAAGCTCCTGCTTCAGGCCGGGTTGCCCTTCCCTATCGGCAACTAGTTGTCTCGCAGTATTGGAGACAGCATCATACAGGTCTAAGACCTGGGCATAGTCTTCGCTGACCTTATTTCGCTGGTCAGCGGTGAAATCATTAATTGACACTTCAAGACAGCAAGTGCTGAAAGTGCGGAATTGCTGTTCCACACTTGCCAGGCGATCGTCAATCCGCTCGTACCTCTGAAGTAAGGCCTGCTGGCGATCAGGCCGGTTCACTTAAGCACTGGCCGAGGCAAACCAGCGCAAATCTGATGCATTAGCACCAGCAGCCGCACGCAAGTCCTTGATAGCTGACATAATCAAAATTCAAAAGAGCCCGGACAAGCGTTAAATAAAATTAACAATCAAAACTTAATTTTTCTTAATTCTTTGAAACCAACAAAGTATTAGCCCGTTTACTGCAAGTGCAGGCAAGTGACAGGTATCTACTGTCCAACATAATTAATAGTTTCAATATATATTGACACAAAACAAAGTCAAAGTTATCAAAAGTTGAACCTTCGAATAAGTTTATTAAAGTTAAATATTCAAATAAATTACCTAATTACTTGCAACAGACAGACTGGCTGTATTATTTGAGATAGTAAGTAAGCACAGAATATGTGTTACCTAACAATATTACCTTTATATTATAACAAGGTTTAACAATGTAAGGTTCAAACTTAATATATCAATATATGCAATAAACTAAATCAATTGATACATATAACATATATGTATCCAATCAAAGTGACTTATTAATGCAACAACAAATTTAAGTTAGATTTTTCAACAATACAAATCAACAATTACTGATTGAGGTTATGTGTGACAATGTGTTTCAAATTATCTAGGTCAACTTATACAATTAAATATTATGTATTTTAGACAATAACTGACCTGACAAACACTACAATACTGTCTACAAGGTGAGATATATAGCTCATACAACACCAATCTGAGTTCAGATACAATCAACGGCTAAGATACAACCACGCTCTGCACCAAAAATTTATGTCTAGAATTACCGTAGCCAGGCAGGAAGGTGTATCAGAAGTGCGCAGTGGAAGGTGTAATACATCTACCTGACCACGATAGACAATATATCCAGACACAATGCACTGCGTTGCACAGTGAGTAAAGTATTGAGTAGGTACATAAAAATTTTACCTTATATATCCTGGTGATGTTCTTGAAGTGGACCTATAGGATTAACTCATAATTTTGGCCAAAATAACAAGAGAATCAATAGATACCAGTGTACAATTCGGCGAAGTCCTTCTCCAGACCACGATGCACGTTTACGGTTCACAAAACTATTCACAAATGTTCAATATGTCATCAATTTACAACAAACTTTGCCGGAAGTCAAAAGCGGCAATTACGTATTTAGTTAATTACAAGTTGATTCAATTCGCGTTAATTCAAAGGGCGATCAATTTAATCAGGTACAAGGCACGCGAGAGTGCAAACGGCGTGTTAATTTTTCTCAAAGCGGGAACTCAAGTGACAGTTCAGTGTGACCATTGTCAGAAATTTTCAATAGACTAAACAAAATGTTACTCAATCGATCTAATCGATTTGACTTATAATAAAAACTAATTCTATTTCAAACAATGCCGCTGTTTGCGCCAATACCCAATGTTCCAAGGAACTTCCAGATATTGACAGCTGATGCAGAAGTGATATTATCGAGAATATGTCAGCGTTTAGCGTTACGCACCATCTGATTGCACCGATTTCTTACAGACTTGAAAAGCGCCCAGTTTTCCTCGCACCGATCCCTTCTGTACCGCTGAAACGCCCTATCTCTACAGCGCACAGCCATGCGAACACCCGTCGTAATCCAGGGTGCAGGGGGACGCTTTATCTTCACCCGTCTTACTGGGGCATGAACATCATACAGTTCGCAAACAGTGTCATTAAAATACTTTACCTTTTCGTCCACCGTAGAGGCAGACATCATGCTGTCCCAGTTTATTTTAGAGGCGTCCTCACACAGTTTATTTACATCCGTTTGACTAAAACAACGCATATGCAGAACTTTGGGCGGGGTTTTGGGAGGTTTCAAGCGGTATGACAGGAAAATAAGGTCGTGATGGGAAAATCCAGGTGCAGGCAGTTGGCCGTGGGATGTAACTAAAGAAGGATCAGAGGTAAGGATTAAATCAAGCCACGTGTCCTCCCCATTGCTAATGTGGTGAGTAGTTTGCAGAGGTAAAATGTGGAGGCTAGCCGATTCAGCGATGTCGAGAAGTTTACGGGAACGACTGGAATGTAGGGAAAGGAGATCGGTATTAAAATCGCCCATGATGATGTGATGGGTATACTCCGACCCTAAAGATTCCAGAATCGGCTCGAGACTGGAGAAATAATCAATACTGGGAGGACAATAGACGACGCCAAGGACGGTTTTAGCCCCCTTGACGTCGACCTCAAGAAATAAATACTCCGCAGGCGAAGAAGTGGGAGATGAAGATGACAAGATTTTATATGGAAATGCACTGCGGAGGTATATAGCGACTCCGCCACCTCGCCTTCCGACTCGATCGTTGCGTATTAGAACGAAGCAAGGCAGCGAATAGAAGATGGAAGGAAGATATGGTTTAAGCTAACTCTCTGAGACTAGAATGGCATGTACACAAGAATTGGAAAACCCTTCCAGCAAGTCACTATAGTGGCTCGGTATGCTTTGCGCATTGATGTTACAAATGTTAAACATTAACCGAGACTGATGCGCAAATACATTTTGCATGCAGTCGCTTAGAGTGCCATCCGCAGAGCAGAAACTCTCATTGTCGGCAGAAGAAACTGATTTAATAGGCGATAAATATGCGTCATCAATGTCCATATCCAATAAAATATGTAGATAGATATCTATGTTATAAAATACTTTAAATATAAAAATAATATATAGAGATAAATAAGATATATAATATAAGTATGTACCTACTTGGTGGGTAGTTGTGTAAATACCTATTTTTACAAGAGCTATTAGAATTATTTAAAATAAAATAGTTATATCATAATATTAATATATTTAATGATTTATAAACACAGTTAAGGTTAAATACCTGCCAGTCAAGTGTTATCTCCGCATAATCACAACATTATCAGCACAATCACGCACATTAGAGTTGCAGCATCACTATGGAATCCTCCATCCAGAATATCCAGCAGTATTTCGAGGAACGGATGGCCAAGTTCGAAGCGGATCTTGTCAAAAAGAGTTCTTCTAGTACAGGCAGCTTGGCAGAAGAGTTTGGAACGTTCAAGGACTTCATACTGGAAACACTACGATCCTTCTCTCAACAACTGGAGTCTGTTGTCCGCCAAGTGGACAGCATGGAGACACGCAGCCGTCGAAAAATGATTCTCCTGCACGGCGTTGAAGAGGAGAGGAGTGAGGATACTGCTCAGGTGGTTGTCCAAGTGGTGAAGCAGCGGCTGAAGTTTGAGACAATCACTACAGCAGATATCCAACGTTGCCATAGAATGGGCCGACAGCAATCAAACAAGCCCAGACCCATCCTGATCAAGTTTCAGAGCATATCAGTGCGGGACAGCATATGGTTCGCCAAAACAAAGTTAAAAGCATCCGGTGTAACGCTGTCTGAGTTTCTGACCCGAACGCGACATATGACGTTCATGGCAGCGCGGGAGAAATTTGGCGTGACGAAGTGCTGGACCAGGGAGGGCTCCGTTTTCGTCCTTGACGCAGATGGTCATCGGCATCGGGTTCTATGCTTGGGCGATCTCAATAAAATCAAAAGCTCCGATGTAGAAAAACCTGCAGCTAAGGTTGCTGCAGCGAAAACCAAGCGGACTGCGGCATCCAAAAAATAGGTTATCATTTCTCTTTCTTTACTAGGTGAATTTACTTTCTATTTCACACTATCTACCTTCTTTCTTTCCATTAATTTTATATTTACTTATCACAATGTTTATTACTTTGATTTGACATTACAGACATAATGACAGTTATGTCACCTTTACTTCTATCTGCCACGAATGCCAATGTGAATCATGGGCTTTTTATCTCAGACTGTTTGTATTCATTTTACAAATTCACCTAGTCAAACTGTGTCTTAAACATGCTCTTTTTACCGTTTCTTTTTTATCTATTATTTTTTTCTCTGACTCTTGTTCATTTCTATTTTTATTTTTTTAAAGCTGTGTGGTGTTTATTATTTATTCGTAATGTAACACGCAACTGGCAGGTGGACATTTTGATTTTAGACAGCTTAACACTTTATTTGTGTTTAAGTAGTTATATAATATACTTGTATATATATTTATATATATAGATTAGATATAGTTAATTAATTTATATATATATTAGCCATAATATATGTTAGATTCAAATAGTGGCGATGACAGCTTTTTAACTGCTAGCAGTCTTAATGACAGTGTAAGTAGTTTGCCTTCACTCGCAGAGGTTCTTCAGTCTCAGTTTTCTGGTGTCACAGGGAACTTTAATGTAGTCCATATCAATGCCCAAAGTATTCCAGCTCATTTCCCTGATATGCTGACAACCTTTGACTGTAAGAACATACATGCTATTCTCGTTTCAGAGTCATGGCTTAAACCATGTCTGCCATCAACTTCCTATTCTCTGCTGGGGTTCCACCTAATTAGAAATGATCGTGCGGTTGGCGGTGGTGGCGGTATTGCTATATACCTACGTGTTCAAATTCCATACCGTATCGTAAGCAGCTCATCACAGCCACCACCCCATAATGCCGGCGAGCATCTCTTCTTAGAAGTGGACCTAAATCATACTAAAGTTCTTCTAGGTGTTTATTATTCACCTTCGTTACGTATAAATTTTTTCCCTTCTTTTGACAACATCCTAGAAACTTTAGTTCCTTCTTACAGTCACACTATTATCATGGGTGATTTTAATACCTGCCTCTTAAAACAAGACAATCGTTCGGCCACATTTAAGCGCATTTTAAATTCTAATAATTTATCTATTCTTCCCCTTCATGCCACACATCATTTTCCAAACTCTGTGCCTTCTCTTCTTGATCTCATTTTTACTTCTTCCCCTACTTTTGTTTCCAAGCATGGTCAGTGCTCTGCAGATGCTTTCTCCTACCAGGATTTAATATATATTTCCTATAAAATACGCCCACCCAAGGCAAAACCGAGAACTATTATGCAGCGCAATTTCGGGGGTATGGATCGGTTGAAGCTCTGCGCAGATGCCCGTAGCATTGATTGGTCTCCTATTTTTTCATCAGACTGTGTTGATAACAAAGTACAAATACTTACAGATAAATTAACTCAACTGTACGATAAGCATGCACCAATCCGTGCCATTAAATTAAAACATCTACCTGCACCCTGGCTCACTGATGAAATCAAAATATTGATGTCTAAGAAAGCTGCTGCCAAGACGAAATATAAATGTCGTCCAACCCCTGTGAATTTGGAAAAATACATTAGTGCCAGGAATCTCTGCAATAAGGTGTGTAGGAAAGCACAGCGCCACCATATTCACAAATCGGTTGAAAATGGAGATCCAGTTAAAATCTGGAAATTTCTGAGAACCTTGGGAGTTGGCAAATCACCCAATGACACAGTCCCCAAAGATTTAAATAAGGATTCGCTTAACGCATATTTCACTGCTTCGTCCAACTTTGATGGGACAACAAAAACAAACACTTTACAAGATCTTTCACGTATCCCAACTCCCAAATATTCACCTTTTGTTTTCGAGCAATTTTCCGGTTGTGATGTTAAAAAGAGCATAATTTCGATCTCATCCAATGCTGTTGGCAATGACTGTATCAGTCGAAACATGATCCTACCTATCCTTGATGAAATCCTTCCTGTCCTTTGTCATATCCTGAACTACTCGCTTACTAGCGGTGTCTTTCCATCAACATGGAAAGATGCCCAAGTAGTTCCGATACCTAAAAAATTCAAACCCTGTTCCTTTACTGACTTCCGTCCAATATCCATACTACCCTTCCTTTCCACAGTCCTTGAGCGTCTTGTACACAACTCTCTACTTTCCTTTCCAAGAATGCTCTTCTGAATCCTTTCCAATCCGGTTTTCGCCCTGGACATAGTACCACTACAGCATTGGTTCATATCACTGATCAGATAAGGCTGGGCATGGATGGTGGAAAGCTCACGCTTCTCTCCTTACTTGATTTTAGTAACGCATTTAATACCGTGGATTTCCACATCCTGCTTGCCATACTCCGCTCTATTAACATATCTCCAACGGTAATTGACTGGTTTCGTAGTTATTTGTTTGGACGCCGACAGCGTATACGCGTTGATGAGTCATACTCTTCATGGTGTAATACATCTGTCGGTGTACCGCAGGGTGGCGTGCTATCACCATTACTTTTCGCAATTTTCATAAATTCTATCTCCAAAAACTTACTTTCGTCCTACCACCTTTATGCAGATGATTTACAGATATATTCACAGGCACCACTCGAGACGATTTCAGAGGCCTTTACTAACATTAACTTGGATCTGGCGCAAATTTGTACGTGGAGCAGAAAGTATGGCCTAAAGGTGAACCCGTCAAAGACACAAGTTATTCTGATTGGCAGTTCCAGGATGATTTCCAAGGTAAACTGGCCGCAGCTGCCTCAGATTGAGTTCGACGGTAAAATCTTAAGACTCTCAGAGAGTGTAAAACACCTGGGTATTTATCTCGATAAAACTTTGTCATGGGGAAGTCAAATACAGGAGACAAGTCGCAAACTGTTTGCCTCAGCTGGGTCGTTGCGTAGGCTGCGGAACTTTCTTCCCACAACCACCAAGATTGCGCTTGCACAATCCTTACTTCTTCCAATACTCGATTATGCCGATGTCAGCTATCTTGATCTTAATGAGGACCAACTTGATAAACTTGAGCGTCTCCAAAATTTCTGTATTAGATTCATTTTTGGTTTACGCAAATATGATCATGTGTCTGAATTTCGATCCAGGCTCAAGTGGCTCCCAATTCGTCTTCGCCGGAATACCCATATTCTTATGTTACTGTATAATGTGTTATTTAATCCAAATCCCCCCACATATCTCAAAGAACATTTTAAGTTCCTCCATGACACACATTCAAGGACCTTGAGGTCGTCGGTGGATCTGAGACTGCAGATGCCAACCCATTCCACAAACTTCTACGACTAATCCTTTGCTGTTCAAGCTGTACGTTTGTGGAATGCGCTTCCGGTTGAGGTTAGGCAAGTTAAATCACTCAATATATTTAAAAATGCATTAAACAAACACTATTTGTCACTTCACTCTGTTATCTAAACTTTACCACTGCTCTCTGCATTTATATAAATATATATAGGTATGTTTTATAATGGAATTATATATGTATTATAATTATGTATTGCTTGTATGTATATTATGTATTATTTGTATGTATAGATAATGTATACCTTATGTTTTTGTATATGTATATATAATACCTACATATGTATGTACATTGTATTTAAATAACTATAAGTTTCCAGATATATTTGATCACTACACCATGAAACCTATCCTTTTCAGTCTGTCCATCTAAGGTTGCCTGTAAGAAATCGCATTTTGCGATAAGACCGCCCTTGTGCATTTACTATTTTTTGTAAATTTAAGATATCTACAAATCATTTGTAACAATTGTATTTGCGCAATAAAGATGTTATCTATCTATCTATCTATCTATTTAAATACCAACATTTAAATACACACGAAGAGTTGGAAGTAGCAGTAGTCTCTGCACCACCCGCCAGCTAACACATACATTATTAAGAACACAAAAATTAAAAAACACAGAAAGAAGGAGAATCATAACGTAATACAAATAAAACGAAACGCAGCACTAACAAGCAAATGAGTCTAGCGGTTTCCGAACGCAGCAAACGTCAAATGAGTGATCTGTCAAATTGGCAATGTCAAAACGACTTCGTAAATACACTGTACTCGTAACAATTAACATAGACCAAAACGATAAACAATAACACAATTATTGAACAAACAAGATAAACAACTGTAACTAAGATTTTGAAGAATAAAAATAGTAGTAATAATGTTTATTTACGATGTTTGGCGCTCGCGTTCGTTGTGCCGACAGCCCCGGTGCCGCACTTGCCCACGGATGCAGAACCGCATTCTTGTTTGGGGCACTTCTGTAGCAGATTATTCAGGCCTTCCGAGGTGGTTATCCTGTGTCGAGTGCCATCCGACGCCTTCACCACGATGCGTCATCGTGGCTAAGGCATCGGATGGCATGGGTCTTGCGTCCCACAAGATCGTACGCCGAAATGTTGCCGAGCCTTGCCGGAGATGGTTTGCCTGGGCTTCGTCAAGAACTCCTTTACGGACACCGATGTGCCCTTCAATCGGGCTTTGGCTTTCCACACTGCAGATCTTAGGTCCATATCCGAAAACCAGACCAGGATTGGCCGGTGATGATCCCTAGTTGAAGCATCGGTGCTTCAACTATGGATCATGTGGCATGCAGTGAAGCCTTCACGTGTTATGTTTGGGACATCAATGTTGCGCACAATCTTGACTATGGACGCACGACAGTCTTCCTGTTCAGCCTCAGGCACTCCAAGGAATATCATGGCTTTCCGCCTGTGCCTGGTCTCTATCACGTCGATAACTTGAGCGCATTCGTCGACTTGTTTGCGCAATAGACCAAGCATCGCAAACATCAGTCCCTAAAGGTACGGAACTCGTCAGCCACCTTTGCAACGGTATCCTTAGCAGCTGATCCACCCTGAAGTGGTGCCTCCAGCTCTGCCATCCGTTTAGAGAACATGTCTTCGGCGTGACTCTAGCCGCAGACAGTGCTCACAAACATCCCATTGCACAGAACAGCTGGGTTTAAAGGAAGCTTCCGCTGTGCAGCGTCCAAGATATGGAATAACATTCCACTGCCTATAAGATCGCTCAAAACAATTGGCACGTTTAAAAATAAATTAAGGCGGCATCTCATCGACGCACAGCGGGAGCTGGACATGATAAATGTTAATAGTTATTTTATATAGGGAGGGACGGCTCACAGAGAAGAGCCGTGCAATGCGTGCATGTTCTGTTTGTGTTTACTAAACGTGTCTGTATGTATGTACCCGTGTTGTCCCCTCTGTTGTACTTTAATTCACAAATATTACATTATTTTTTATTATTTTTTATTGTTTGCTGCTTTTAGTTTAGACGTCACTGGGGCCTAGTTGAAATGAAATGATATGAAATGAAATATTATTTATTTAGCATACACACATCACACACATTATGACAAGCAATATCAAGTGAAAAATATTTATATAATAATAAAAAAAACAAAAGAAAAAAAAGAGAAAATTACGTAATTATATAAACTAAAAATAACAAACAAAACAAGGAAAAATAAAATAGAATAAGCCAGGGTGTGCTTTCGTTCTACTGATCTGTCCGATCGTAGAGAAGAGGCATTCGGGTTCACGCTCCCGGGCGCCAATCACTACCAATATCCCCTCCGTGATTGCGGCATCCTTTATTACCTTTGACATCCTTTCCAAACACCAACCTCCTTTAACACTCTCTTGTCCTATCCTGTATTTCCCTTCCGATCCTTATCCGAAGTAGAGGTGAAGAAGATGGCGCAATGACTGCAAGGGGATTAAATACTTCTTTACCCCAGGAGGGTACCGGATGTACCGGAGAATCCCTCTCTGAGCATTGTCGCTCAGACTGCCCCATCGTATCTGGGGGGGGGCAAAATTCCCAACGGCGACGCGCTTTGCCACACGTCACGTTTTGTCTCCCCTTCCAACAGAGGCAAAAAGAGGGCTAGGGAATGCCTATTTGCAACGGTGAATGTTTGTGGAGGAGTGGATAGTAAGATCGATGAATTGTGTGATATGATGGATGTAAGGAAAATTGATATACTAGGAGTGAGTGAAACGAAGAAGAAAGGTTGCTCAACAACTACTCATGGCCAGTATCATGCATACTGGTCTGGAGTTGTTGAGTCTGAAAGAGCTAGCCGAGGAGTTGGAATCATTCTGTCGGATAGGATGAATGAGTGTGTGAAAGAATATGAATATGTCAACCCCAGGCTTCTTTGGATGCGATTAAAACTTGACTTAATGAAAGTCTTTGTTGTGTGTGTTTATGCTCCGGTCATGTCCAAGCCATTGAATGTGTGATAAGGGGATAAGTGGGATAAGGTTAGAGATGTGCTTGCTAGGTGTGAGAATAATGAAAGAACAATTATGTTAGGTGACTTTAATGGATGGGTGGGTGTGTCTCGTGATGGATGTGAAAGGGTTCTAAGGCGATTTGGTGACGAGAGAGTGAATGAAAATGGTGAGAGTTTGCTGGAGGTTTGTATGGAGAGAAAGCTTGTGGTGACAAACACTTTGTTTAGTCACAAGTTGATTCATATGTATACATGGCAAAGGCAGACAGAAAGGAGTATGATAGGTTTTGTTGTGGTAGATGAACGTTTAAAAGAAAAAGTGTAAGATACTAGAGTGTATCGAGGCTTAAATGTGGGTACTGACCATTTTTTGGTAGTTAGCCGCATAGCGGGACTAACCACTAAATGGCGCCATCGCCCTCGCATACACTCAGCTGCCATTGAAAGAGTGAAAGTTGAACGATTTGAAGAAGAGGATGTACGTAGTCAGTATCAAGAGGCGTTGGAAGAAAGGTTTAAAGAATTGTTTGAGGAAGATGATTGCGAGATAGAAGAATTTTGGAAAGAGTTTAAGAATGGAGTATTAGAGACAGCTATACAAGTATGTGGCGTAAGCAAGAGGAAACATGTTAAAAAGATTTGAAATGAATGGTGGGATCAGGAAGTAAGTGGTGTGGTCGCGGAAAAGCGCAAAGCATGGATGGACTTGCTGGCCATAAGAGCGAACAAAAGGGTACAAGGGTGATTCTTTGAGCAAGGCATTATTCAGTGATTTGCGTGGCAATTTTTAAAAATAATATGTTTTTGAAATCGATTTATTTTTTATTTAAAAATTTATTTAAAATCTTGCCAGGTTTTTGGCCTTGAACTCTTCTTTATTTTTAAGCCTCCTCTTCTTCTTTCAGATAACTTCCACCTTTCTAATTTTTCCTCTCTTGTAAATGGAATTTTGGTCTAAAAATAATTAATTACAATTTTAGCTAATCAGACACTATTTTTATTATTATAAGGTACTTATAAAATAATTTTAAGTTTGATTTAACCGAATTTACATATAACTAAAGTAATAAAAAATATTAACATACAATACTATTACAAAACTCAAAGTTATTTCATTTGTATGGCCAATAATTGATTTGCGTGGGTCAAAACTACCACGTAAACCACGCAAATCACGACCACGTAAATCAAAATAAATCCTTTATTCTAAAAATATATAAAAACCCTTTAAGCAAATATACTGTTTTTTGAATATAAGTTGCGTTACCTTATATTTGTTCGCTAGAATATTTTATTCAATAAACAAATTCACAGACACCGGAGAAAATTGTACCACGCAAATCAAAGTTTTGAGAAACCATACCCACGAACCAAAGTTCTTACCTTAATTTTTCGGAAACTCGACGCGTCGTCACACAAGCACTCTGCCCAGCCATCGCAGCGCGACTAGTTGTAACGTGAATTAGGATGACGCAACATTGGGCCGCGATATTAGAGATATGCAAGTGAATTTACAATGGTCCACGCAAATCAGTAACTACCCCGGGACAGTTACATTTTTATTTTTTTTACATAATGTAATTCTTTTAGAACTATGATCTAATTTTTCATAGCATTGTCAACTTCTTAGACTTCATGTTTTTTTTTTGGTTAGCATGTACCGCTTAGTTTAAAATATATAAATTACTAAGTGACTAGATCGGGGTTTAGGACACTCCACGAAAATCAAAGAATGGGGGTGTTTTATTTTTTTTATGATATTAAATATATAGAAAATTGAATAATAATCAATAACCCAGATAAAAGAGGATTAAAGGTTTCCCCGAAAAAAAAAGTGGCTTGCTAACTTTTAGATTTCTATTTTTTTAAGGTGATGCCGCTTAAAAAACGTGTCTCGAAGAATGACCCACAAGGTAGTGTGACTGACAATGAAAGGATAGTGAAAGAAAAGTATGTCAGATTGAAACATAAAGTAAAAGAGACAGTGAGAAGAAAGAAAGAAGAATGTAAGGATAAATTTGATAGAAAGTTTTCTCAGCATTTTCGGGCCAATATCAAATTATTCTGGCACTTGGTTAGAACAGCCCGAGGCAAAGCAGGTGACTCAAAAGGTGGTGCGATAAGGGATGTAAATGGAAATATTATAAGAGACCATGGGGAAGTTTTGGATCAGTGGAAGGTGTATTTTGAGAATTTATTTGAACGAGGAGAAAGTGACACTAGGAATATAGTTGCGAATGAGGAAGATAATTGTGCAAGTAATATAAGTATGGAAGAGATACGGTATGCAATGAAAAGTTTGAAAGCGGGTAAAGCTGCGGGATATGACAGAATATCTGCTGAAATGCTCAAGGTAGGCGAAGGCGTCACCGCAAGCCTGCTGTACCTACTTTTCAATAAATGTTGGAGGTCCGGTCGTGTACCAGGTGACTGGAACAAGGCCGTAATTGTGCCACTGTACAAGGGAAAAGGGTCACAGCAGGAATGCAAAAATTATCGCGGTATAAGCCTCCTGAGTGTTGTTGGCAAATTAAATGCAAAGATACTGATTGAAAGAGTGATCTCTGAAACGGATAGTAAAATTTGGGATGTGCAAGCGGGATTCAGAAAGGGAATAGGTACGGATCAAGTCTTTTCCTTAAGGTGCATTTCAGAGAAAACCTTAAGTAAACACCAGAAGGTTTTCTGCGCCTTTATTGACCTGGAAAAGGCTTACGATCGAGTGGTGAGGGATGAACTTTGGTCAACACTTTCTGTGTATGGAGTGAGCAGCAGTCTGATACGGGCACTTGAATCTTTATATAGGGATTCAAGTGCCTGTGTCAGAATAAACGGGGCCTACACGGACTGGTTTAACATTGATCGTGGTGTTAGACAGGGATGTGTAGCGTCTCCTTGGCTGTTCAATCTATTCATGGACAGTTGTTTGACCGATCTGAAAGGGTCTGAATGTGGATTAAGAATGGGTGAATCTGTGTTTAAGACCCTGCTATACGCTGACGATCAGGTTCTTTTTGCGTCGTCAGCGTCTGATTTACAGCAGATGGTCACCGTAATGAATGAAGCGTATAAGAAGAAGGGCATGAAAGTGAATGTAAGCAAGACTAAGGTCATGGTCATAGAGAGGGAAGACAGTATAACTGAATGTAAAATAATGATAGGAGATGAAAAAGTGGAACAAGTGAATGAGTTTGTGTATTTAGGGTCTTTGTTTACGAGAGATGGGAAATGTGAGGGAGATGTTGAAAGGAGAGTGAAAGCAGGAAATAGTGTGAATGGCGCCTTACGGTCCATCATCAGTAGCGAAATTATACCAAGTAAGGCTCGTCTTGCTGTACTGCAGGGAGTTTTGGCGCCAACACTGATGTATAGTAGCGAATCATGGGTATGGCAGACGAAGCATGAAAGTAGAATCAATGCTGTGGGGATGAGAGCTTTAAGGAGTATGTGCGGAATAAGTTTGAAAGATAAAGTGCGTAACAGTGTGATAAGGGAAAAGTGTGGTCTAAAAGAAGATGTAGTGACAAAGATTGAAAAAGGAATGTTTCGTTGGTTTGGACAACTGGAGCGGATGGATGAAAGAAGAAATACGAAAGGAGTGTATCGTGCGAGAATAAATGGAAATGTCGGTAGGAGACGCCCTAGGAGGACGTACGCCGACCAACTAGGTGATATACTGATAAAGGGCAAAATAAAAAGTACCTATAACCGACGCGCATGCATGCCGAGGTTAATGAATGTCGATGAAGCGAAAGAGGTATGTTTGAACCGAAGCATGTGGCGTTCCATAGTCTCTGCCTACCCCAATGGGAGACAGGCGTGACGTTATAGATAGATAGAATAAGAAGAGAAGAAATAGTTGAAAACCAGCGTCTGACACCCGTCAGGCATATGCTGAACTGGTCCCTATTTTTCTTATTTAGCATGAGACATTATCTACCTATAGACGTTAGTGTTTTTTTTTCTGTATTGCTATTTTTTGTGTATTTTGCTGTTCATTTTGCTTTTATTGTGAACCATATTTTGTGTACCTGTGTCTCATTTAAATGGGATTTTTTTTTTGCTTTCTTTCTTTCTTTTCTCTTCAAGATTATCCTGCGCAGTCCTGATGATGGCTAGTTCAGACATGCTGATGTGACTAGTGCTTTATTTCTGTTTAAACTTGTGATGTGTGTAAAGTGCTGGCAGGTGGTGTTGTGTACAGTCAAAACTTTACATAATGTAATGCAAAGCTTCCACTAACATTAGTACAGTACACTTATGAATTTTACTACCCAATGTATTGTTACGCCATCTATCGATGAATGGGTGTACTAGAAGAGATTGAATGTATCGGTGGTTTAAAGGTAATTCATCTACTTTATACTAGATGGCGTTACTGTATCAAGCATCGACTGTTCGCGATTATTGCCACAGTTTTGTGGAAGAGTCTAGAATGCGCTAGTGATGTTATCCGGCCAGTATAAATAGAGCGCGAGCGCGCGAGACAGACAGTAACAATTGAATATCGAAGCGATAAACAAGAAGCGAAGGCAAGTAATTCGGAAGTGTTTAGTGGTGTTTTTATTAGTGTTGAGAATTAAGTGTCAAATAAGTGTGTTTTTACTAGTAGTGTAAATAAGTGTGTTAGTGTTTGTGTATAAAGAAAGTTCAGTTTAAGTGGCATAGTGAGTTATAATTTATCGTCGAACCCCAGCTCGTAACAAATTGGTGTCAGAAGAAAGGGATAAATAATGCCGGTTATGCCGAAAGAAGAAACTGAAGGAGTGCGCACCAGGAACCAGCGCCAGCAAGACCTGGACCAGAGACGCTTCGGAGACGTTCCTACTCCATCGTCTGGTGGACCAGGCGACTCCGCGGCTGCAGTGGAGCCTGCAAGCGCAACACACTCCGCGACGGCGCCCGACATCGCGGCTCTGATGGCGTTCATGCAGGAGCACGCGCGCCGCCTGGAGGAACAGCTACAGCGCGACAAGGAGGAGCAGGCTCGCCGTCAGGAGGAGCAGGGTCGCCGTCAAGCGGAGCACGCACGCCGCCTGGAGGAACAGCTTCAGCGCGACAAGGAGGAGCTCGCGCGCCGCCTAGAAGAGCAGGTGGTACTTATGAAGGACCTCAGCGTCGCTGTAGGGAAGGACCTGAAGGCGGTCAAGGAGGAACTTCAGCAGCACGCGGCCCATATCAGCGACGTAGAGATGGTCATACACGACAAGCTTGAGACTCGCGTCGCCTCTATAGAAAAGCGTGTACATGACCACCACGAGACCTGTGTTGCTGAAGTGGAGAAGAAATTGTGTAGGCTCGGGTCCTACGACGTTACACCTGCAGCTGTGGCGCCCTCGCCTCGTTGGTTTAAGGTTCCACCATTCGATGGCTCGTCATCGTGGTTTGCATACAAGGTTCAGTTTGAGGCCGTTATGCGAGCAAATGGGTGGGACAAAGAACAGGCCTTCACCGCCCTAACCTTGGGCTTTCGTGATCAGGCCTTGACGGTGTTGGAGGCACTCGGGCAAGACGTCACCTACGAGAAGCTTCTGGAGGCGTTGGAGGTGAGGTACGGAGACGCGCACCTCGAACATGTGTATCGTGCTCGGCTGAAGGACAGGACACAACGCACTGGAGAAACTCTGCAGCAGTGGTCTCTAGAGGTGGAAAAACTGGTCAGGAAGGCATACCAGTCGTCGCCTGCACTGATTGACGAGAACCTCGTACAAACATTTACCGATGGGATGCGTGACCTGGAAGTTAGAGCAGCGGTAAGACTTGGGCACTTCAAGTCCCTGAAGGCAGCCTTATCCTACGCTCTGGAGGTGGAAGCAGCGCGTCACGAGGATCAAACTTACCGTATCAGGGAAGTTGTTTCTTCACCACGGTATTACAACTGCGGGGAAAGAGGCCATATCCGCTTGAGCTGCCCAAAGCGTAAGCGGCACGTTGGTACCCTGTCTCCACCAAAGGGGTCACCTGACGTACCTGTCTGGCGGCAAGAGCAACGTAGCGCAGATGCTCTGACAGGTAGGCTTACCCCGACCAACGCAAACACTGTGCAAGACAGGAAGCGAAGCCGGCAGCGCTCGTGAGAATGTTGAAGACGGATCTGAGCGACGAATGGAGAGAAGCTTTGCAGAGTGCTCAGCAAGATGACAAGGATGTACAGCCGATTCTTGAATGGAAGAAATCAGATGCGCCTAGGCCCATCTGATTTCTGCCCAAATGGAGTGATATCGCAGCAATGAGCCCCATCACCAAGAGTTATTGGGCACAGTGGGAAAGCTTGGGAAAGCTTGGTCCAGGATGGAGTTCTGTGCCGCAAATGGGAAAACGCTCGCGGTAACCAGTGCCATTTGCAAATGGTAGTGCCCAAAACTAAGGTGCCGGAAGTCTTGCAGCTCTATCACAATGGTGCTTCGGGAGGTCACATGGGAGTTAAGAAGACCCTTACTAAGATCCGGGAGCGGTTTTATTGGCTCCATTGTCGGGATGACGTCGAAGATTGGTGCCGCAAATGCACAAGTTGTGCGGCTGTGAAGGGGCCAAATACTCGTAGCAGAGGTGCATTAAAGGTGTACAATGTGGGAGCCCCATGGGAACGCATAGCGTTGGATGTCGCTGGGCCGTTTCCTGAGAGCCAGGACGGAAACAAATACTTCTTGGTTGTGATGGATTACTTCACGAAGTGGCCTGAATTGTTTGCAATGCCAAATCAAGAAGCTACCACAGTGGCCGATAAGCTGGTGTATGAAGTCTTCGGTCGGTTCGGGGTGCCCTTGGAATTAATTTTGGAACTATCATAGTTGTCTTATAAATCTCATATTTCAAGCAACTTTAATTCCACAGCTCTAAAGTGTTGCCTACTTAGCCTACTTAGGTAAAATAATAGGTACATTAGATATTCTTATTTTGTTTCGTTCTCATTAGCTTATACTTACGTAAACATATCACAACAAAAGAAGTCACGCGTGTCGGAAGACAAAGAGATGACAATCTAAGAAGCAAAACGCAATATTTTATTTGAGCGCATTCAAAACATATACGAGCGTTCAAAAACCGCTTCTTTGTCTGACAGTAATAGCGAAGCATTTCTCAGTTATTGTATGACAGTAGATAGTATTCGAACAGATTTTCATAAGTTGTTAGACGATTATAACGCAAGATTACTTTCTATCAATCCTGATGAAAAACCGAACTACCAGGCGTATACCTCATTCGAAGATCTTTATTGTATTATTAAGCGTATACAATCGCAATTGGAGGGTAAATGTTCAGCAGAGCCCGTTGCCCGCAAACCGAGATTACCGCCAATCGAGATTATGTCGTTTGACGGAAATATACGAAATTGGCCGTTATTCTATGCGAGTATTAAGTCTACAGTGCACGATAATGGTTCTCTGACAGATGCTGACAGGTTGTACTATTTAATAGGTAAACTGTCACCGAAGGCCCAGTCCGTATTTGCAGGTGTCACACCCAGTGCTGAGAATTATCAGGTCATATTTCAGTCACTACTTGATAGATATCAGGACACGCGCGTCCTAGCGTCTACTTACTTTGACCAAGCTTTAAATTGTCCGGTGCCGCGTCTGTCTCGAATTTCCAGCTGTTTGTAGACAACTTTGTTACCGCAGTTAATTCTCTTAAAAACTTAAAAATAGAAGATCTTTCCGACTTTATGTTGCTTCAACTCGCTTTAAAAAAGTTTGACACTGATACAATTCGCGCATTCGAGATGACGGAACGCAATAACAAAATACCTACACTAGATAGTTTTATTTCGTTCATCAAAGATCAGTGTCGAATATTTCATAATACGCAGTCTGGTTCACCTGGCCCGTCTAACACTAACAGCAACAAACAAAGGTTGAATAAATCGCGAAATAGTAATAATAACTCGGTCCCTAATCCACAATCTTACGTAACATGTTCGGAGTCTAATAGTAATAATTCGCAGAAGTGTCTGTGCAGTAATATAGTGCACGACCATCTATACAAGTGTCCCGCCTTCGATAATTTGCATGCAACTGCTCGTTTTAAATGCGTAAAAGATAACAAAGCTTGCATTAATTGCTTAAGCATAAAACATAAAACAAGTAATTGTTCTAGTAAGACAAAGTGCCGCTTCTGCAATACAAAACATCATTCATTGCTTCATTTCGATAAAGGTAACACATTGTCAAGCCAAGCCGCTAACCTTGACACACTTACCTCACAGGTGCAGGCCACGGTGACTTCCCCCTCCACGCCTCAGAATGAGATATCGTTGTGTACGACATCCATTGCGCGGGCGGCACGCACGCGCGAACGGCCTTCGCGCGCTTGTAGTGATCAGAGCAGTGCTAGGCCGCCATGTATGGCGTCTAAGACTGTTCTGTTAGCGACAGCGCAAGCTATCATATATGATGTTAATGGGTCGCCGCACATGGTACGTTGTCTGCTAGATAGCGCATCTCAGACCAATTTAATAACGTTAGAATTGTTCAAACGCCTCGGGTTATGGAATAACTTTAAAAATACGAACTCAATAATCCGAGGGATAGGCGGATCAGAAAAACATTGCAAGGGTTCCCTAGATATTAAAATACATTCGCGTTTTGATAGGGACATAAATTTTAACATTTCTTCGCTTATCGTGGAGCGTATTACGGACACATTGCCAAACGCTAATGTGGACGTGTCGCTTCTCACACATCTCGAGTCACTGCCGCTAGCGGACTCGGAGGTTGCGAATCCGGCAGACATTGATGTTTTGATCGGAGCCGCAATATTCCCGCACTTGCTACTTACTAAAGTGGTACGTAGTGAGCAAAATAACTTACCGCCCGCTATTGAGACGGTATTTGGATATGTGATTATGGGTACCGTACCTACATTACATACTTCTCAATACGTTACGTCTTGCTGTTGTTCTGTTCTTCAAGAAAACAATATTGACTCTCTTCTCAAGCGATTTTGGGAGCTTGAAGAGGTTACCACACCGCACTCGATGAGCCGTAAAGATCTCGAGTGTGAAGAACATTTCCGTGCTACCACTGTTCGTGACGAAAGTGGCAGATAAGTTGTGGCGTTGCCATTCTATGGTGACCCTTATTCGTTAGGCGACTCGTACGCTGCTGCGCTCAAACGTTTCCATTGTTTGGAACGTAAACTTGATGCATCACCTAAGTTACGCAGCGCCTATAATGACGTCATTCGTGACTATATAGATAAAGGTTTTTTGAGTGTAGTTGTAAACAACGAGGGCAACTCTCTGCCCTCATATTATATCCCGCATCACGGTATAGTTCGCGAAGATAAAACCTCTACTAAACTTCGTGTGGTTTTAGACGCTAGTTGTAAGACTACATCGGGTCAGTCGATTAATGACATTTTGCATGCCGGCCCCAATCTACAGGATGATTTATTTAACATCATAATAAAGTTTCGTCTTTTCCAAATCGCTCTGTCAGCTGATTGCCGCCAAATGTTACTCAAAATCGGTGTTCGAGAATCTGACCGTAGATTTCAACGGATCTTTTATCGTTTTGACAAGAAAGAACCTTTATCTGTGTATCAGTTCAATCGTATTTGTTTTGGACTCAAGTCTAGCCCATATCACGCGTTACGAGTTGTTCGCCAGTTGATCGCTGATGAAGGCGATCACTTTCCCGCCGCAGCGGCTATTGCCACTTCCGCTTTGTACATGGATGACATTGCCTGTAGTGTCATATCCGCTCCGCTAGCAATTTCGCTTTGTGAAGAGCTTATTCAGCTTTTCAAGCGAGGCCAGTTTGATCTTGTCAAATGGACAAGCAACTCTAAGGAGGTTTTCGCTTGCATACCAGATTCTCATAAGGCTTCTCCAGACATTAAGTTTGAGAAGTCTGTACCGCATAAGGTTTTCGGTTTACGCTGGGACAAATCCTGCGATAGTTTTCGGTTTGACGTCTCACCACCAGATGATAAGTGCACCAAACGCACTATGCTGTCCACAGTGGCTCGACTATGGGACATAATGGGTTTTGTGGCTCCCACAATTTTGTACGCCAAGCTCTTGATCCAAGAGCTTTGGCTATCAAAGTGTGAGTGGGATGAAACACCCCCTGACTATATTGTCGCCGCTTGGGGCCAGTTTTGTATTGAGCTTATCGCGCTCAATCAAGTTACTATTCCGCGTCATCTTGGGTTGGTAGATGGATGTACCATCAACTTGATAGGTTTCGCTGACGCCAGCGAGCGTGCTTACGGCGGAGTCGTATATCTGCAAGTCCGCATTGGTTCTAACTACTCGGTGCAGTTAGTTTGTGCCAAGTCTAAGGTCTCGCCTGTTAAAACCATTTCAGTTGCGAGACTGGAGTTGTGCGCGGCCCTTCTGCTGTCTCAGTTGCTCCGCAAGGTTCAAGACACATCGCTTGGATTCATTCTTTTCCTCATCGCTGGCAGACTTTTGTCACCAACCGCGTTAGCAAATTGATTGAACTGGTTCCTGCTACTTGTTTCAATCACGTCGCGGGTATTGAGAACCCCGCAGATTGCTTGTCCCGTGGTGTCACTCCACTTAATCTTCTGCATCATCCATTGTGGCGTCGTGGACCTTCTTGGATCTCCCATGATCCGTCAGAATGGCCCATGCAACCCTTTGACCACAGTGCAGAAGACGAAGATGTACCCGAACGGAAGTCTGTTTCTTATCCCGTGATTGCTGAGGTTGCGGAGTCTCCCATCTATGCACTCGCACTACGCATGTCATCGTGGTCTAAGTTACTCTTAGGCACCTACCTAATGAGACTTTTGTATCAAGTACTGATCTCAAATTCGCAGAATGTAAGTTACTACGAGCTGTACAAGCTGTTCATTTTAGTAACGACATCCAAAATTTAAAAGACAATGTACCTTGTTCTCCCGCTATCCTTAGACTCAAGCCGTTTCTCGATGAACACGGCGTCATACGCGTTGGGGGTTGTCTGTCATATTCGGATGAATCTTATAACTACAAACATCCTTGTATTCTACCGCGACATGATCATGTTGTCGACCTTGTTGATTTTTATCACAAGAAGCACCTCCATGCCGGTCCGGAGTTGCTTATGTCCTTACTTAGGCATACGTATTGGATTTTAGCCGCTCGAAGAATAATTCGACACAGAATACATAAATGTAACGTCTGTTTCAAATTTCGTCCGCGTCCAACTTTCCCTCCCATGGCAGATCTTCCTAGCCAACGCGTCAATCAAGTTGATAAAGCGTTTACACATACCGGTTGTGATTACGCAGGACCACTGCAGTATACGCCAGTGCGTGGTCGAGGTGTTGAAAGCCGCAAAGCTTGGCTATGTATTTTTACATGCTTAATGACGCGCGCTACGCATATTGAAGTTGCGACAGATTTAAGCAGGGCTCATTCCATTAAACGATTTCTGTCACGGCGCGGCCCTATACAGTGTTTGTATACGGGTAACGGCACTTGTTTCGTGGGCGCAAGCTCTTATTTACGCGACCTTTATAAGTTTCTCAGGGAAGAATATCGTACTCGTCTTCAGGAAGAACTTTCCATAAATCATATTGACTGGAAGTTTATTCCGCCAGCATCACCACATTTCGGTGGATGTTGGGAAAGCATGGTCAAAGTAATTAAAACGCATCTCTTCAAAGTTATAGGTCAACAGATCCTCTCTTACGAAGAGCTTTTAACTGTCCTTGCACAAGTCGAGGCGCTGATCAACTCGCGCCCGCTCACGGCATTGAGTAGTGACCCTGCAGAACCATCCGCGTTAAGCCCTGCACATTTTCTGAACACAGTGCCATTATCGTCATTTCCGGCTCCTGAAGCAGACTCTTCAAGCTTGCTCCAGAAACATACTCTGCCGGATAAACTCGTGCAGTCGTTCTGGCGGCGCTGGCGTGCGGAATATCTACACCAGCTTCAGGCTAGATCCAAGTGGAATAATCCTGCATCCCCTATACAGGAGGGTACGTTGGTCGTCATAATACATGATAATGCTCCGCCGCTTTCATGGCCGTTAGCCATCGTAGAGAAACTGCATACTTCCAAACACGGTACAACCCGCGTTGTTACAGTGAAAACCGCGAGGGCGAGCTACGTGCGCCCTGTTGTACGTCTCTGTCCGCTTCCAACTCAGTGAGATCTAGCCTGAAGTTGGACCTACCTCTTAGTTTAAGTATTTAGTTAGTAGTTTTCTCTATTATTGCGTTTGTAGTTTTCGCTAAAGTTAATTTAGATTAATTTTATTGTCATATCGCTGTCTTAGCCTATTGATGGGTTATGCGGTAGTACACCCAACATAGCTAAGTTCAATTCTATTTTTTTTTAAAGGCAACCATTAAGGGCCGGGGGGATATGGTAGCGCCATCTTCCTTCCTATCTATAACTAATCGCATCAACGTCAATCGTTCCATGCTGTTCTAGTGCGAGCGATATCATATTTCCGTCCCTGTCTCCCATTCCCGAAGAGGGGGCACTGCCTTCCGCGGATTGGTCGCCGCGGAACGTCGACGCGAGAGACAGTCCAGAACTTTCGAGAACATTCGATTCGCTAAATACGCGTCGGCCATACCGTATCACCGCGCCGCTCCCGCTATAATTATTACCGCTTAGAAAACCGCTCGCAAGTGGAAGTGACTGTGTAGTGAAGTGAATCCAGCAGCTTCAGCCCGAAACCACCAGGAGACTGCCCTTCTGAGACGACGAAGATTGCCGTATAAGGTAAGTGCCCTCCATCCTTGGAATATCCTATACCCACTCAAAATCATCTCTCCCATTCCAATCCTACATCCTCTTCCTTCAGATACAGTCCATTTTTTCCAAATCGCCTAGAACCTACGGTTTCGGTGTATCGCCGAACCAACCAGCTTTTGCCAATTTCGGTAGAGAACTACGTTTACCAGCTGACTTAATCACCGGTATTCCACCAGAATCTCCACGTAATATAACGGATTACGCGACTGAGCTACGCAACAAGATGAACGACGTATACGAGCACATCAGGGAGTCAGGACAACAGATGTCTGAAAAGATGAAGACTCGCTACGACCGGAAGGCGAACAACAAAGGCTTCGATGAGGGTTCATTGGTGTGGCTTCATAACCCAGTACAAAGCAAAGGTAAATCGCCTAAGTTACAAGCCAGATGGGACGGGCCATATCGCATAATTACCAGGATGAACGACGTCACCTATCGAATCCAGAAGGGGTCGTGAGGTGCACCGAAGATAGTTCATGTGGACCGGTTGGCTCGTTACTATGGGTCCAAGGATGTTCGAGACGAACACGTTTAAGAGGGGGGCAGTGTTACGCCATCTATCGATGAATGGGTGTACTAGAAGAGATTGAATGTATCGGTGGTTTAAAGGTAATTCATCTACTTTATACTAGATGGCGTTGCTGTATCAAGCATCGACTGTTCGCGATTATTTCGACAGTTTTGTGGAAGAATCTAGAATGCGCTAGTGATGTTATCCGGTCAGTATAAATAGAGCGCGAGTGCGCGAGACAGACAGTAACAATTGGATATCGAAGCGATAAACAAGAAGCGAAGGCAAGTAATTCGGAAGTGTTTAGTAGTGTTTTTATTAGTGTTGAGAATTAAGTGTGAAATAAGTGTGTTTTTACTAGTAGTGTAAATAAGTGTGTTAGTGCTAGTAGTGTGAATAAGTGTGTTATGTTTATAAATAAAGTTCAGTTTAAGTGGCATAGTGAGTTATAATTTATCGTCGAACCCCAGCTCGTAACAGTATATAATTTTAATATAAAATTATATGATTAACTAATTAAAATTAAGCTGCCTTAACTATCTCTGCATCACCCTAAGGTAGACTGTTAGACAATGCCTAAGGCATTAAGTTCGCCTATTTACTTACAGTATTGTGCAGGAAGTTTAATAAAAAAAAAAATTCGATAAGTGTTGACTTTTTAGCACTTACCGCCAAAAAGTAATACCTACTTCTACAGTTATTCTGGTCACAAGAAATTATATACTCAGATGTGTACATAATACTATCACCAGCTGGCAACAACAAATACAATTAAGCTTTTACCTACAAATAAGTGGAAGGGTCTTGGCATGAAATACGCCATATTTCATGTCAAAACTGCATTTAATCGTCATTTGCAAAAAATTACAACAAGTTTTTTTAATGCTACAATGTCTCTCTTTGTTATTTTTAAATCCAATAATGCTTTAACAAAAATAACAAAGAAAATCAATATTAAAAGGTATTGCTTTGTTACAGGGACGTAAAAAGATAACATCCAGTCCAGTTCGTTTCTATTTTTACGGGACGGGAAGAGAATTGTTAAAACGTTTTTTACAAACCTGTACAATATTCCCAATGAAGTTATAAGACTCAGTTATTTAATAAAACCAATTCGAGCGAATATTTACCGAAATAGACTCAGTTAGACCACCGGTCCACTCAATCATTTCCTATTCTCTTGTTTCATTTGTAACGATAAATTGGATTCCACGTCAAAAGACTATTGTTTCAATGATTCCACGTCAAAAGACTATTGTTTCAATGATCAGATTTAGCAACTACGAGTACAAGCGTTTTATTCCTATTCAATTCTGGGTAGTGGCAGTAAAGAATTTTTAATCACGTAATACATTCTCTATATTGATTAAAAGATGCTGTATTGTTTTAGACTCGGATGTGATATAAGATTTACAACGTTGTGCTACAAAAACGGGTATAATCTATTTAAAAAAAAATATGTTAAGTCTACTTTTAGAAAAACAAATGGAGAAGTATGTCTCAAAGATAACAACGACTAAAATACGAAAACAAAATATATCTGAAAGTAAATAAAGTGTCTCAAAAGCAAACTTAAATTTTAAATCTGAAAGTTGTAACCAATATTTGATTTCACAAGTTTCGAAACACGTCCTAAGAAAAATCCTTTTAAATATAAAAAGAAGTATGAGCGAAAACAAAATTTATCTCGAAACCAAACATTAAGTATGTCATATTGGTTTATCACTGTTCGTACAGGCTTCATAAAGGTCAGTTTGCTCTGTTTTTGGTCGTTTACCGGACTCTGAAAGGTTTACAATGGCCTCTGGCCTACGGAATTATATGACAATAGGTTTTTTTCAAACAGTGTGTATAATTTGTAATCTTTAGCCACAGGCGTTTCTATGTGTGTACATAAGTTCTGCTGTTATAAGTTTGTATTACTAGGTGGAATATTGCTTTGGAGCAATATTCAAGTTACTTGCTGTATTGAAAGAAATCATACAGTCAACAAATATTATTGTAATTCGACTCGTTCAGTAAAGTAAAAAGTTATTCACATTAAAGTAAGACATTTTACAAAAATAAATTACTTCTGCCAAACTGCAAAGCAGTTTGTTGGCAGACGCATGTATTAGTATACATATTACAATATCATACACATAGCATATTAAAATAAGTAAAAATAGGTACAATTCTTAGATATTCTACCTATTAACTAAAGCACAATTATTTTTGTCGCTGAACAAAATAAAAAAAGAAATAAAGCAGGTACACATGAGAGAGAAAAACAAATACTCTAAACAGTAAAATCAAAATTCAAGCACATAGTTATACGAGCTGACCCGGCAAACGTTGTTTTGCAAATTTGTTTTTTTTTTTGAAAAATAGATGTTGGCCGATTCTCATAGATACCGGATAAGCACAAAAAAATTCATCAAAATCGGTCAAGCCGTTTCGGAGGAGTATGGGAACGAAAACTGTGACACGAGAATTTTATATATTAGATACCCAATGTTACGTAACAATTATTGCAGTTTATTTGAGTCATAACATTCACACCAGCATTTGTTCATGCTGTCTTAAATTTTCACGGATCGCATTCAAAAGGAACTTTGTGGTTTTGTTTTTGAAAGATCGTTTTGTTACGGTATTAATTTCATGATCTAATGGGAAATGATTAAATATTGTTGGTACTAGATAACTCACACATCGTACTCGTACATCTTTGTCCGTAATAGTTGCTATAAGTGGGTACTACATACGGCTTCCAGTTTTTTTGCATTTCGGGGCCTAACGTTAGTGGTATTGAGCTTGTATTGGTCGCGTTCGTAATGTTCTAGTGCTATTAGTAGCACTACTTTCTCACGTACTGGTAACATTTTACATTCACAGAACAATTGTTCGTAATCACTACTTCTATATCGTGTTTTTGTTCTGTTATCTACTAATAGCTTCATAAACCTAATTTGTATCGCTTTTATTTTATCCAAGTACGTCTCAAATGTGCGTTCATAACATGCCAGTCCGTAAGAAAGCAGAGAATCTACTAGTGCATTGTATATGACAAATAGGGTAGCCCTGTTCAACACAGCATAAAGGGGGTGGAATTTTACAAGAACTGAACATAAAATGTTTACAAGAATTGAACGTTATTTGTCACACAGTTGGATTATATGAGTTTTCTATGAGAAATGTATGTCAATTACTAATCCCAAGTACTTGTAATGCTCCACCACCTCAATAGGTGCACATTCACACACCGATAGTTAGCCGTCGCACTCGCGGTGTAGGCACTCATACGTGTGCCCCACAATTCGAGGCGACCCGCGACCGCGCAATATTTCTGTGGTAGGGTGAGCGTATATATTATGCATACATTTTTTTTATATTTATGATTATACCATTATCATGTGCCCACTTTCTGATGTTTGTAAAATCTGTTTGTAGCTTACTTTCTATCACATTAATGTACACCAGACATGTATCGTCGGCATACATATAGACTTTACAATTTTGTACAACATTGTACATGCGGTTGACGTGCATGATATATACTCGTATGATATCAGTTTAGCGCTGAAAACCAAAATTGCGAGCCACTCCCTCCACCACTCAATGGATTGTTTTTTGAAAGGACATATTTTGTGAGCCTCTCTTCGAAGACGTTACGTACCCGTTCACCAGAACCACCGACGTGTTACTGACATCTCGTATCGACAGGGACAAACAAATCAGTGTTAGACAACAAGTACCTATATGAGTAAGTAATGATTGTCATCATCAATTCAATGCACGTAGTTAATAACTAATATGATGGTAGTTTTTCAATATTTTCTATTCTACTTATCAGATCAATATTCAGAGAAAGAAATGACACAATTCTATTAAAAGCGCAATGGAACAACCACAACGATATATGACACCCACATTGTACAATTGTAAAATCAACGACTACGTCGATCATTCATTTCTCGTTAGATTTTCTACTGAAGAATATCTGCAATTTATGAATACTCCTGCATCAGATGGAGTGCATAGAATTAATATAGGTATGTTGGTCGAATAATACTCAGTGCTGTTTTAGAAACTTGCCCGCAGTTTCACTAGCGTCAAATTTAGTTTTTACCGTCGTCTGGCAAATGTAGGTTTCTTAAATAAAACGTTTTATAGCTTCATTTAAGAACAAGAATGTAAGATCTACTAGTAACTGTTTTCTTTTTACAACCCCTGGAACCAGTGTCCTTCTTAATAAAAAAAGTAGGTGTACTTTGAAAATATGTGGAATGGTAATTGAAGAAACTAAATCTTTTTTTTAAGATTTATGGTATACAGATAATTGGTGTCAAAGATAGATTTTCATTACCAAACGTGTTTCGCATAGTTTTCAGACTATGAAGGAAGAAAAGATGAAAGAAAATTATCTTATAACCTCTCACACGCTTACAGCAGAAAAAGGCCCTCAGGCCGTTACTGTTCTATCCTTTCACAGAAGACTGACATAGAGTAGCAGACTCCTTAGTACTGAATTATGTGAGTGAGAGCACCAGAGGCCCAAGCCTCTATGGCCATTATCTTTTTGTACCTTAAGGAGTGTATTGTTTAATGGGGTGGACATAGGTCTTCGGAAATGAGCAGGGAATTTTACATTACGATTTCATCATCACGATTCCAAGATCGTTTACATAATTGTATGTTAATCGCAAAAGCTTCGCCTGGCGTAGGAATTCTGTTCTTCACACATGACACACAGAAATAATTATAAATTATTTATTAAATAAAATAAATATATTTTCTGTCCTGCGGTGATGGATTAAGAATACGGAATGTCACCACCCCATATCACCCCATGGGTGTCATAAGAGCCGACAGAGGGAGCATATTAAGCAGAGAACACTGTAAGAGAAGGAAAACTTGATACAAACCCTATACCCACCCGTTTGGCCAGCGTGGTATAGTAGGCCAATTCCTCCTTTCAAAGGAGTTGCCTAGTCCAGCGAGCTAGTCTGTTAAAGGCTGATGATGAATATATTTTCATAACATAAGCATACCCGTTCAGTTTATACGTACTTACCTATACATGTTTCTTCGGAAGCAAACCACTGTAATATAAAGTTATGTGTTGAATCTCGTACTTAAGTCGACGATTAATAAAGTTTGCGCAAACATTTATAGCGCCTAAGCCTTAGTTCCGCCCACAAAGCTTTGTGTGTTATGGAACGCTAGTTTGAAGAACAGTTGTGTGGAATGGATCTCCTTGTAGAATATGATTTGTGGTGTTTCATCGGTAATCTAATCGGTGTACCTATTACGTGATAGTAGTTTGAATAACGCAGATTAAATGTAATTGAGTCATTTTTGGAAGGGATACAATAAGATTAAGAGCGTATACGCCTCGAGCGGCGGCTCGAATTTAGGTTTTTATAGTACCGCGGTCGCCCGCGCACCGCGGATGCGAGACCCGGCGCACTATGACGGTGTCGCGTGGAATAATAATCTTGATCCTTCTTGCCATACATGAACAGTATTCGTTTATGTAATACGTCAATTATGATATGAAAGTATTCAAATTAATTATTTTCAATGCACATGCATTTAAAGGTATCAAATAAAGATAGATATTACATATTTGTTTAGTAGGATGATGTTCCTCAGGATAACAATGACTATTTATAATAATTTGGCGCAGTTTTATTATATGATAGAAATAATTTATAATTGTCATCTACATAATTGTTACATTTCAAATATACATCTATTTTGTTATTAATGCATGAAAACCCACGAATAACACTAAATACAAAATCAAAAGAGTCGGGTAAAAGAAAATACTTAATTAATTAAAAGAAAGAAAAAAATATACATACAATATGTTGATTTGTATTTACAAAATATTGTAATTATTCAATATATTATATTCACCTAAAATTATTTCACACAGTGTGCGATGATATAAATCCCTCTATTTATAAAATTTTACATAGATAAGGCCGATTCTCGTATTTTATATGACATTGAAATTATATTTTGAACGAAATGAGATTAGATTTTAAATTGACTCAGAATTGGTATTCTTCTAATTTAAATGTCATTATCATCTAGAGTCCGTGCCACGAGAACATTGACATTTTGTAAACAAAGAATTTTTACTAAGTAACTTAGCGATAGTTCTGTCAAAAACAAATAATTTCAAATCAATGAGCGCAACGGTACATAGATACGTGTCATTGGAAACTAATATGTCAATGGATCGGGTTTTTATCGATATTATGCGCTGTCAACAGGATCTTTTAATATTTTGAAGTACTGACGCCTAGAGTGTCAACATTTGGCGTTAGTTCATTGAAATCATACATTCTTGGGCTTAACATCTTTTTATCAGAGGACAAAATTAAATTTTAGTTATCAAGAAGGGGTTGGTGTTAAGTTAAATACAAGTTTATAGGATCGCAACGCTCTTCTCGCTGCCGGCATCTTGAAAAAGCGCGTGCAGAATATCAGATGGCAGAAAATTATTTATACCTAAAAATAAATTGCGACTACCGTAACGTTTAATGGTTTTTGTTTAAGTTCATTCTGACGATTTCATTCTTTTTTTTTTTAATGGGACTAATCCCACCCTCATTCCCACTACTGTGTCACCTGTGTAGCCAGGTTCAGCAGCAGTGACCATTGATGACAACGAGTTTTGACACTCGTGAAGTCCCGGGGAAAGTTAAACTGTCTTGGAACCCGCAACGAACTTAATCAGAAGTATATTGGAGGAGTTGGAAAATGAATAATCCACTTCCCTCCTTAACAAAGCGGGAGACAAGCAACGAAGATATATAGTGATGAGAAAAGATAAGCACCACGGACATGAGCATTAAGGGGGCCTAAATTGTGAACTATGCCTGTTTCCAGTAATATGTATGGCAGAAACGCCTAAACGCACGGAAATTCGTCCTACTTGCCACAAGATCCGTATAGTACACTACTCCAGAAGTTACCTCTAATTCGTTAAGCATGATATTACGTTCAATTTGCCAAAGACTACACTCCCATAGAATGTGATGAGCAGATTGTTCACAATTGTTGCCAGATGTTGAACATTGACATAACGGTGAATCAACTAGCTTAAATGAATACAACTTGCTCTTAAAGTTGCCATGACCTGTAAGAAATTGGGCTACACAGTGATCCACCTCCAACCAGTTCCTCGCCAGTCGCTCTCGGACGCATGGGAAGAACTGGTAGAGGTGACGGCCCTTAGTTGATGTGTTCCAGCGACATTGCCATTCATCAAGAAGATCGTCATAGACTGTGGATTGATGGTTCAACAATCTAGCGATCTCATGTCTGTCGCGCGGAGCTAGAAAATTTAGATCCATGTTATCTCGTGTCACGTAATACATTGCTGCTCGTCTTTGTGCCTCAAGATCGACTGGAAATACACCTGCCAGTACTGGCAAAGCTTCAGTACTAACTGTCCTATAAGCCTTGCACAAAAATATCAACGCGAGACGTTGACTTTGTAGCATTTTACGTCGTACAGCACCGATAGTAGCTCTATCTGCCCATGCAGGCGCACCATAACACATACAACCCAGATATGTTGCACCATAAATTACTTTTAAAGTTTTGAACGAAAGCCCCCATGTCGCAGTTGATATCTTTGACAAGGCGTAAAAACTTCTTTTAAATTTTTCACCTACTGTTTTAATGTGCTCGACAAATGAAAAGTTTCTCTCTAAAACTAACCCTAAATAACAAACTGATTCTTTGTTTCTAATGGTTATGTTATTGAATTTGATTCGAGGCGGTGTTTTTAAGTTCCCTTTCAAAAGTAATTGAAATGTTTTCTGTGGAGAAAAATATAAATGATTGCGTTCACCCCAATTGTTGATTAAGTCTAAACATTGATTAGCTAACCTTTCATGTCCTACCCTAGTATTAGATTGAATAAGTAAAAGACCGTCATCTGCATATCCGGTCAATGAGCAACCTGGTGGTAGTGGTATGCTTAGAAAGTCATCAAAACCTAGATTCCATAAATACGGGCCTAACACTGATCCCTGCGGACAACCCATGGTGAGCGCCTTCGACACAGCATGGTGGCCTAATTTTAACTTTGCTGTTCCATGTAGGAAATACGTATAAATGAGGGAATATATGTTACTAAAGCATCCACGAGACTTTAATTTAAGTAAAAGCATTGGCCACCATGCGTTGTCGAAAGCGCCAGATATATCTAAGAATATACCTAGCACATATTGTAGTGTTGATGACGAAACTATCTTCCTAACCGATATAACTGCGTCAACTGTCGATTTACCTACTGTTAAGCCAAATTGTCTATCGCTAAATCTAATACCGCCCGGCAGAAGCCGGGGAACTACGAGACGTTCTAAAAGCTTTCCTAGTGATGGTAACAATGTTCAATCATTCACAGACAACGTAAAATCTCTATGCCTAGAAATGTTTATGCAATGTATTAGCTAGTTATCTGTTATATTATTCATTGTTGGTCAATAATTTAATATTTTAGAATAGATATGCTACTTTGAGCAATATTATTTATTGCGTATTGATTTAAAAAAAAATCGTGTGAATAATAAAGTAACATGTATGTACTCTATAATTAACATACATGGTACTCTAATTTTCATTAATTTACAGATTATTACGTGTAAAACAACAAAAAAATATCGGCCAATTTATGAACATTCGACCATTAAAACACAAAATCAAATATTTTTATTTCAGTAAAATTTAACAATATAAATTTAAAAACATAGTGTCATAATTAGGCATTGAAAAAAAAGACTGTTCAAAAGCATAAAATCTAAAACGCAACTGTTTGAAAACAGGTTGTGAAGCTCTGAATGTTTGTTTACAAAAAGTCTATCTTCTCGTGGCACCAACTATAATTTGACTTCTATTGTTCTCACTGACGTTGACACATTGTTTAATTAACAACAGGCAGCGATAGCCTACTGGAGATACCAACGGACTGCTATGCAGAAGGTGTCGGGTTCGAATCCACGGTATGCTAGAACGATGATGATGACATTGTTCAATTAACGATCTAGTCACGATAACATTCAAATGTCAGTTTATTTAGGAGAATACCATTTGTGACATGAGTATGACACTGACATTAGATCGAAACTGCATTTTGAACAAATATAGTTAGAAGAATTGAGTCTCAAAATAAACTGTTAACTGGTGCAGAATAAGACTGCACAGTAGGTACGTGGGCTTGTGTGTGGACCTGCAATGCGAGCTCGTGGGGATCAGCTGAGCTGCAGCGGTTTGTAAGATAATATTCGATTCAAGTGTGCTTTTAATTGCATTGCATAGTACGTTTTAGGTAAATACCTATTACATTGGTATCAAGATAACGGCGGCGCGTCCTAGCTTAAAAATAGCCATAATTTTGCCCCCCCGTAAGAACCTCATACATGGCCTCTGTAAATTCATTGGTCGGTCACCCATCCATACTATAACCGTGATGTCAATTACTTTACCTTAACTTAGGTATTAGTATATATTTAGTCAATTACTATAGGCTCTGCAAGCCAATCCCATGGTCACCCATCAAAGATCAAATGCGTCTAAATACTGTACCTGTTTATACTGTATATTGCCACTTGAGTTTTGCAGCAAGGTATTATATCTAACGGTCCGTTTCTGTCAGTCTCGCCCAGCCCCTAGTTGAACGCGCTACTATACTAACCAGTAACCACTAGACTCCAGATGTCTTGACTAACACACTAGTTTACTACGTAATACATAAATAAAGTTAAGTACATCAACTTTTCATATTTATAAAAAAAAATACGTTGAAAAAAAAATAAGGATCAAGAAGCTTTAGCCGCGCTATAAACGTTTTGGAATGCAATATTTACGTAAAATGGCGGACGCGGACGCGAGCGACAGGTCCGTCCTCTGAGAGCGCTCAGCGCTGAATGGCGGACATAGCATCGCGCTTCGAGCTTTACAGGTCTTTTTAAAAAAATCATATTAATTACAAACGAAAAGTTTAGATTCCAATTTTTTTATATGACTTAAAATGAATCTTAAGGTTTCTAAATATGTATATATCTTTTTAATAATCACAGTAGTTTTTTAGATATAAATGCAAATTTGCGGGCTAAAATTAAGCAAAATGCACTGTTTTGATCTCCGATTTTCTCGAAAATTATGAATGAAAGTACAATTTCTTTTTTAAGGACTCGCTTGTACAGCTTTTGCTCGTACAGTTTACATTTACAGAATTATAAAACGATAAGTTTTCATAGCACTAGCGACCATTAATGCTGGCCTAAACTACAGAAATTACGAAAATGACTTTTTTTAATTCATCCGTTTTAATCATATATTTTGCTTTAGCACTCTCTTGATAAAGAACTGAACTTTCATATTTTCTATATCTTTTCCATTAATTGTTATTTATCCGTAACGTAATAGAACAATAAAAACCCGCAAAATCGCCTCCGATGGATTAAACGCTCTTAACATAGTTTATTTTTATATAGAACTAGAGGATGCCCGCATCTACGCCCGCCTGTTTATACCTGATCCCATATAAATTTAGTAAATACCCTTTTTAGCACTCCTTTATGATCTCGAAAAACATACATGCTAAATTACAGCATCCTGCGCGCAACAGTTTTGGTTTTGCGTCGTCTGTCAATCAGTTAGTAACGCAGGAATTTTAATATAGTATAAATTAACAACGACTAAGCCTTAGTTCCGCCCACAAAGCTTTGTGTGTTATGGAACGCTAGTTCTAAGAACAGTTGTGTGGAATGGATCTCCTTGTTGAATATGATCTGTGGTGTTTCATCGGTAATCTAATCAGTGTACCTATTACGTGATATTAGTTTGAATAACGCAGATTAAATGTAATTGAGTCATTCTTGGAAGGGATACAATAAGATTAACATAGATTATTTTTATATAGCACTCGAGGATGCCCGCATCTACGCCCAACTGTTTATTCCTGAGCCCATATGAATTTAGTACCTAAATACCCTTTTTAGCACTCCTCTACGATCTCGAAAAACATACATGCTAAATTACAGCATCCTGCGCGCAGCAGTTTTGGTTGTGCGACGTCTGTCAATCAGTTAGTAACGCAGGAATTTTAATATAGTATAAATTAACAACGACTAAGCCTTAGTTCCGCCCACAAAGCTTTGTGTGTTATGGAACGCTAGTTCAAAGAACAGTTGTGAGGGATGGATCTCCTTGTAGAATATGATCTGTGGTGTTTCATCGGAAATTTAATCGGTGTACCTATTACGTGATAGTAGTTTGAATAACGCAGATTAAATGTAATTAAGTCATTCTTGAAAGGGATACAATAAGATTAATATAGATTATTGTTATAAATACTAGGTGGTGGCCCACGGTTTCACCAGGGTAAAATTTATTTTGTACATTTGCATTTTGTATAAAAGCGACTCAATATTTTATAGATTTTGCTTTAAATACAGGTATTCTCTCGTTTTCCATAAATTCATTTGCACTAATATTGTTTGCCATAATCATTCCTGATCATAATATTTACTTGCACTATTATCATTTATACTAATAACGTTTGCCTTAACAACTCAACAGTGATAACTTTTATTTGCCATAAAAAGACTTTCTATAACAACATATATCATAATAATTAGTTTCCATAAGTAACACATCTCATAATGGACTCTTGACATCATCAAAATTTGATATAATTATAATATTGTTTGGTCGAAATTAATTATCGTTAACAACCCCGACTCAGTGTAATCCGACTCGGATAGATTAGGTTAGAAGACTAAGTCTTCCTGGTCCGCCTTAGTCTTCGTGGTTTTTTTTTTAAATCGCCCAGAAATAGGAGTCCCGCGAGGCGGGGCTCCGTCGAGCTTAGTTAGTAGACGCCATATGAGGTTTAGTTTTAGGTTTAATTGTGAATAAAAAATCTGGGGTTGGGTTTCGAAACGAGTCGCCGATTTTGAGGATATTGGTGGTGTAGGGGGCTTAAGGGAGTTAGTTTTAATCCCTTAAAAGTAATTTTGGCTGCCGGAGTTGCGTCTCAATATTTTTAAACAAATTCCAAAAATTCTTCATTCAAATATGCAAAACCGAACGTAATTTTAGGTTTTACGTGAAAGTAACTAAATAGGTTGTGTTAGGTTCTCTTTTGACCCTTAACCCGAAAATAGGAGCCCTGCAAAGCAGGGCTCCGTCAACCTCATACAACCAAAACGGAACGTAATTTTAGGTTTTATGTGAAAGTAACTAAGTAAATAGGTTGTGTTAGGTTCTCTTGTGACCCTTAACCCGAAAATAGGAGCCCTGCGAAGCAGGGCTCCGTCAACCTCAGTTTATGGTGAATAAAAGTTATGGAAAATGGCATTATTGAAAACGAAAATTACAGCAAATACATTTATGGATTTAAATTATTATGACACTTGATCGATTATGACCAATGGAATTAGTGAAAGTCATTTTAAGTCATTTCACGATTATGGTAACTGAAGCGTTATTTCTAAAAAATTATGGCAAATACCAGTATAATATATCATATGAAATTATGGCATTTTAAATTATGGCAAACATTAGTAAACCTTATGTTTAAAATAGAATTAGTTTTTATTATAGATCAAATCGATTAGATCGATTGAGTAACATTTTGTTTAGTCTATTGAAAATTTCTGACAATGGTCACACTGAACTGTCACTTCCGTTGGCGCCTTGAAAAATTAACACGCCGGTTTTGGGCTGTCTCCGTTTGTAATATTATATTAAATTGATCGCCCTTTGAATTAACGTGAATTGAAGCAACTTGTAATTAACTTAATACGTAATTGCCGCTTTTGACTTCCGGCAAGGTTTGTGATATATTGAACATTGAACTTTGTAAAACACGTGTGTGAATTCCTGATTGGTGCCCGAGGACTACGCTGAACTGGAGACTGGTATCTATTCGATTCTCTTGTTATTCTGGCCAAAATTATAAGTTAATCTATAGGTCCACTTCAAGAACATCACCAGGAGATATAAGGTAAAATTTTCATGTACCTACTCAATTCTTTACTCACTGTGCAACGCAGTGCATTGTGTCTGGATATATTGTCTATCGCGGTCAGGTAGATGTATTACACCTTCCACTGCGCACTTCTGATACACCTTCCTGCTTGGCTACGGTAATTCTAGACAAATTTTTGGTGCAGAGCGCTGTTGTATCTTAGCCGTTGATTGTATCTGAACTCAGATTGGTGTTGTATGAGCTATATATCTCACCTTGTAGACAGTATTGTAGTGTTTGTCAGGTCAGTTATTGTCTAAAATACATAATATTTAATTGTATAAGTTGACCTAGATAATTTGAAACACATTGTCACACATAACCTCAATCAGTAATTGTTGATTTGTATTGTTGAAAAATCTAACTTAAATTGGTTGTTGCATTAATAAGTCAGTTTGTTTGGATACATAACAGCTGTATGTATCAATAAATTTAGTAAATTTAGTTTATTGCATATATTCATAAACATTATAACAACCAACTTGACCTTGCCACTTGGGTGGGTCACATTAATAAACTTTGTTTTGTTATAATATAGATAATATTGCTAGGTAACACATATTCTGTGCTTACTTACTCTTGTATATCTCAAATAACACAGCCAGTCTGTCTGTTGCAAATAATTCATTAATTAATTTGAAGTTCAACTTTTAATTTGTTATAAGTTACAACTTTTGGTAACTTTGTGTTTGTTTCAATATATTGAAACTATTAATTTTGTTGGACAGTAGATACCTGTCACTTGCTTGCACTTGCAGTAAACAGGCTAATACTTTGTTAGTTTCAAAGAATTGAGAAAAATTAAGTTTTGATTGTTAATATTATTTAACGCTTGTCCGGGCTCTTTTGAATTTTGATTATGTCAGCTATCAAGGACTTGCGTGCGGCTGCTGGTGCTATTGCATCAGATTTGCGCTGGTTAGCCTCGGCCAGTGCTTTAGTGAACCGGCCTGATCGCCAGCAGGCCTTACTTCAAAGATACGAGCGGATCGATGATCGCCTGGCAAGTGTGGAACAGCAGTTCCGCACTTTCAGCGTTTGCTGTCTCGAAGTGTCAGTCACTGATTTCACTGCTGACCAGCGAAATAAGGTCAGCGAAGACTATGCCCAGGTCTTAGACCTGTATGATGCTGTCTCCAATACTGCGAGACAACTAGTTGCCGATAGGGAAGGGCAACCCGGCCTGAAGCAGGAGCTTCCTAGGTCAGCACCGGGGCTGGTGTGTAGGCTCCCTACTTTGGACCTCCCCCATTTTGATGGCTGCCTAGGAAGCTACCTGGGCTTCGTTAATTTGTTCGACAGCCTAGTCAATGATAGGGCTGACCTTCGGCCGGCACAAAAGTTGGCCTATCTAATGTCGGTTCTGGATGGGGAGGCTAAGGGCCTCATCCAGCATCTGCCCGTGTCTGACGAGGCGTACCAGACGGCTCGGGACCTAATTACCCGTAGGTACCATAATAAGCGAGGCCTCGCCGACACGCACATCGAGCAGATTTTGGGTTTGCCGACGCTCACCCGGGTCTCTGGGTTGCGCACCCAACTTTTGAACCCGCTTTTGGTGGCCATCAACGCACTTAAGTGCCTTGACCTGCCCGTGGACCAATGGTCCTATCTATTGGTGCACATTGTGTTAAAGAAGCTGCCTGCCGACCTGAGGTCGCGTTTTGAGCAGCGCTTTGGTGGGGATAGCTCGACCCATCTGCCCCCCTTTGCTGACCTGGAGAGGTTCCTGGAGGATGAGTGCCGGGTCTTGGACAACTCCGGTGGTGACACGCCGGCTAAGACGCAGCCGCCCAAGGTCAAGGAGCAGGCTCGCGTTCACACCCGAGCCAATGTTGACCGGCGCCCTCCTCGCTTTGCGGTCACGCAGAGCCCAGCGGAGTGCTCCTACTGCAAGGTCACGGGGCACAGAACGGCCAGTTGTAGGGCATTCTTGGACCTTCATGTCGCCTCTCGTAGGCGCATCGCGAATGCCCGCCGCCTTTGCTTCTCTTGTTTGGGGTCCCACTAGCAGCGAGACTGCCCAAACTCTCGCCCCTGTCCTCACTGTGGAGGACAGCATTTGGACATTCTCTGTATGAATGCCAGAGATGTTGGCCGCTTGTCCAACCAGCCGACGCCGCGCACGGGCGGGTGTTTTGAAGGTGGCAGCCGAGGCTCACTGGCGCGTAGCCGAGAATCGCCTCGCTTAATTGATCGCCGCTCACCCCGCTTGGAGAACCGTAGCGTGCGCACGCCTCCTCTCTCTCGCGCACCTGAATGTGCTGTTCAGCGTCACCAGCACCATGACTGCTGCCCCAGGTATTCCCCTCCTTTGGCGGAGCGTCCCTGCCTTGACTCGCGCCCACCTCGTTTTGGGCGGATCGAGTCATCGCGCCTTTGAGGACTTCAAGCCGCACCCTCGTTTTGACTTGCCTGGTCCTGGCCAACGGTCGCCGCCCAGGCAACAATAGGTCATTGACCCCTGCCCTATAACTCCAACCTCCCCCATTGAGACCGTTATCCTACCAACCGTTGCTGTTAGGGTCTGGGGACCCACGGGGACCTCTGTTGTTGTCCGTGCTATATTGGACACAGGTTCACAAGGTTGCATTAATTTCCACTTGTTTAGTAGGGCAGGTTAAATTAAATATGGGTTTATTTCCAAATTTTATACGGGGCATAGGTGACGTAGCCTCTAATGTTGAAGGGCAAGTTAAGGTTTTGTTTGGCCCTGTTGAATCTTCACACCCGAGGATTAAAACCTCGGCTATTGTGTTGAAGAATATTTTGGGTATGCACCCACAGAAACAGCTACCCGCTGCTGTGGTGAATTAGACATCGGGATTGGAACTGGCAGACCCCAAATTTGACACACCGGGACAAATCGACTTGTTGATTGGCTCTGATGTCCTCGGTGGAATTTTGATTGGTGGGAAACGGGTCTTGGTGCCAAATGGTTTGACTGCCATCCCGACCATATTTGGATTTGCTTTGATGGGACCTGTACCTAGGGACCCCCCTCCACCCGAACTTGATAATTTGTTGGCTGTAGGCTCTGCTCTCTCTGATGCTGTTCAGAGGTTTTGGGAGGTAGAGGAGCCCCCTCAAGCTGCCGTTTGAATCCAGAACATGAGGAGTGCGAGCTGTTCTTCCAGAACAACACTGGTCGACTCCGTTCTGGTCGGATTATTACGAGACTACCCTTCCTGTCTGTTCGGCCTCCGCTTGGTGAGTCACGACCTTTAGCCGAAAAGAGATTGTTGGCTATGGAGCGTCGTATGGGTCGTGATCCGGAGCTCAGACAGAAGTATATTGAGTTCATGAGAGAATATGAACAATTGGGACACATGTCAGTGTCAAATTTGGATTGGCGTTCGGTGGAACATTACTTTCTCCCGCATCATGCGGTATTGAAGCCATCGACTGGCAAGCTGCGCACAGTGTTTGATGGTTCTGCGCAGACTTCAACAGGCGTATCCTTGAACCAGTGCTTGCATTCTGGTCCCAAGTTGGTCAAGGACCTTTGTGACGTCATCAGCAGCTTCCGACGACATCAGGTTGTCTTTGTGGCCGACATAAAAATGATGTTCAGGCAGACTATTATCCACCCTGATGACCGTCGCTTCCAGCTGATCCTTTGGAGAGAGTCTCCTCGCGATCCCATGGTCGTCTACGAGCTCAATACGAATACGTACGGGTTAAGATCGAGCCCCTACTTGGCAATACGTTCTCTTTGGGTGCTCGCAGACCGAGAAGGCTTACGTTTCCCACGAGCCTCCGCCATCTTGAAAGACGATATTTACGCCTCCACAGCGGACGAGGCGATACTCCTGTGGGACGAATTGATAGGTATTTTGGCCTCCGCTGGTTATGAGTTGCGCAAATGGATTTCCAACTCACCAGCGCTTTTGGAAGGCTTGCCAGAGGATCATCAGCAAGATCCACATCTATTTGAGATTGTTGACAACCCCGCCATGATGGCTGTTCTCGGCGTTCAGTACAGACCAGTCCAAGACATATTTACGTATAACGTAGACTTGAAACTGCCTTGTTCTTGGACTAAACGTCTCGTGTTGTCTACTGTCGCCAGAACCTTTGATCCGAACGGTTGGATTTGTCCTATCATATTTTGGGCAAAATGCTTCTTGCAGAAGCTTTGGACAGCAGGATTGACCTGGGACGGCATACATGGCACTCTTGTTGAGGAATGGACCTCTTTTGTATCCTCACTTCCTGCCGTCAATGAGATCTCCTTGCCTCGTCCCATCCTTCCTCCCGGGAAGTACAAGGTCACCCTTCACGGGTTTTGTGACGCCTCGGAACGTGGTCACGCGGCCGTCGTGTACTTGCGCACAGTCAGTGCCTCAGGTCAGGTGAGAGTCTCCCTGATCATGGCGAAGAGCAAGGTAGCACCCCTTCGGACATCTCTGACCATGCCGAAATTGGAGCTCTCGGGAGCAGCCCTACTTGTACGCTTGTTGAATCACATGTCCAGTACCTTGGGTAAAAGCATTTGCATTAATGGGACTTACGCCTGGACAGACAGCCAAATTATTCTTTGTTGGTTGAAGGCTTCTGTCCACACCTTGGAGGTATTTGTCGCTAATCGCGTTTCCCAAATCCAGAAATCCGAAGTCAAGCTTGTTTGGAGACACGTGCCAGGTGAGCTCAACCCCACTGATTGTGCCTCGCGCGGATGCTTGACGCCTAGTTTGATGGGTCATTCGCTGTGGTGGGGTCCGGAATGGTTGAGTCGACCAGAAACTAATTGGCCTCGAGCGCCAGTTTTGAATACTTCTAATTTGCCGGGTCTACGAACACTTGTTCTTGAGAAGGTGAAATGCGCCTTCGACCCCGATTTTTTGTTAAATCGTTACAGCTCCCTCAACAAGTTGATAGGTGTCACTGCTTGGATAAAGCGTTTTGTTTTTAATTTTAGGCACCCACAACAGAAACGACTGACACCGTTTCTCTCACCACAGGAACGACAGGAGTCTCTCACCTTTTGGGTTCGTTCTGTGCAATTGGCGCATTTTGAGAAGAAGATTGCTATCCTTGAGTCAGGGAGATCGAAATTACCCGGAGCTGTATCTAAATTGAACCCCTTTTTGGACGAAACGGGTCTCTTGCGCGTTGGAGGGCGTCTCAAGAACGCCAACCTCCCTTACGGGGCACGTCACCCCCTTTTGTTACCTAAGGACGGTCATTTGGTACGCTTGTTGGTAACTGACCGTCACCTTAAAAATTCGCATGCTGGTTGTAATGCTTTGTTGGCCAGTTTGCAACGCGAGTTTTGGATCTTGTCTGCCCGAAGAATTATACGGAGTGTAGTCTTTCGCTGCAACCCTTGCTATAAGCTCAAGGCTTCTACCATGCAGCCCTTGATGGCGGACTTACCGGCAGATCGCGTAACTGAAAGCAGGACGTTTGACGGTGTTGGCACGGACTTCGCAGGTCCCTTTTTGGTGAAAACGTCGACACTTCGAAACAGCAATATGTTAAGGCCTACTTGTGCGTTTTTGTTTGTCTTTCCACAAAGGCCGTTCATTTAGAACTGGTCTCCTCGCTTACGACCGAGGCGTTTGTAGCCACATTTGACAGATTTGTATCCCGCAGAGGGCTGCCTTCCTTGATCCGTTCTGATTGCGGCACTAACTTCAAGGGTACCTATAATTATTTGAATGATGTTGTTAATTTCCGTGAAACCAACAAAGCTGATATAGGTGATAGGCTTGCCCGACGGGGGATAAATTGGTTGTTTTCCCCACCAAATTGTCCACACTGGGGTGGTATTTTTGAAGCCGCTGTAAAATCGGCCAAAACACACTTGCGCAGGACAATCGGTGAATCTGTCCTTACATTTGAGGAACTCGCAACTGTGTTTTGTAAGATCGAGGCCGTTTTGAACTCTCGGCCGTTGTGCCCGATCTCCTCAGATCCGAATGATTTGGAGGCCCTTACGCCGGGCCATTTTTTTATTGGTCGCCCACTTGTCGCCTTGCCTGAGTACCCCTATATTGATACGAGACCTGGTCGTCTCTCGCGTTTTGAATTGGTGCGCCAGATTACTCAGAGCTTTTGGAAACGCTGGAACTTGGAATATTTGCACATACTCCAGCAACGCGTTAAGTGGACCGACAAGACCGATCCACCCAAGATTGGTGACCTCGTTTTGATCAAGGAGGCTAACCTTCCGCCACTCAGATGGCGCAGGGGGCGCATCCTTCGTTTGGTAACTGGGGCTGATGGAGTTCCCCGATTTGCTGAGGTCTTGGTGGACGGTTCGGTTCTGAGAAGAGCGGTTGCAACATTGTCACGTCTACCAACCGATTAGCGGACCGGTAGGCCGGTCCGGGGCGGGTGGATGTTTAAAATAGAATTAGTTTTTATTATAAGTCAAATCGATTAGATCGATTGAGTAACATTTTGTTTAGTCTTGAAAATTTCTGACAATGGTCACACTGAACTGTCACTTCCGTTGGCGCCTTGAAAAATTAACACGCCGGTTTTGGGCTGTCTCCGTTTGTAATATTATATTAAATTGATCGCCCTTTGAATTAACGCAAATTGAAGCAACTTGTAATTAACTTAATACGTAATTGCCGCTTTTGTCTTCCGGCAAGGTTTGTGATATATTGAACAATGAACTTTGTAAAACACGTGTGTGAATTCCTGATTGGTGCCCGAGGACTACGCTGAACTGGATGGTACATATTACATACATACGATGACTGGTATCTATTCGATTCTCTTGTTATTTTGGCCAAAATTATAAGTTAATCTATAGGTCCACTTCAAGAACATCACCAGGAGATATAAGGTAAAATTTTCATGTACCTACTCAATACTTTACTCACTGTGCAACGCAGTGCATTGTGTCTGGATATATTGTCTATCGCGGTCAGGTAGATGTATTACACCTTCCACTGCGCACTTCTGATACACCTTCCTGCCTGGCTACGGTAATTCTAGACACCTTAAATACATTATAGTTACTCTAATTATGTGATGTATTATTTATAACCGGTCTTAAAAAAACCACAGCAAAGAAACCTTAGCCTTACGATGTGGTGGCTATTCTAAGTACCAATTACGTTATGAATGGTTATATTTTATTGTAAGGAATCTTTAATTACATCAAAATAGAAAATTCCTGCACTTGAAATCAATCCTGTATTACGTGGGACTAACAATAAAAAAACAGACACAAAGAACTCCCAGACTCGGAACAACGGCTTGTAGTCCCTTGTGATCAAACCTATAATATTCGCCGTAATGTAAAGTGATCACTTAAACTTGGACGCCAACCGTGCATCAACAGAATACCTGAGTGATGTGTTTAAGACGATAAGCAAGAAATCTGATCTCACCTCTTTGCAATAGACGGCAACTCGGACGTGATTTTTTATGTATAAGTATTGAAATTTTAAAACAATACACATAGTATTAAGTCTGTTTGTTTCCATAGTGATATCTAAATCGTATAAAGGCAGCTCTCCTAGTCGCCTTCGCCAGTGAGATCTCACAGCACCTGAAAAACCATAATATTTCTAAACGAGTTGATTAAAGGCTTAACACAGTGCCTTAGAAATTTAGCCTAAAATATCATCATAATTGTCCAAGTATTTTCTCGGTTGCATCTAAGACTTTTAGCGTTAGAGCCCGGAGGTGGACCCCGGGGTCCAACGCTAAGAGTTTACTAGTCCAACCAGATTTAACAGGATATCAGCTTTATTCATTCTGTAAATATAAAGTTACTTAATCACAGAATCTAGTATTTTATAGGCTTACCTTACCAGCGATGGTTTATTACTAGCATTATTTAAAAAAAATTGTAGCTTAGTAACAACGCGAAGAAACATTGTGTGCCCGCATAATGTTCTCTTTCATAGTTGAAGCAAACAATAGGCAGGTAATTATCCAGGTTTGTAGATTATTAAAAGTGCTCCGGGCATTAGCTTTCCCAGTTTACATACTTTGTATTGTAAGTACGTGTTATAAGACAAATAATTTATTTGATATTGATAAGAATAATAATTAACCTTGCCGTCTCAAGGTGAGAATTTGAAAAATCCTTTTTTAGTGCTTCCCTACACGTTCCAAGGAACATACTCGTACAAGCCGAATTTTAGCTCTTGCAGCCCAATAATTTCGGCTGCGTCGTCAGTCAGTCAGTAATGGTTTTTTCATATAAATACGGATATTGTACAACGAAGTCCCCGCTGCGTCCAACAGTACAGTCATATATGTAAGAACGCGATAAACTCAAAAACTACGGGGTAAGATTCCTGAAGAAGCCGTGCCAAGTCTATTATATAACGATTAGTACGCAGGAAAGACAATAACACGTTACTGTAAATAGCTTTTCCCTTTTTGATACCATTATCCATTATAAGTTTTAGTTTATTTAGAGCACAGCAATCTAGTTATATTTTTTACAAAACAGTTAACTGGAAAAAATTATAACTTTAAGGAGTATGTATTGATTCATTATGATGATATTCGTCACAAAAAATAGTTTTTGTTTATAGACGAATAATATAGGTAAATTCATACAAAAGTTTTAACTCGAAAAGTAATCGTACGAATCACGTGAAAAAAATTCACAAGATGTAATCGCACATCTAGAACAATAATTCCCCATAAAAGCACTTCTATCCCACTTAAAGGGTTTTCTAAAATTGTGTTTTAATATCAGGTAAGGACTAAATAACACCTTACGTCGAACCAACGCTATATTTCCGTGCTTGCATTCTACGCCGAATTGCCGGGCCAGTGACACAATGCTCTATCGCGGCACCAGCATACAGAGTCACCGAATCAAGCAATTTTGAGTTCTATTAGGAAGCATTTAAGTTCTACAGTATGTGCAAAATAAAATTTGCCATTCATTATTTGACAAACGATTTAAATGTGACTTGCAAAATTTATCGTGGCGTTTATTTTTGCATCTCTTCCCAAGTTGACAAAGAACGCAACGATAAATTGCCAACGGGGTCATGTAAGGTATTTTTCGATTATATAGGAATTTTTCACGCGAAGGGGATGTTATACGACCATTATTTGAAGTCTGATATAGATGCAAATGCAGCTCATATGTAGGTATGAATATAATGTTACAATAAACAGAGAAATTATATTGCAGACCGCATTAGTAAGAGTAATATGAACTTTATCGTCTTTAATACCAGACCAGTGAAATACCTACCTACTTGACAAAAGTGGAGAATAGATAGCGTCCGACAGTACCCATCCAGCAACTGATAATCTTAGCTAGCCTATAACCATTATCATGGTTTTATTCATATACTCTTCGTATTACGATAGCAAGAAAACGTGACTCCAGCGTGATAAATATTATAATAATTTTAAAAACTGCTTTAAAAAATATTTTCAAGCGACAAAGCCTTGTTGATAATCTCACTCTCGCATAGAAGATCAATGCGAATAATCAATTATCCGATTTATGAGTTTAGTTCGGTGAGTAGGTGTGCCAGTTGCTTTAGCTAACTTCTCTCGCGCTCTCTTTCCCTTTCATATAGTGAGATGTGAGAGAAAAATAGATAAGAGGCTTGGGAGACTAAAACCTACTTTATTAACCCCTCAACTGCATTGTATAATGCAGTTGAGGGGTTAATAAAGTAGGTATAGCCGTCCCGTTATGCACCTATGAGGTGTATACCTCATAGGTGCATAACGGGACGGCTATAATTGGTCGTTGATATTTAACGGTTTTTGCACTTGTAACACGATCTGGTTATATCATTCGATTTATCGATTTCCGCTTGATAATGCTTTTATAAACTGGAAACGAGCAAGAATGAACGAAAATTAACAAAAAAAATACGTATGCTATTGAACTTTGCGACGACGCCATTTTGGCCATTTTGATATCGAAATAAGTGTGCACGAGAAAAGAAGAAATGTTTGTAATGAGAAAACAATGAATAATCTTATAAGTATTACATACAGAACTACTGGAAAATAAGTGTAGATTTCATATTGAGTTATAGTTTATCGAAAAGTGATAAATATTGCAGTGAAAAAGTAACGAAACTTTTGTAATGCACTTTTTACGTTCCCAATGAATGGCGGCCGTTATTTTTCTTCGCGTAAACAAAAACGTTTTATGGTGAAATAATGTTTCTAAAGTAAAATGTGTTGTGTTATCTTTGCACATTGTATATTGTTATAAAGTAATAAAGTGTTCGTTTGGTGATTATGTGTGGATATTCCATAAATTGTGATAAAGTTATAAGTTACACCCATGAAATTTCTCAAAAATATATTACATCGCTGCGAGAACAGGTCAGTTTTATTTACTTATTGAAAGATATATGTAACTAGTTAGATGAACTCGTAACAAAGCCAGGAAGGTGTAATTCATGCCATATAATTATATTTTTATAGACGATTGTTTCGTTTTGCAAGTCTACGTGAAAATTAAAAATTATTTGAAATGACGTTGTATTTCCTGCGTTGGGCGCAAGGCCCTTGCGCAGAATAGAGGTTAAAGTTGCCGATGCGCGAGTGATGCTTGATTGTCACTAGCTATGGTTAGCTGATTGCTATGAAACGTGCCGTAGATGGTTTGTCGCCAATGATTATAAGAATGTTTTCATGAGGCCTGTTACAGAGACCGCAGACTGTTCTGCAGGGTATCTGGACTGAGATGAATTTTACAATTTTACTTCTACAATAAACATCGGTTAGTATATATGTAACTATGCACTATTGTTAGAGGAAAATGGAAAAAATTACGATTGGCCAATGAAGAAATATGACGGTCGTATTACTATCCATTGAACCATGACTAACATCAGACATTCTCAGATCACACATATTATAAGACGCGGTCAGAAACTACGACATAATAGACGGAATCTGTCTAGTCAAAAATATAGACATTGGAATTTGAGAGTACTGAATGCTCAAATTCAATGCGATAAAAATATCCTTAGCGTATTAGGTTGAAACGTCTAGAATCCGTGAATTCTGTGCTGAATATTGAATGTGGGTACATAACTTGCAACACGTACTCTTACGTATGTTCATGTTAGATTTCTAGCAATAAACTATTTTTATTGCATTTTAGACTGTTGGGATGAATGCAACGATTTAATAGTGACTTTATTGCTGCTGCTACGCGGATAATATTCCTCGAGATTTTCTCTAACCCAAAAGGTGCGTTCGTTAAAATGTTCTTGTATGAATTATACACTTGGCATTCCAATTCAAAGAACGGATTATTTCAAGTTGAAGTTTTAGTTTATATAGTCAACGCCCAAGTAATCATCAGCCCTATATATTGTCCCACTGATGGGCATGAGCCTCTTTTCACTATGAGAAGGGTAAGGCCATAGTCCACCACACTGGCCAAGTGCGGGTTGGCAGACTTCACATGTCTTTCAAGAACATTATGGAGAACTCTCCGACATGCAGATTTTCTCACGATATTTTCCTTCACCGTTTAGCAAGCGATAATTAACAATTTAATACGCACATAACTTCGAAAAGTCATTGGTGCGCGCCGTGGATTCGAACCCCTCTGCATAGCAGTCCGTCGGTCTCTCCACTCGGCTATCGCTGCTTTACTTGTCTTGGTCATCAATAATTTAGCATGCATAGCGCTAACATTAAATGAAATTGTCTCTTTACCTGAATAGTCTACAACACAAATTATTCGATTCTCAGAACACCAGCAATGTAAAAATAACTTGCCGCCTCTAAGCCCACGGCTGTAAACACAACACAGATTACTTTTTACACAAATACCTTATTCTAAAACGAAATTGTAAAGCTCATATTTTTAATCCTAAGTCAACTCGATAACACCCTACTTACTTAAAGGCTTAGCACCGAGTGTCGGTGACGAAAATTGATCTGCGGAGGTTTCAACAAACTTGAGATGGAAATTCCGAAATTAATGTTAAACTCGCAAGCACGTAATCTAGCGCAAGGGCAAAATGTGCGTAACATCTCTTACAATAGCCTGTCCCTTCATATTAAGACGGCCTTTTGCCCAACGGGATTATATGGCCGTAGTAACTGAGGTCTTAGGCAGTTTAAGCATTCCTCGTTGCAAGGGTGAAGTGAGGAATTATAAATTGATTAAATCATCCAGTTACGTCAGCTATGTTATACGTAAATTGGGTGTTTTATGCTTTGGTTATGTTTTGCATAATGGTAGTGCAGGCTTATAGGTGTTTGAGATTGTGGGAGCTTTAATAAGCGAGCTGAAATGTGAAATAAATTTGTGCTAAATTCTTGAGAATATTTTTAGCTGTATGTAGGGTTGGAGAAAACCTGCTCCGCAAGAGATTTTAATTTTATACGGCTGGTATTTTTATTGCAAGGCAAATAATCAGATGTTCATATTCTACACTGAGTATAGGCACCATGTCTGCTCAGATTGTGTGTATTACAATATTATTTGAAAACCTGCATTAAAAAATGCGAGAAAGAGGCGTTGTATAGCGAACCGTTCCAATAAAACACTATTTTTAAACCAATGACGGAAACTATTGTTTATCTATGATAGAAAAACATTGAAAACAATATTTCAAATTCAAATTCATTTATTATTCGTGAACACAGGGTACAATGATCTTATAACTATACATATAATTAGTCCAGCCCATGTTCCGCCAAAAGGCATATAAAATAGTGCTGCTATAATCAAAATTAAATTAATTGTAGAAAAAAAATTGTCAGTAAATAAAAAAATGCCAAAACTTCAATAAGATAGTACAAAAAAAACAGTAATATTACATTTGTCAGAATAATTAAAATAATCTAAGTAAGTAAATATACTAAAAAAATAATAAAATGTCAGCAAAAAAATTAAATTATAGAAAATTACTAACTGAAATAAATATCTCAATAACATGTGCATTGAGTACTAACAATGTCAAAAAGTACAAAAATCTATAAAACCAAAAATAAAATCTAAGCAGTCAATATGGACCAGAACACCAACACACTTTTGACATAGTAAATCGGATGTATCAGACAATATCATTTATGATTTATCTTGTAGGTAGTCGATAACAGTGTAATAGCATTTCTGAAGAAGGTATGCCTTTAGAAGTTTTCTGAATTTGTAATTATTTTTTATATTTCTGATGTGATTTGGTAGGTGGTTATAAATTTTTGGTGCCATACCTAGAAGATTTTTATTGAAGATATCTTTTTTATGAGATCTCATGCAGATTTTATTTCTATGGCGTACGCTTTTTAAGTGAGTGTATAAATGTATGTTCTCTTTAACATAAATAGCTACTTCGTAGATGTATAGGATTGGAAGTGTCAATAACTGAAGCTTGAGAAAATAAGGTCTGCAGCTTTCAGTGCTTTGTATTCCACTTATTGCCCTGATACATTTTTTCTGTGCTTTGAATGCCATTTCCCTGTTTGACGCGTTCCCCCAAAAGATAATTCCGTAGCGTAGTGTTGAAGAAACTTGTCCGTTCAATTGGATACACATTTAGCCACTATATTCATTTATCAAATAGACATACATTTAACTTACCAAGAATACAAGGCGAGTATGTACTATCTGTAACGAGTTATTATCCTGTTAATGTCAGTTACCATATTAGGTACCTAACTAAGAGAAGTTAGGTACCTACTATGGTAACTGACATTAGAATAGAGTATTCTCAAATATTTCAACTCACAAAAAATCACATTATATTAACAAAATTGAATAGGCAGATTTTGTTATTTTCAAATTACCTAATGAATTCGTGGTGTGATAGCAATATCATTACACTATATGTATACCACTAGCAGCTTGGTAAATCTAGTATGGAACGCCCTCCATTCATTTGGACCAATGGTTTCGGGATCGGTGGTAGTGGCCTAGGATAATTGGGAAATCGGATCTTGCGGCGTACTCTGGAGGAACTTTACGTCTAGCAGTGGACTGATAAGATGAGAATGTGCATATACTGATCAAGTTGAATTTACGAATATTTATAACTATATAATCCTAAACCTTTTTTGGTCGATTACCTGAAAAGGTAAATTCTTATAGAAGTAACAACAGAAATGAGAAATGACCGCATAGAATCTGGAAAATATTTAAATTGCTTGAATCCATTTCCATAGTTATGACTTTGTTCTAAAAATAGAACTAAAGCAGATTACAGACATACAGCATCGATTGCCAGACCGCATTGTGATACATTCAATATAACCACAAAATGAAATACGTTTTGCTGTATTATACATACGGCGCACGATACGGCAAATATTCCTGTTATTCTATCTATCTCTATCTATATCGTCACTCCTGTCACCCATTGGGGTAGGCAGAGACTATAGAACGCCACATGCTTCGGTTCAAACATACTTCTTTCGCTTCCTCGACATTCATTAACCTCATCATGCATGCGCGTAGGTTATGGGCAGGGATGTTAAGGATATCCATATCCGTAACCGAAACTATCGGATATCCGAAATAAAAAAATATCCATATCCGTAACCGAAACCGAAATAAATGTTTCGGATAATTTCGGATAAAGGCGGAGTCAAATATATACATCTATACATATAAATAAAATTGGGGAGAGTCTGTTCGTAATATTAAATAACCGCTTTTTACTTACTATTATACTACTAGGATACTATAGATGTATACACGGTACTTAAACCGAATTTTTTGTCTGTCTGTTTCTTCTCGCTAGTCTCTGGAACGGCTGGACCGATTGTGACGGGACGTTCACTGGCGGAGCGCTGAAGCGCTGATGTACCAAGGAGTAACTTAGGCTATAAATTAACCGGGTACGCGAAGTAGTTCCCTCCGAAACAGCTAGTATAATAAATAATACAAGAAAGTTAAGATTGTTATGTTATACTTACTTAAATTATATTAAATAAATAAATACGTGCAATCATTATCTTCTTAGCGTAATCCCAGTTTCAATCTAGGGTCCGCTTACTAGTCTAACCGGATTTAGCTGAATATTAGCTTTTCCACGGAGCGACTGCCTGTCTGACCTCCGCAACGCGAAGGGATAGCGATATTCCATGGTTAAGACTAGTGTCAGTTTATTTTAAAAGGTACTGACGCCCTATAATGATTAATGATTTAATGATTGTCAAAGATCTTCATGACAACCGGGACCGACGGCTTAACGTGCTCTCCGAGGCACGGGACAAGCGATAATTAACAATTCAATACTATAATAATATATAACTCCGAAAAGTCATTGGTGCGCGCCCTGGATTCGAACCCGATACCCTCTGCATGGCAGTCTGTTGGTATCTCCACTGGGCTATCGCTGCTTTAAAATAAAAAATAAATACTTGCAATGTGCATTCCAAATATTTTCTCTTTAATACGAAATGAATAATTAAATATCTATAATATTGTGCGTTGGTTGATTGTAGTACCTACCAAATGATGACCTAAATAAAACCATTTTGTTATCTATTTACTTTTGAAATTCTTTAAAAATCTAATATCCGTAACCGAAACTATCCGAAACTACCGGATAATCCGAAATAATTTCATATCCGTATCCGAAACCGAAACCGATATAAAAAATTTACAATATCCGTATCCGTATCCATATCCGAAATTCCATATCCGTAACATCCCTAGTTATGGGTACTTTAAATTTGGCCCTTTTTCAGTACGTCATATATTTGGTCGGCGTACGTCCGCCTAGGGCATCCCCTACCGACATTTCCATTCATTCTCGCACGATACACTCCTTTCGTATTCCTTCTTTCAACCATCCGTTCCAAATGTCCAAACCAACACAACATTCCTTTTTCAACCTTTGCCACTACATCTTCTTTTAGACCACACTTCTCTCGTATCACCTTCCTGTTATTTCGATATAAAAGCCTAATTTTGATAAGATTCGATATCTGATATAGTTCGACTGATAGGATATATATAATTAGCGGGTAACTAATCCTAGAAGGCGTGGCTCTGCTCTGACGTCACTACTGACGCGATGATGGCGTGATCGGATGGTACGACTGGAGGGGGCACGAGCACAGCTGCGACGGTTAGGACGACGTTCCAGGAAAGGTCACTGTATGTTAGCAAGGGTTGTCATTGACCTTGACTTGTTTGTACACTACCGTAACCCCAAACACACCTATGTTTTGTACATATAATTACCGGAGTACAAACTTACGGTACGCAATAAAACTAGAATGGAACACATTTCGCTACATCTGTAATTACATAAAATCTATATAATTATAGTACGGTTCCTTCACATAATAGTGTAATGATTTTCACAATTAAATTGTATTTATGAAACATTTTTAAACGATTCGACTGCTACAAATAGATGGCGCTAGTAGTTATGGCCACATTAATCAAAAGTATAATTTCCAGCTAAAAATAGATCTATAAACCAATCAGTAAATAATTTATTATATCTAAATATTTAGTTTAAATTGTTATTACTCGATTAATCAAGCAATTTTGTAAATAGGTTGTGATGGACGTTATTTGCTGCATTTCGGTTGGCTGTCGCTTATGAAGTTGTCATTTCCGTTTAGAGTGGGAGAATATTTTAGCTTGTCAGATAAATGAGGCGGCAGAGCAATCGTTTGGGTCTTCGAAAAGTAAAGACGTCTAGCACAAGTTATTTGGTGGTTGACAGTTGTAAATCAGTGCCATCCTACAAAGTGTAAAAGTGAACAAATAAAAGTTACTAAGTGATTCTACTAGAAGTGTTTAATTTCATAATAGTTCAGAAGTGGGCGTGGCACGCATTCTAAGCCATCTAAACTCAGTGTTTGTTGTGTGTGATTCGTGAAACTACATCTTAACGAGTGCCAACTTCTGTATGGCTGGGATTGGACTACAACTACCCGCGTGTTCAGAATGAAGACGCTAGAAACGAAAAATTACTGGGTCTGTTGGAACTAAAGAACCGCAATTTTCTGTCGCTGATAGAAGCCATGAAAATAACTACTACATGGCTTTCGTTTACCGGACTCCGATCCTGAGAAACGAGATGTGGATGCGAGCGAAGGCAACTACTAACGCTGTTATATGTTTGTCAGATTTTTTGTGCTGCAAGTTTTAATGACGGTAATTGCTAAAGATTCCTGGTTAGTAGAATACCTCTATACGTTTAGTAACCTTAGAAATATCATAATGGTTGTGGTGGCGATGTCGCCATCACATCATACTGAGGTTGTGGTTCGATTCCTACACGCAACACGGAGTTCTAGTTAAACCAAGCTTCTACTGTGAAACTGTTTGATCTTTGCGTTTTTCCTGTGACATGAAAGAAGAATGAAATAAAGACAAACTTTGTGGGTAGTACTAACGACTTAATTATGACCATTGCTGTATTTTATGTTAACATACGGTTGGCTTGCTACCACCGTGTCTTAGCTATAGCGTAGATATCGAACGGAGGTTTCGGGTTTCATACTCGGGTTAAAAGAAAGCGAATGTTTTTATTTGTTTTCTTAGTAAATCATGCGTAGTTGGCTCCCGATCATGAGCCTAGTGATCATATGCTTGCCTACAAATAGATCATCTTGTCTCGGTCTTACCTTATGGACTGTAAGACTGAGCGTACAGGTAAACTTGCACTATTCCAAGCAAGTGCGTTTGAGTGAAACGTGGTAGTTATTGTTCTAGTACAGTGGTGATATAGCAGACTCGCGTCTAAAGTTGTTAGACTAATCGAATCGTACATATTAACTTCATAATGTAAGACTGTGCTTCAGCTATTGTGACTGACCGTGCTGACTTAATGTGGAACACATTGTGCCGTTTATATCTTAAGTAGACGTGTGACCTGCAGTGCTGGTTAGAACTTTAGACGTGTAGTTGGTTGGTTCGAGTGTAGCCTGACCGCCCATAGTCGAAAGATATTACTAACGCCATTATTTTATCGAGTGATTACAGTTCTCTGTTTTATTGAATCTCGATGTTTTTTGTACCGTTATTTCAAGTTAAACCATTAAACCTGCGCATTATAGTGCGCAAATAGATGTTGCTCCTACACAAGCTTTTTTTTAACATGTTAACAGATGGCACTAATAAAAATGTTTGATGTGTTACCTTATTATGTTTAACAGCTGGCAACACTTGTAAAGTTAAATTCAAGTAAAATTACCTACTGCGAGTTTCTAAATTCATGTGATGCTCTGGGTATGTTTATCAAATACCCCAATTTCTTTAGCCAGTTCCAAGTTATGTTTAGGACGTTTAGGAGTGATACAGAAGAGTTTCTAGAAGAAGCTGTTGAACTCGATTATCAGTGTAGAAGCGAGTTTACGTAAGTCAAAGCCGCCGAAACCCAATGTCTCCACAGAAGAGCGTCAGGCATTAAGAACGCTGCGTGATAACACGAATATTTTAGTGCTGAAGGCCGACAAGGGGAACGCCACTGTGGTGATGAATTCTTGTGACTATGACAGCAAAATACGGAATGTGTTAAGTGACACACTAATATATAAACCTGTGTCTCATAACCCGACAGCCAGAGTAACGAAACGCATTCGAGCTTTGATAAAGGACCATAGAAACGTGTTCGCGGAAGATGACTTTGAACGTCTACACAAACCCCAAATCGTGCAGCCGCCCAAGATTTACGGTTTGCCTAAAGTCCACAAGACAAATGTACCATTGCGGCCGATAGTGAGTCAAATAAATTCACCGACATATGGTTTGGCGAAACACATCAGCAAGGTACTGCAACCGTTAGTAGGTAAGACGGCATCTGTCGTGAAGGACTCTCGCCATTTTATCGACATCATCAAGAGCGTGACAAAGGAACCAGACGAAGTGATGGTAAGTTTTGACGTGGAGTCACTATTCACCAATGTTCCAGTTCAGGATTGCCTTGAGGTCGTTGAGAGAAAATTAAGGGATAGCGGTCTGTCTAACGAATACGCCGTTCTATTGAAGAATTGCTTAGAGGGTAACTACTTCATATATCGTGGACAACATTACCTCCAGATCGACGGAGTGGCAATGGGTAGCCCAGTAGCACCGGTGATGGCAAATATCTGGATGGAACATTTCGAAGAATCCATAGACATGCAGGCTTCAAATGTAAAGCTATGGAAGAGGTATGTCGACGATGTATTCTGCATCATGAAGGGCAACAAGCAAGACATAGAACGATTCGCAGACAAATTGAACTCCATACATCCGAACATCCGGTTTACATTTGAAATGGAGGTAGACGGATCGCTACCCTTTCTCGACGTCAAAGTGACGGTGAGAGCTAAAGGTACACTTGGACACACTGTATACAGAAAACCGACACACACCGACAGGTATCTCAACGCCTGCTCGCACCATCACCCGCGACATTTGGAATCCGTAGCGACCTCGTTAGTGAACAGAGCCTATGACCTCTGTGACCCTGAACACTTAAACAGTGAATTGTCACATGTTCAGGAGGTACTAAGGTGCAACGGATACAAAAAGGAGATACCCCGTCGGAAGAGCAAGGACCGCAAACCTGAAGTAAGCAGAGTGCCGGCTTACATGCCTTATATCAAGGGAGTCACGGACAAAGTTGGAACAGCACTACAGAAATACTCCATCAAGACTGTATATAGTCCCCTCTCCAAGGTAGCACACAATCTGCGTACCCCAAAGGACGTAATTCCTCTACAAACACCAGGCGTCTACAAGGTCGATTGCAGTTGTGGTAGTTCCTATATGGGATAGACCAAACGAACGATCGCTGAAAGGGTCAAAGAACATATCACAGCTGTCAAAAATCGACAAATTAATAAATCTGCCATAGCTGAGCATTTGCTGGAATCTGGACCAAACCACTGGATAGAATTACATCAACCACGAGTCTTATCCACCGATCACCACTATTACTCCAGGATAGTACGTGAAGCGGTTGAAATCAAAAAACATAGAAATTTCAACCGGGAGGACGGATACAGACTATCGACCACTTGGAACCCAGTTATCAACAAATGTAAACAACGCCGCAGTAACACAACTCATCAGTGTGTAGACGTCATAAGTGTAGTGTGTCGAAGTACCGATAGTGCGGATAGAACTAAAAATATCAAAAATACAAAACAAGTGAGGGTAGCTGCCGAAACCCGCGCTTCACAAGGACGGCGCTGAGCTGACATCAGTCCCTCCGCGACCACAACCGTTGCAAGCCGGTAGAAACGTAGGAGAATAACAGAGGTATTTATGCCTTGAAATAAATAAATTATCGCGACTAAGACCCGCTAAATAATATTGTATGATAGAAGCGAGTGATTGAGTTATCATTGTGAAGTGTTTTAATAATCAGTTTAAGCGATTTTCGTTTTCATTGTAGGTAGAACCAGGTCAGGGATGATTATTTGCTTGTCTTTATTTCCATTAAGATGAGAACATTGTTAGTTGATGTTGTGATGGGCTTGTAGGACCCTAGTTTCCGTTATGCAGATTTGCAGAAACGGAATGAGCCGATAATGCGGCTGCATGTTTAAAACCATGCACTGTTATTGGTTGGACCAGCTAAATGCCTTATGGTTAGCCTAGCTAACGCTGGTGCTTTTGTGTAAGGCATAGCTTCGGTTAGCCGAGTGTAAAGACCATAAGACTGCTACGCAGAAGGTTTCCGTGCGTGTTAAATTGTTAATTGTTGGTTATTTACGATGAGGGAGAGCATCGTGGGGGGCGTGATTTCTCTATAATGTTTTTTGAAATACATGTGAAGACTGCCAAACCGCACTTGGCCGGTGTGGTGGATTATGGCCTTACCCTTATCATAGTGAGAGGGGGCCCGTGCCCGACAATGGGGCGGTAGATGGGACTGATGATGATGAAAGCTTCGGTTAGTACGCAAATAAGACAAAGCGTTAGTGCAGTTTCATACTACCAAAAACATTATCCATTGTTTTGAACGAGAAAAGTCTATTGCTGATCGCTAATGATTGGGTTAGGATAAGTATTTCGTATTAAGACTAGCTATGACAGAAAAAATTATAACGCTGAAAAGACTGTTTAATACTTGGAGTATCAGAATAGTGAGATTATCTTAGTCTGTTTTAGATTACTTTGATAAGGACTCGAAAAGATCATATGAGAAGTATTGTGATCACGAAAAGACTGTTTAATACTTGGAGTATCAGAATAGTGAAATTATCTTAGTCTGTTTCAGATTACTTTGATAAAGACTCGAAAAGATCATATGTGAGGTGCTGTGATCATGAAAATACTGTTTAATACTTGGAGTATCGGCCTAGTGAGATTATCTTAATCTGTTTCAGATTACTTTGACAAGGCTTGAAAAGATCATATGGGAGGTTTTGTGATCATGAAAAGACTGTTTAATACTTGGAGTATCAGCCTAGTGAAATTATCTTAGTCTGTTTCAGATTACTTTGATAAAGGCTCGAAAAGATCATTTATGTGAGGTGTTGTGATCATGAAAAGACTGTTTAAGAGAGCCACACATTAGTAGTATTGGAGAGAGAGATATTTGTAGATATTTATGTAATATAATTATTCAGAATATTCTTCAAATGAGAGATTGATTTTAAACGAATATTGTTTTTCAAATATGCGATTTCAGTTTAACTGATCACTGACTAGTAAATTTATTTACTAATATAACCATATGAATTTATTTTGAGCATATGGAGCCAAAGGGTGCTAGTACTCCAAAAGAGGAACCTCTACCGCTGAACAAACGATCAAACGGAAACAGGAATGGTTCAACCTCCGGAAATGCAGACACTAGATCCAAGCGTTCAAAGGACAATCAAAGAGGAAGCGTAAAAAGTCTACATCAACCTCTTCATGTGCAAGATCTTCATCACGCATTCCTAGTAACTCCTGAAGGAAGAATCATAGGCAAACTTCCGGCTGGTCCACTAAAGAGTTACTCAATCTTTTCAATGTTATTCATAGAGAAAGCCAGGATAAGTCTCGTAGCTTAAATAAAAATCATTTAAACAATGCTTTGCTGAAGTTCGATCCCTCGAGCAAATCTCAGAATGTTGATATAAAAGTGGATTATAAAAGTCAATGAGTGCCCTACAATGTACGAGTGGAACGAGAAGCAGACCATACATTTTGCTCTACAGAAACTCACTGGTCTCGCTAAAAAGTGGTTTGAATCCCTTCCAAGCGTAGTCTTTAGTTGGTTAGAGTGGCAAACAAAGCTAAAATAAAGCGTTCCGCAAAGCAAGATTATGGTCGACTTCTAGGAGAAATGTTGGCTCGTACAACAAAGAGTAATGAAAGTTTGCGTGAATATTTTTATGATAAAAGTGGACGCCCGCAGCTACGCCTGCACATTTTTCCCGTTTTGCCCGATTTTCCCGATTCCGTGGGAATTTCGGGAAATCCCTTCTTAGTGCACCCCTACGGTCCCCAAGGAACATACTTGCCAAATTTCAGCTTCCTGCGTCTAATAGTGTAGGCGATAGCTTGTCTGTCAGTCAGTAAGTAACGCAAGGATTTTATATATTAAGATTAATGCTGTTGAACAGATGTGAAATTAGTGGTAAGAAAGCAGTTGATTGTATAATCCATGGCATATATGATAAGTCCGTCAGGGATGGTGCTCAAGCGTTAAAAATTGTAACGAGCCTGAAGACTTATTGAATTTTCATAGCTCTCAACGTTCTATATCGAAGAATTTTTCTGATTCTAACACTAACGACAGCTCATACAATTGTTTTAATTGTCGCGAGAAAGGACATATTTTTTATAAATGTCTTTAGCCTATTGCCAGGTGTCCTAAATATAATAGAGTAGGCCATAGTAATGAAAAGTGTAAATTAGAACCTCTAGTTTTGCGCTCAGAAGCTTAGTAGTTTATCGAAGCGATATTAAGAAAATTATATTGTCAAAAACCAAAAGGCCTTATAGGAAAGCTGGAGATGACATTAGTTGGAGTAGACTAGTTATCCCAAGAGCTGCTAGGGCTGGACATCAAGAACACGTAGTCCTGTATTTAGCGTGTCTACCATAAAGACGAATAATCCAGACAAAAGACTGGACTACCTTATTCCATAGAGCAGTTCGTCTAATGGTAGCAGTAGTTCCTCATCGGAAAGCAATATTAATAGTAACCGCAATATTTTTTAAAGATAAGGATATATTTATTTGCTAAAACATGTGTAGGCACATAATAAAACATTGTTCAGATGCTTATTATAGATCTTAAATACTAAAAAGAAGCGACATGTTTGACCATATATGGTGTAGGTACAAATATTAAAAAAAACATTAATAATAGGTAACAATACATTTTTCTTTTTGATCTTTAAATTAATAAATAACATTTAAATAAATGGCAATAGGTTGTGTGATAGCTGTCATGTTAATTGAAAATTGTGATATTTTTATTTATTTTTATTAATATAATGTATAACTTCATATTTAACTATGCAGACAGTACTGTGTTGCTGGGGAGTTTGTTGCGCTGCTTCTTCTTCCTAGCGAAAACACATAGGAAGCAGTGAAGGGTTGGGCTTTTTGGGGGACTGTCTATTGTAAACTTTAACGTTCAGAAAGAGCTGTTTACCAGCCAATTTTGAATAAAAGATTTTGACTTTAACTTTGACTAACACATAATCAAAATAAAATTAAAGAAATGTCAGTCGGAATTATATCTGTATGATATAACTCCGACAATAAATAATTTAATTAAAAATAAAAACAAAAATCTGCAGATATAATATAATAATAAAAAAAATAAAATACATTATATAATATAAAATAATAATTATAATATGTAATATGATAAAAACAAATCTTAATCCGAGGGTCACTAATGGCCAAATGTAATGATTAATTAAGTATATTTTATCGTAATTCATTTAGTATACAACTATACATTATACTTTATTTACTATAAATGATTGAGTAATAGTGTAAAAATGAATAGAATACATAATTATAATTGTAACTTATTTAGTAACATACAACTAATCACTTTATCTAATTAATTTGAATGAATAGCCGTGCGTCAGGAGATCGCACGGCTATTGTACACGAATGGCCGAATGTAATGATTTTCACAATTAAATTGTATTTATGAAACATTTTTAAACGATTTGACTGCTACAAACAGATGGCGCTAGTAGTTATGGCCACATTAATCAAAAGTATAATTTCCAGCTAAAAATAGATCTATAAACAAATCAGTAAATAATTTATTATATCTAAATATTTAGTTTAAATTGTTATTACTCGATTAATCAAGCAATTTTGTAAATAGGTTGTGATGGACGTTATTTGCTGCATTTCGGTTGGCTGTCGCTTATTAAGTTGTCATTTCCGTTTAGAGTGGGAGAATATTTTAGCTTGTCAGATAAATGAGGCGGCAGAGCAATCGTTTGGGTCTTCGAAAAGTAAAGACGTCTAGCACAAGTTATTTGGTGGTTGACAGTTGTAAATCAGTGCCATCCTGCAAAGTGTAAAAGTGAACAAATAAAAGTTACTAAGTGATTCTACTAGAAGTGTTTAATTTCATAATAATAGTACCCACCCAACTACCCACAGTACGTAACTGTCATGTCAAACAATTTTCAAGGCCCTCAGTGAAATTATGCGACGCTGAATTTAAACGATTTTCTTCGTGTTTTCATTCGAACTACTCGAATGCCTGTGTGGCTTTGTGCTCGTGCTAACTACCACTATATCAAATATCCCAAAAGATCGCTAACACCGAGTGCTTAAAGAATCCTCCTTGCGTCGTATTCCTCAGTGCTGAGGGTCGTGACCTCCCTTCTTCATCACTTTCTCACGAACGATTTTCATTCATTTAATTCTGTATCTGACGGTGTGAAGGGCGTCATGGACAGTGGAGTCAAGGGTGGTGCGGATCTGGTCGGACCAACGTATTGGGCTGCGTCCACGAGGTCTTTTCCCCTCTACTTTGCCGGTCACAATGAGTTTCTGAAGATTACCGTCGTAATCTTTTCTTGCAATGTGACCGAAGTATTCTAGAATTTTGCGCAGACACTCAGACGACAACCGCGAGGAGATGTTGAGTTCTCGCAATATGGAGACGTTGGTCCGAAATGTCTGTCCAGGGGATACGGAGCATCTATTTCCAGCATCACATCTCAAAGGCGTCAATGCGCTTACGGTCTGCGGCTTTTAACGTCCTTAAAATGCTTAAAGAATACCTAGGTATAAAATAGATAGGCTACTGCTCAGTTTAAGTTGAATTAACATTGGAGTTCAGGTTTTGCTTACACAGAAAATCGTGTGATTGCAAATTACAAATAATTCAAACAGCAATATTATTGGCTTGTAGATATAATTAACAAAAATCAATATTAGTGTTTGAATTTCTGAATTTCATTATCGACATCTGGGGGCTTAGAAGCAATCAACTTTATTTTATAGGTACATATATAGCATAATGGTCAGTAGGTGTGTATTTTACATTCTCGTAGGACGGACGTCTCAAAGGACGCTTCAGTAAAAAGCAAACTCGACACAATCCCTCTCTAATCTTTTACGTCACGAACGGGACATGCCACAGCAAAAAGATAAAGATAAGTAATTACAGCAAACTTATTCCAAAACACTCAACCCGAATTAAAAGCGCCAGTGGCCGGATAAAAAAAAATTAAACACCAAAGCGGAAAGAGAAAACACGCTGGGAATCGCCGCTTTTTTAGCTGAATATTAAAATGGGGTAAGCACAAAGCACGGTTATCCATTCAGGTAATTTTATTTTGAGTTCGCATAACCGAACTGTCATTCCTTGTGACGTTGTATAAATGAACTGAAGGTGACTTGCGTTACCCTATGATGGATTTTTAAATGTTAGCGACAGTGTAATGGGGTTAGCGTAATTTATGGGCGAGAGGTGTACTCATGTTTGTGTAGGTGTGGAAATAAGGAGAAATATTTTGGAGAGTAATGGAAGTGGTTCAATGTATGTGTTGTTTTTTTGCTTTACGGGAATTTTTAAGGAATAAATGCTAACATCATTATGCTAATTGTGACTAAAGGTAATGAGTCAGATTTCACATCTTTCGAACTTTTAGGCCCACTTGCACAACGATTCTTAAATTGAATTAAGATGTATTTAACGAGAAATAATATATTAAACACCACTAGCGTCTTGCACAACGAAAATTTTGTCGAGTAATATGATTTAAGAACTGTCAAAATTAATCACCGAAAATCGGCTGTTAAGTGGCTAATTTCATTTAAGATCTGTCACACTGATGTTGGCATCTTGTCATTAGCGACGAAAATTATCTATAATTATATAACTGGACCGGACGAAGCAGCAGGGGGAGGCCTATGTCCAGCAGTGGACGTCCCTAGGCTGACATGATGATGATGATGATATAACTGATGACAATGTACCTACTTGTGTTATTGTTAACCCTAGAATCCTACACTATTTGGCGCACATGTTATTCCTACACTGGGGTGCTGGAACACCCCATAAAAAAAATGACTGTAATCCTTAAAATAAAAAAAAATATTCATGTAAATACGCTTTATTAAACATAATCGGTAACTTGAGATCACAAATCAGCCTTATTACACAAAGTTAAATGTAGTTTGAGCAATAGCGCTTGTAGGATTTGGTCCTTTTTTGAGGATCACTGCAATGGACTAAGTTGGCATCCGCTAACGGTCCTCCAAATGTTCATGTATCAGTTCCAAACCTAATTTCAAAACTGTCTGCTGAAACTTTATATTTGGCTTATTATTTGATCTTGAACACTTGTAAAGAACCCAAGAATTACAATTGGTCCCAACTTCTATTTCTTCCTCGCCAGATTTGTGGTCTAGAATAGAGCTTATTTCTTCGTAATTCAAACCTCTGACAGCCATCCGAAACAAAATAAATAAACTTCATTGAATTTTACCTTCATAATATGTAAAAATATATGTATTTAATTCATATAAGACTATTGTTTTAATAAATAATCAAATTTAATAACTTAGTACATATAAATGCATCAATCGTAATAAATAAATAATCTTACGATTTTACTACACTGGGGTACTGGCGTACCCCACAGTACTTATACAGGCGACCACACAACGCGGTCCCTCGTCACGGTATTGACGTAACGCGAGTGGTTGACACCAAACTAAAATACTCCGACGCGCGAATTCGTGGATATTAAAGAAATTGAGATATTTAGAAAACAAATCGGTGTGGGATGCACCTGCACCCCATGTAGGGTTCTAGGGTTAATGCTCAAAAGTTTGTAGTTATTATTTGACAATTGTCATTTCGTTGCTAGGCGACGACAATGCGTTTTGTTTTATGCTCAAAGTATATTATAGTCTAAGGTTTTATGCGAAACCATACGCATAACATCGTTAAAATCGTAACAAAAAGGCTTCATGCCATGAAACAAAACGTAGAAACTACTTTACCGACCTCATAAAATGTTTAACTAAATCTAAGCGTTGTTGTCGTTGTGCAAGAGAACGCTAAATACTTTTAACTTAAATTATTTTATGCTGTTAATTCTGTTGACCAAATTTAAATTAAGGAGTGACTTAAATCAAACGTTACGCAAGTGGGCCTTAGTCTTGTTCTCGTTAATAATAGGTGTTTATGGCCGGGATTCGGGGTTCAAATAAAGACAGTCGTACTTTAAAACTTTTTGTAATGTCTCTCGAAAGGTATATGTTGGTACAAAAACTGTTTGAACTAATTTATAAAGACCGAGTCCCGTGCGCAGTTTTATACGTGGTTCCGTCTTAGGTGTGAGATCTTGACTACGTGTGTGCCGCGGCGACGGTGGCAGCGAAGCCGGCGGTCGAACTAGTTTTTGAATCATTGCGTTTTAAGGCGCGGCCGGAACATCCTGGGGGCCACGGGAAGCGGCAGATTCGGTAGATTTTATGTCGTCATCGAGTGGAGGGCATAGGTACTTCACCCCTCGACGATAGATATGTACCCGCAGTTGTATTGACCTCCGCTACGCGAGAAACTCCATCAGGCTCCGGGAACAGTCTTAGTACACGGCCAAGGCGCCAGTGTAGAGGGGGCGTGTTTTCCGCTTTGATGAGCACCATATCTCCTATTCTCAACGGTCTGCCGGCTACCTTCCACTTGGTACGTTGCTGCAACTCGCTAACGTACTCTATTTGCCAGCGCTTCCAGAAATGTTGTCTTAAGGACTCTAGTCTCTGAAACCGATCCAGTCTATTTATATTTGTGTCTATTAAACTCGGTGATGGCAGAGACGTCAATGCACGGCCGATGATGAAGTGACCTGGAGTCAGAGGTTGAAAATCATTAGGGGAGGAAGAGATGGGACATTAAGGGCGGCTATTAAGGATGGCTTCTACTTGACTGAACAAAGTTGCCAATGCCTCAAAAGTAAGGTGACTGTTGCCTAAAATTCGCTTTAAATGGAATTTTGCAGATTTAACACCCGCCTCCCAAAATCCTCCGAATTGTGGAGCATAAGCTGGTTGAAATTTAAATTTGATGCCCTTGTCTGATGCGAAATTTGCGATAGAAGAGGAATTTGATCCTAGAAAATCACCAATTTCCTTGGCCGCAGCAACAAAATTACGACCATTGTCGCAAAGAATTTCGCGTGGAACTCCTCTTCGAGAAATAAAACGACGTAAAGAACGAATGAAGGAGTCCTTATCAAGTTGGCTTACAGCCTCCAAATGAACACATTTGTATCTGGTACATACAAAAATAGCTAGATAACATTTCGTTATTTAACAACCCCTACCCTTTCTCTCTGCAATTAAAAATGGTCCAGCGAAGTCCACACCAACACTAATAAAAGGATAATCGGGTGTGACGCGCTCAGACGGCAGCGCACCCATTAGAGGAGTAGTTGTCTTAGCGGCGGTTCGGCGACACACCACACATTGTCGCGCGGTAGTGCAAGCCAAGTCGCGACCAGCGACTGCCCACACGAACTCTCGGATTGAGCCCAACAACAACTGAGGGCCGGCGTGAAGTAAACGCAAATGCACCTGTTGGAATAGTAGTCGGGTTAGCCTATGTTTGGAATGTAACAACATAGGGTGTCACTTGTCGAAGGAGAAAAATGATGACTTGAGCCGACCACCTACGCGTATAATGCCTTCGCTGTCAAGAAAGGGATTTAATGAAATTATATGATTTTTAGAACCAAGAGATTGCCTAGTGCGAAGAAGTCTCAGTTCCGCTTCAAAACTATTGGCTTGAGATAATTTAACTAAATGTTTAAATGATAAATCAAGTTCCTCGGGCTGTAAAATACCTAATTGTTTGTTGTTTACGTTGCGACAACTGTGAATAAATCTCAATAGATAAGCGAATGAGCGTTGCAGTGTTTTAAGTTTAGAATATTTGTCCAGTTAATTGTAATTTTAGTACCTTATAAAAAATAAGGTGTAGCTATAAATAGTGCTCGCTTATATTAAGAGCACTGTTGATGGCCTAGCCACAATACCGCGCAGAACCTGTAATAGTTCTATCTCTAAAATGTTATAAATTCACGTGACCTGTAAATGTTTGTCCCAAATGGCAGTTTCGTCTAGAATAGGGTTTTGACTTTGTGGTAAACAACCAAGTGCAGAAATAAATATGTCTTTTATGTCTTTATTCGATTTTGTTTATGTCTGCTGTATTTGAGACCACAGCAGCATTGAAATTAGCAAAGGTTACAAATTTTATTTATTTTATTCCTAGTATTTTTTATTTTAGGTGGAAGTGAATTTATAAAACCGTGGTCTATTTCTCGATGGAAAGAGCAATAAAAATTTGTTTGTACTCGCAATAAATTAAAGCAGGTTCAAGCATCAAAAACCGTTTGAATGAATCATAACTTAATATTTCAACGGAATTTACATGGGTACAAGTCCTAAATTATGATAAGAACTAAACCCAAATTGTTATCAGATCGTACTAAAATGAATTCCCAGGAAATCCTACAAGGAAACCAAGCTGTTATATATTTCTCTTTTATTCACTGATTATCATGAAAACTTAATTAAGATTATAATAAAATTGTGTTATCTCAAAATGATCCAGAATTTGCCGACTAAGCTTGCGTGCCGAGGTATAGAATATGAAGTAGAAAATGAAATAAAATTCTTGGAGAGATTAAAACTATGAACTTTGTGAAGGAAATTATTGTATATTTTGGTTTATAATTTCATATTCTAGTTTTGTAAACGAGTTTGTGACTGTCAGTGTGTCATTCAAAGTCGATAATTAGGAATATTTTTGTTATTATTTTCTTTGTCTTCTGGTTGTGTATAAATTGTTTGCATCGCTCGCTGCTTTTGATATTTTAGGACCGCTTTATGGTCCAAATATTTCATGTAAAATTTCTTTAGCTCTATATAAATAAATTTTCAGAAAAGTAAAAGAAATTGCTGATTGTATAAAATCGAAAATATGTGACCTTTTTTTATTTTCTGACAAGTGAAGCTTTCACATTTGTTGAATAGACAAAAATACACTTTATATTTTTACAATGTTACAAGTGCGATGTTTTGTTAAAGAAAATAAGTATGTGAAAATTATTACTATAAGCGATTTCAAAATAAGACATTTTGAGCCTCAATCAAATGTAACTTATTGTGTGAAATACTTAAAAATCGTAATAATTCACCTACTGATAGCATATCTTAGCTCGAAATCTACCACTCGGTCGTTTATCCAACTACGTTCCCTTAGGCCCGCATTCAGTGGTCATGCAGTAAACATGCCCAGGTAATTAGTATTGACAATCTTAGAGGGTGCGCATCTGAGTATGGAACAATCGTAGACACTGGCTCCGATCATTTGACTCTATCGGTACGGTGGAAAACTAGGACAAAGCTCGCACGATTTGATTTAGACTTTTGGGCATCATAAGTAGTCTCTACGGGGCCAATACCTGACATGTAAACTGGTGGTTTATGCAGATAATACAATAGCTGCAGAAGCATTTCATTGAAGTGAGTTCATAATTCAGTCAGACCATTTTGTCTTATATTACAATTATAATGAAGAAGGAGAAATACATTGAATGTTAGTTTGTTAGTACGTTTTCGTCGAAAGTTTCATCGAAAACTATATTCAAACACTTTATATAAGTATCTTTATATCGAAATTATTGTATGTTTATAGTTTATATGTTTATATATCTAAATTATTGTTTGCAAGCAGATGCGCAGGTGTAAGTTTGGTGCAATGTGATCGCGTCCCAATGTTTCCCGCCACGCCGCCGTTGTCGCCGTGTCGCATTGAGTCGTCGCACCCAATCTGCGTTCTAACCTGAATAATTCATTGCCCAACGTGAACGTTTGTAGTAGAGGAGACGTGGTACATCGACCTTCACCGGTCTGATAACCAGATGAGACGTATTTTTTATGTAATATAATTTATAAACAAATATGTCTATAATAACTTGCCTATCAAAAAGTGCTCATAGCTATTTTAAAATTCAAGTTAATTGTAATCAACCGCAAATATAACTTTGTCGTTTATGCAAACACTATGGAAAACAAAGTTATTTTTGGTAAATGAAAAAGTGATAGTGATATTTGGATAGGTGAAGATAAAGGGTATGTTAAGTGTTAAGGCTGATGCTAGTAATTAATAAACGTACACGGAAGTAATATAGCAATAAAGATCTAACAATTAGATTAAGTCTCGTACTCTAATTGTTCCGCTCGCTCGCACGCTCCCGCACGCTCCCGTAAGGGTCCCGTAGTTCAGGTATCCACATAACATACCCGTTACCTTCACTTAACCAAATATCACGATCGCTTTTTCATCACCAAAAGTAACTTTGTTTTCCATAGTGTTTGTATAAACGACAAAGTTATATTTGCGGTTGATTACAATTAACTTAAATTTAAAATAGCTATGAGCACTTTTGGATAGGCAAGTTATTATAGGCATATTTGTTTATAAATTATATTACATAAGAAATAAGTCTCATCTGGTTATCAGATCGGTGAAGGTCAATGTTCTACGTCTCCTCTTCTATTGACTCCTGCCAGTTTTGAAAATCAACAGAAAATGGAGCGTCTACACAAATACAAAGGAGTCAAAATTATAAAACTTTCTTTGAAATTACATTTCGAACGGTCCTGCGGCTACTTCTTATTTGTGCGTTTCTTTATCTTAAATTTGAATTTGGAAATTGTTGTCGACCTGTACTCGCAGATAAATAACTTTTTAATCAACGAGTACGAGAAAATCAAGCTATTACTATTTTGATTTTGCATTTGTTACTTTTAAAATTGGTTCTTTTGTCAGATTCTATTGCTTCTGTTCTTGTCATCATTCAAGTCCGGTAGGGCTATAATATTGTATTACTTATTCACATACACAAGTGTCAAATTCTATAGACACCCACCACACCACCACGCAGAGTACCTTGGTTCCGCGCACCACTGACTCTAAGTTAAGTGCGTATTAAATCGCTTGTAAAACATCGTGAGGAAACCAGCAGGTCCTCAATGATGTTCTAACACAATTATGAAGTCTGCCGTCCCGCACTTGAACACCATAGTGGACTATGGCTTTACCCTTGTCAAAGTGTAACGAAGGCATACCCAATAGTTGGATAGTTTATACGCCGTGTATATTAACACACTATTTTCCTGCAAAGCAGTTACTCAGACGATGATATTGAAGCTGCCTAAAGCATATATTTTTCAAAATATAGTAAAAATAATAATCTTTCACCAAACATTTTACAGCATTACAATGTTACACATGTGACAGTTAGTTTTTAGGTAACAAATAGAGTCCCCCCCGTGGGATCTCCATCTTGTTGTGGTGGATGGGCTCAGTAACCGTGGGTTTGAGGTACACCCACGGTGAAGCTAAGCGGGATCCCGGGAGGGGACGCTCCACGTGGGCTTGGGTGAAGGTAGGATGCGTCCAAAGTGCTGGTGCGGGGGACAGTTCTGTCAGTCCCTCGCAGTCGGGTGCGGTCGCGGGAGGAGAGGCGTATCGGTGTTGCGTTGCCGCGCGCCCTATCTCCCACGACCAAATGGGGGCGCACCATCGTTGCGCGGCGGAACCCAACACCTTCATCCGTTGCCAAGGGGGTTTTGTTCGGGGCCCGCCTGACTATTTGGCGGGCTAATACCCGTCGGGGGGTTGTGACGAATGCTTCGGCGATGCCCGACCCCCCGACACACGGCTACATGAGAAAGTAAAAAAAACCGGCCAAGTGCGTGTCGGGCCACGCGCAATGTAGGGTTCCGTAGTTGCCCATACCTAATGACTTGCTGCAAAGGGTATTAATGTACAACAAATCCGACTGTTTATTTTGCTGAAAAAAGTAATTTTAATAACACTATTATAAGAACCTAAGTTTTGTTTAGAAAAGTACTAGGTATGTATCCAGTTATGTATTGTAAACATAAAATGTGGTTTCTAAGATATACTACTACTATACATACGTAGTACCGTAGTACATTACATACCAAACTACGTATATCTTTAAGATTAAGCCAACGCGCCCAATGTAAACTCTCAGAAATAGGTATTTATAAGTTAACCGACGATTACTCGTAAACTAGTGATATCTACTTAGCCGTGATAGTTTTCCTTTTAAATTCGTTATATGTACTACATTTGTGATTTTTTTCACCACTTCCAAATTAATAGTTTAGCCGGCAGAGGGGGGGGGGACACTTGAGTCTAACGATTTTTTTCACTTCAAAGCTTGATATTTGACAAACCAATCACTTGATCGAAAAATGATTTGAGCAAACTAATAATATTTTTTTAAACCTATCCAATGATACCCCACATGATGGGGTACTCAACCAAAAAAAAATCAACCCCACTATATATGTAAGGGAGAAACCCTTAAAAAAATATTTTCCTAAATTTTATTCTACAGTTTTGTTGCAATATCTTATGTCTATATTCATGTCAAATATCAGCTTTCTAGCACATGGCGTCTTTGAGCTAGGCTGCGGACGGACAGACGGAGCGACATGACGAAACTATAAGGGTTCCTTGTGGACTACGGAACCCTAAAAAAGGTAACAAATAGAGTACATCGACCTTTCCCAACGACCGTCATGTTGTAGTGCTATAAAATATTGGCTTTGACGACGAAAATGCTAAACTAAAAGAAGTGCTTTAGGAAACTTCTATATCATTGCATGAAAACACACTTTTCGGGATAAGAATGACTGACTACAAGGTGTCTACAAAGCCGCTGAACAAACAAAAACCTGAAAAAGGTGACAACTGACGCAGTACCCTGAAAAGCTTAAATATTACGGGACCGAACCAACACCGGCTAATTAACACTTGCTTAAATCACTTAACCCTTTGTGCAGTCATTTTACTTTTCATTGATTGAGTTGTGTCCTATTTACACTTTTGACTGTTGGTGTAGTTCAATTTATCATCCACTGCTGATTACAGTTGACGACAACAATCATAGTAATATATATGGCGAAGACTTATGTGCGGATGACGTAGGATGCCTCAGCACCGCAATGTAGAGATACTTGATCCAATTAAAATTTAACGAGAAAGAGTATGTTTTACGGGATAAAGATTAAAGCTAGTATAATGTTTGGTAACTAGGAATAAACAAAAGCCAATAATACGTCAGAAATAAATAAGGAAGGCTTTTGGGTGTAACTATTGTATGGGTGTCTTAGGGTTTTTAATACTCCCTTTCTAGAAACGCTATCGAAATAGACAGATAAAAAGTATACTACATAGTATTATTAATAATATTAATTTATTACACAAAACAATCGGTAAATGAACAGCGATAGCCGAGTGGATATACCAACAGACTGCCATGCAGAGGGTATCGGGTTCGAATCCACGGCGCGCACCAATGACTTTTCGGAGTTATGTGCGTATTGAATTGTTAATTATCGCTTGTCCCGTGCCTCGGAGAGCACGTTAAGCCGTCGGTCCCGGTTGTCATGAAGATCTTTGACAGTCGTTACAGGGCGTCAGTACCTTCTAAACAAACTGACACTGGTCTAAACCATGGGATATCGCTATCCCTTTGGGTTGCGGAGGTCAGACAGGCAGTCGCTCTGTGGAAAAGCTAATATTCAGCCAAATCCGGTTAGACTAGTAAGCGGACCCCAGATTGAAACTGGGATAACGCTAAGAGAAAGAAGAATCGGTGAATGAAGGTGATTAACGACTTGATACGATACGATAACTACTTCAGAATTATATTAGAAGGTAAAATCGAAGGAAGAAGAGGAAAAGCACGACCTCGACGAAACTATGTGGCACAGTTGAATGAATAAGCCGGGGCGGATCGTATAAAGACTTCAAAGAATGGGCACAAAACTGAAAGCAATGGCAATTGCCTGCTCTTCTGCTTTCATTTAAGCTGTTGCCCATCGACAACAGCTTAGAAGCAGAAGAAGATTAATTTGTAAGTTCACGCAATTTTGCTGAGCTTTTCCTACTGATCAAGGACGAAACGGCACATCAGGTAAAAGTCTGTCTCAATGTTGTCAAAATAATGTTACAAATCGATTTCAATAACTCAGTGCCCATTATTTTGTAATTTAAAAAGTGGTCTTAAACTAATAGAAATTACTTATTTAGGCATAACAAGCACTCCAGATAGTGTTGAGTTTTAGAGTTTACACCTCAATCTACTCATATTTGCTCACAGACGACTCAATACAGGTACCTTAGTAAATTGGACCTTTAAAAATACGCCTTATTGGACTCATTTTTCTTATAAGTTTATTTCTGTTTGTTGTTTTGGTAAGTCCCAATGTTACAACATAACGTAACATCATGACTGTTTCTTTACAGGGTATAAGCACAAATGTATATACATAGACCAATATTTGATTGGTTTTGTTACAGATTTATATAGTAAGCAAGCCTATTTAAACATAAGGATGATAATGCATGTAACTAACAATCAGTTCCTAGTAAAAAAATCTCTTTACAGACGGACTGATTTAAATTTATGGGTGATATCCATAAAAAAAACATGTTCAATCTTGCCTAAAATATGTCTGAAAAAGACTTCACTGTTTCTGCTGAGCTTATAATACTTACATAAATATTATATATAGGTACAGATGAGTGTTCAAAATTCAAACTTGGCCCTTCGTGACAGGAAATCAAATCTGAAGTCAGGCCATGCCCCTGTCAAGTTCACAATCCCTCTCCGAACAAAATTCGTTGTGTACCGGAAGGGTTGATATAATAACTACCGGCCTACTTTGATTGCCCTTAGTGTATATTATTATTTGAAAATGTTTGGCACGAAATGTGTTGTAATTTAATAAGGGAAAATGTTTGAAAATGCATTTAGAACTTATTTTCCTAAACTGAAGATCTCTTTATTAAAACTGTGGAGCCTTATCATTCATTCTTAAAATACCTGCCTGCAGCGAGCGGTCATTTGTCGTATCCTACAGTAAAAAAATGTCTAAAGAAAATAGCCCACACTCTATTCTCAAACCTACCAAGTATACGCGAAAAATCATAAAATTTGCCGTGTCGGTTCGGAGGAGTTCAATACCAAACACTGTGATTCGAGATTTTTATCAAAAAGTTAAAATTACATCATGTGTACCATGTGCTCGTATTTTCAAGTCAACTATTATAATTATAACGTTATTCCGAAACTACAATGCTCGGACCGTAGGAGTTCAGAGTACAAAATTTTCTAAACAAAGGAAGGAAGTAGTTAGGTCCTATATTTCAGATGAACAATAGGGACGGTATATAATTTTCCTTTGAAATAATACTGCTTTTAATACAAAAGGTCATTCTACTTAGTATTTGGTCTTTGTCTGTTATATGATAGAGCGTATACAATCACTTCTAGGCTTTATAAATAGGTTCAGTGAATGGAGTTGATTTAATATATTTACTGTAAAGTAAGTAGTATTTAGTTGAGACTTCAGCAAATGATATTTTTGATGGGCAAAACAGTAAATAGTGTAATAAATATAAGAAAATAAAAATAATATCATCAATTTATTTGAAGAAAATCTAGTCTTTGCGATTTTCGATTTCTGCTAAACATTTTGCTTAAAAATACACGCATATTCAAAATGCATATTTTAATTTACGGCGATTATTCTACACAGTTTGCATTGAAAAATATTCGATATGCTGCCTAATAAAACTTTAAACTTGAGGAAGTATCTCTAACTATGTAATAAATTCTAAACAAGACTTTGCGCATCAACCGACCAATTTGCTTATGTAAACATAAAACCATAGTGTTGAATAAAACAAATCGCAAACACCTCCGTGGAATCAACAGACTCCTTTTTGAATCATGTATGAAACGACTGGCCCTTCATGCTATACTTGTTTGCTTACCTGTGAATTTGTCAGTTTATCATACCTTCCCCTCAAGGATATCACCTCAAAATGTCTCATTTAATATAGATGACTTTGTTCGCTGCTTTAGCTTTGTCGATTCTGGTATGTGTGCCGCTATTACGTCATTCCCATGGTATGTTTGTATCACATTTATACTTCCGGCTTATTTATAAAAGGTAACATCATAATATGTTGGTGGTGTATTTAGTAGCACATTATTTTAAACTGAAATTGTAGCCCCAATGTATTCTATATTTCAGCATATTTTTTGGCAAATAAAAGCCTGCCATATTTAAATTAAATACACCTGTATCTGTCATTAAATGTATTGTACAAATCTTACATAAGTATTCTCAATATGAATATGACGGCGGATTGCTTGATTCTTGGCCGGTATCAACACTTCACATCACAGTTCGTTATAAGTTCACACCAAATCAAATCTAACAAAACTGACTATAACTATTTTGTATTACTGAACACGAAACGAGTGACACTTTCTAGGTACTTGTTGCCCGCCCGGAGTCTCCAAGAGAAGTGATAGTTGTCGTTGCTCCGTTGAATATCAATCGTCATCTCCCCTGTTCAACTCTAGCGAACGTCACTAGACTCTGTCGAAGCGCGCCACCTTCGCACTTCCGTTTCGTAGTCAATCGACGTCCTGTACTGACGACCATTCCGTTACGGCCATTTTACAAGACACACGTCCCTGTGTGTTAATCTGTAACAAAATTTTACACGCACAGTATCATATTGCTCAGTCACTCCTGACTTAACCCAGGTAAGGGTTGAATCAAACCAGTGTTAGGATTCTTTCAATTTAAATTTTATACAAAATTACCTATTTCATTACATTCTTTACTATTATAGGAGCTGGATTCAGAGCATCACTGACAATACAGTTAATTACCATAGACTCACGTTATAATCAAATCAAATATCTAAAGCTCTACATGTGATTCATAACCGTTCAGTAACCTCCAGTTACTAAACCAGGACTTACACCAGTCACTCGGTTGCCACCCATTTATCACATTCTCACAAGGATCGCCAAGTCCCTCCTGGACTTTATGGTTTCCTACGAAACCCATTTATCTGCGCATCCTCACAAGGATCGCCAAGTCCCTCCTGGACTTTATGGTTTCCACGAAACCCCAACACCAGAGTTGTCTGCCTACCGCGTACTCACGGACAACTGCCTTCACAGTTGTATTGAATCCGATCTGTACTGCTTTGCGGCTACAAATAAACCTCTGCCATTGAATCACACAACCAATAAAACGCAAGAGTCATCTGCCTACCTACCGTGCACTCACGGACAACTGCCTTCACAGTTGTATTAAATCCGATTTGTACTGATTTACGGCTATTACGGCTACAAATCGACCTCTGACATTTAATCACACAACCAATCAACATGTAAGCCTAGTTTTCTACTGTCTTGTCAGTATTAAGGTTCACAATTTGAGATTTAAGATCGTCAGTTATGCTCTGATCCTCTGGCACAAAGTTTCAGTATCAAAATCAATAATCAGGCAACTCAAAGTAAAACTGACATTTCACTATCGCTGTATCTCTCAAGATATTATTTCAAACCAAGTAAACCATAACACTTAAGCTCTACATGTGATCATGGCTATGCATAGCCCAGTAACCTCCAGTTACTCTACTTTCTGCGAACCTCACATGGGAACATGACTGAAACCCGACCTCCACTAGAGCTGACTGCAATACCGCCTACTCACGGACTACTAAGTTAGTAGACGCCGATTTCTACCGAGCTACGGCTACACGTCAACGTCTGGTACGGTCCGATCCGATCATCATGTAAACTTAAACACTTTCTTCAATATCAGAACTACTTTGATCTACCTCAATTTGGTCAGTTGTACTTTGACTTTCAGGCATTTAACTCAACCTGTCAAGTACGTACTTATAGTTACGCTTAGAATTAAGGGCTTTGCGATCATAACGATCATCGTAAAGAACTTCTGTGACCTCAAATGGGCTTTTATACTTTAAGATATTTCAAACCAAGTTAACCAAAACATTTAAGCTAAGGTCTTTGGACTCTATATCTTCTAACCAAACTCCTTTAATAAACTACCTTCACTTTCATTGCCAGTTTCGGCCAAATATGCTTTAGCTATACCTACCAGTTACCAGGCTCTTCAAAGCCACATACAGGCCTCACACAGGCTCCGCGCCTCACACGGGCTATACTGGCCACCAAGTCACACTCGCCACCAGGCTGTGCCGGCCGCCAGACCGCGCCAGCCGCCAGACCGCGCCAGCCGCCAACCCGCGCCAGCCACCATGCCGCGCCGGCCACCAGACCGCGCCAGCCACCATGCCGCGCCGGCCACCATGCCGCGCCGGCCACCATGCCGCGCCGGACACAATGCCGCGCCAGCTACCAGGCCGCGCCGGCCATCAGGCCGCGCTAGCCACCAGGATTACCCAAAAAGGAAATAATGTACCATTAGTATTTCAAAGATTCCTCTCATTGTATTCCCAATACTGTCGGCACTTCGTAAATTTTAAGCGATTATCAAATTCGTTTACGACTTCAAAACTGCACAGAACGTAAATCCCGTCCATACTCTCAATGAGCTATGCCAAAACTGGATTTGACCACCGACAAAAACTAAGACCAAATGCGAACATGGCGAGAACTGATAAGCTACTTTCGGACAAACTGATTTCCTTTGGCTACATAGAGGCAACGACTACAGTTCTGAGACAACCAATCGACAGTCTATGAGTACTTACAGATTCTCGCAACACGCTCTTTTCATACAACACAGAAACCAGAGATAGATAATATTAGCGATCAAACATCAAATGAGAGCTACTTGAGTAGCAGGGTATCCGTGGTTCGATCAACAACCACACTTTAATGTACTTCGCTCTAGGATTAAGAGAAAATTCTCGAACAGCAATACTAGTCGTTTGGCCATTCCTGGCTCAAGTCGGTGTGCAATAATAGGTTCCAACTATGATCAAAATCATTACAGGTTTTGATGAAAATCACAACTAACTCTTTCTCTCGAAGCTGACATGTTGAGCAACACACGCACTCGCTCAAATAATAGGAAACTCATTAAAATATTTCACTGCTCATACTCTGACATCCATCGGGTCTTTAACATCACGCTATGAAACCTCCATCCGGTTACACAACACCACCCGGATAATCATCTCGAGCGTTTAACACAGTAATCTTAAATTAGGCTTGTTGAACATGTTGCTTTGGTTTTCCTTATCACATAGCAGACTATGAGAAAATCTTACTAGGCTGATACTCTAGCTATGTTAAGTTTACTACCAAGTATCTAATCAGTCTTTTCAGCGTTATAATTTTAGTCATAAGTAGATAGTCTAAATACGAAGCTTATCCTAACCTAATCATAAGCGATACAGCAACGGACCTTTCGCGTTCAAGACGATGGACAGCGTTTGTGATACTATGATAAATGCACTAATGGCTGTCTTGTTTTCCTAAAAACGGAGACTGACAAACACAAAAGCTCAAGGGTAAACTAGGCTAACCAGAAAGGCACTTTACCGGTCCAACCAAAGGCAACGCATGGCTAAACATGCAGCCGCACAAACGGCTTATCTTGTTTATGCAAATTTACACTGACGGTAATGTGGGTACCACAAAATTGTCACAACAACGACTAACAAAGTACCCATTTAATGATAATAAGGTTAAGCACACAATCATCACTAACGATCACTAACGATCACTAACCTAGTTCTACCTACAATGAAAACTAAAATCTCTGTAACTGATTATCGTAACGCACTACAATGATAACTCAATAATTTTCTTCTACGTCTGATAATTGAGTTTAACAGCTTCTACTAGAAATACTATCACTCCTAAACGTCCTAAGCATAACTTGAAATTGGCCAGAGAACTCGGGGCACCTGATAAAAACTCTCCGCGTATCACATGAATTAAAAAAAACACAGTTGGTAATTTTCACGAGTAAAATCTTAAAATTTAATTTAATTTTACTAGTGGTGCCATATAACAATCAGAGTAAGAAACATTTTAATGTGCCATGTTAAAAATTTATGCACACGAAGAAGCAGGTATAATTGCAACACCGAGATCGTCTGTACAACTCAGAATTACAACGAGTAACAGTGTCACTTTTTACTTAGGCTTTCATCACGTTTTAAACGAAAACCGTTACGTATTATCAACACCACGAGTCGATAAACTAATGGCGCTGGTAATATCTTTTGACTATGGTCAGGTTACACTAACCAACCAACCGCACTCGTCTAGACAGCACTGCAGTTCGCACACGTCTATTTAAGAAATAAAAGCTACAAGCTGTTCTACACAAAATCAGCACAGTCAGAATCAATAGCTCCGCACAGTCTTACACTTTGAACTTAGTATGTACGATTCGATTAGTTTACCACTTTAGCGCTGCTGCCCTGCGAAGGACAGCCTAGACCGGAGTTATTTTTACAGATTTAGCAGAAAACAACCGCAGCTGTGTGTTGGTTCTAAAACCAATATTACAACTGCACTAAAACAATAACTAGCAAGTTTCACTCAAACGCACTTGCTTGGAATAATGCAAGTCACCATGTACGCCCACTCTCGCTACTATTACGGTCCACAAAGCAAGACCGAGACAAGATTATCAATTTGCAAGCAAGCTTAATAAATGATCACAACGTTCGTGAGTGCGAGCCACCCTCGCATGAAGAAATAAAATTAATCGCTTTCTTTTTAACCAGCGTATCAAACTTAAAACCTCCGCTCGATATTTATGCTATAGCTAGGTCACAGTGGTAGTCAGTCAACCATACGCTAGCACAAAATACGACAAAGGTCGCGATTATATCGTTCAGTACTACCCACATTTTCTTTTGTCTTTTTCTTTAACTTTTGAAACGTCCGTAACTCCTACGGTGGTGTCAAGTAAAACAATTAGTCGCAAAAAAAATACAAAAAAGTTCCATTACTGAACATCAAATCCTTTTAAGCCATCAAAAAGAAGATTATTCATGAGATCATGCCATGGGAAACACGACACCGTAAAGGTCAAACGGTTCCACAACTCAGTGTCTCGTGTAGGAATCGAACCTACAACACTCGGTACGATGTGATGGCGATATCACCACAACGACCATGACATTTACAAGGTTAATACCTATAGGGTACTTACGGTTGACCTAGAATTGTCAATTTTGGTCAAAACCAAGGTCTTACAGCACAAGTAAAGGAAAAATTCCGAAAATTAAAAAAAGTTGAAAATTAAGGTTAATTTTGGTACTTACAAGTTTTCGCAAAAATCTAATTTTGACCATATCTTTTTATCGGGTTGACCCAGGACCCTAATTTTTATACACCTAATAGGAACCACAGACCTCAGTGTCTGGTATAAATTTCAATTTGCTAGGTCCACCCGTTCCTGAGAAAATCGGTGGTGACACACGGACAGACAGACAGACAGACAGACAGACGGACAAGAAAGTGATCTTATAAGGGTTCCTTTTTTTACCTTGTGAGGTACGGAACCCTAAAAACAGACAAAATACGCTGACCACGGTTGCAGTTGGCAGCTCATCTGATTCACCAGCATAGCAGTGTTAGCAGTCGCCCTCGCTCGCGCCTTGTGGTCGCGCTGGTCCATGATGCCACTTCTGATGACGGCGGATTGCTTGATTCTTGGCCGGTATCAACTCTTCACATCACAGTTCGTTATAAGTTCACACCAAATCAAATCTAACAAAACTGACTATAACTATTTTGTATTACTGAACACGAAACGAGTGACAGTTTCTAGGTACTTGTTGCCCGCCCGGAGTCTCCAAGAGAAGTGATAGTTGTCGCTGCTCCGTTGAACGTCAATCGTCATCCCCCCTCTTCAACTCTAGCGAACGTCACTAGACTCTGTCGAAGCGCGCCACCTTCGCACTTACGTTTCATAGTCAATCGACGTCCTGTACTGATGACCATTCCGTTAAATATGTATATAATGCACAATGTTTGCTACTACAAATGCTCCATGTTTTGTAATATATATTTTAGTACGAAATTTCCATCTATCATTTTAAAATGTTACAGTACAGTCTATGCATACAAAATAAAACGTTATGAGACTTGAAATAGACTATGTGAATAATAAGGTTGCTAAATGTACTATAAAAGGTAACACGTTTGCCTTGCGCGACGACTCACATCGAAATACATCACCGCTGTACGATGAGATGCAAAAATTCATGGAATTTTCTTAGAAGGTGTACAAAAGTGACTAAATATGTTGAGTACCATTTCGTGTCGTTAAATGTTCTTATTTTTATGAGAGTCTCAGACATGACTACGATATCATCAGCAAATCGAAGGTGAGTGATGTACTCGCTGTTGATGTTGATGCCGAGTCCTTAGAATAGCTTCCGAAGCATTTTCACAGCTGGTGCGCCGTCAGCTTTCAGAAACTCTGTAGTTATTCTGTCATCACCCGGTGCCTTGTTGTTTTTTAGTTGTTTTAGGGCTACATTAATCTCGTGCATGCTGACGTCCGGGATATCTTCGGTATAGTTTCGGGTCAATCCAGCTCTAGGGTCAGTGGCGGAGTAGTAACAGGTGTTCGTGTAGTCGTGTATAGCTTTCCATAGAACCGTTCGATCTCCTCCAGGAGCTAGGGTTTGGACGAGACAATTCTGCCATCCACCGTCTTCAGCTTTGTCAGCTGGCTCTGCCCGATAGACAGATCTCTTTGGAACACTTTGGAACTCTTATTCTATTCGATCGCCTCTTGAACACACTTAGTGCTGTATTGGCGGAGATCGCGAGTTAGAGATTAGAGATCTGCCTATTGAGACGCCGATATTTTGGCATGTCGTCGGAGGATAATTCTACGCCTCTCCTCTACGAGCTCGAGGGTCGGACCAAAGATTTTATCAGCTCTTTTCTTCGTTTTGGGCTTAAAAAACTTTAAGCCCGTTGTATGAATAGCATCCATGAACCTGTCACTGAAGTCGTCCACATCTACGCACTCTCTCAGGCATTCGAAGCGGTTTCGCAGTTCATGCTGAAAGCTCTCGGGGTTTTGGATTTGAACTGGTGCTAGTCGGAGCGTGGACTTCATCAATCTCGTCCGTTTGAGGATAGGACTAATACTCAATGTGCCTCTTACCATTCGGTGATCGCTACCCGCTTTAAGCGAATTGATCACGGAGACATCATTGAATATTTGCCGCTTCGTCGACAAGATGAAGTCGATCTCGTTTTTGGTAGCACCGTCTGGACTTATCCAAGTCCACTTGCGGCATTCGGGTGTTTTGAAGAAGGAATTCATCATGAAGAGTCCTCCCTTTTCCATGAAGCTAGCCAGCAAGTGACCCCGCGAGTTCCGATGTCCATATTCAAATTGCCCCTCTCAGCGCATCACCGCTTCGTTTGCCCAGTTTCGCATTGAAATCTCCCATGACAACGGTGCAATGGGTTTTGAAGCCATGTATAGCCCGAGATATATCCTTATACATAGCTTCTACTTCCTCATCGGGGTGCGTCGGGTTGGAGCGTAGACCTGTATGACCATCAACGAATATCGTTTAGATACTCTGAGTACCCTGCTCGACACACTCGATATATTTACCATGACGATGAACCCGACACCACCTTGGGACTATTGGTCGTTCTCCCGGTAGAAGAGTAAGTGACCGGAATTGAGCACTATCGAGTCCTGACCCTGTCTTTGGACCTCAGATAGGCCTATAATATCCCATCGTAACTTGCTCAGTTCTTCTTCCAGCTCGGCAATCTTCTCGTCGGTCCACAGTGTGCGCGTGTTAAATGTTGACAGGGCTAGTTGCCGTCGGTGATGGTAGCAGGATCTCTGCCGGAGATTCTTAGCACCCCTTGCTCCGCCGTTACCATGGTCGCTACCTGAGTCAGGAATATCGGGGCCGCCGGGGACTAGGGGCCGTTTTTATTGTCGTGACTCATTCTTTGGGGGTATTTTGCTGTAACCGCAACGCCTGGCAGACGTATTGGCGATCGTAGTGGCGGAAGTCTTTGATACTAGACGCTGCTGCCCGTCTAGTATATTTACATTTACTTCCGCCTTACTTTGGATGGTATGACCGCGATCTTCCGGTTGACTGACTGCACTGGTGGATCCCAGGGGGTGGTGGGGTCGTCACATCCCGACGCCACATAATACTATCACCGGCTGGCAACGACAAACACAACTAAGCTTTTACCTACAAATAAGTGGATATACCTTGCCATGAAATACGCCATAGTTCATTTCAAATCTGCATTTAATCGCCATTTGCAAAAATTTATAACTTGTCTTTTAATGCTACAATTCCTATTGTATATTCAATATGCCTCTTTGTTATTATTAAATCCAATAATGCTTTAACAAAAATAACAAAGAAAATCAATATTCAATGGTGTTGCTTTATTACAGGGACGTAAAAAGATAACATCCAGTCCAGTTCGTTTCTATTTTTACGGGACGGAAAGAGAATTGTTAAAACTTTTTTTACAAACCTGTACAATATTCTTAATGAAGTTATAAGACCCAGTTATTTAATAAAAGTAATTTGAGCGAATATTTAGTGCAGTTAGACCACCGGTCCACCTAGTCATTCCCCATTCTCTTGTTTAAATTGCGACGATAAATTGGATTCCACGTCAAAAGACTATCGTTTCAATGATTCAGATTTTGCAACTAAAAGCGTTTTATTCCTATTCAATCCTGGATAGTGGCAGTAAAGAATTTTTAATCACGTCATACATTCTCTATATTGATTAAAATATGCTGTATGTTTTAGACTCGGATGTGATATAAGATTTGCAACGTTGTGCTACAAAAACGGATATAATCTATTGAAAAAAAATATGTAAAGTCTACTTTTAGAAAAACAAATTGAGAAGTATGTCTCAAAGATAACAACGACTAAAATACGAAAACAAAATTAATCTGAAATTAAATAAAACGTCTCAAAAGCAAACTTAAATTTTAAACCTGAAAGTCGTAACAAATATTTGATTTCACAAGTTTCGAGACGCACCCTAATATAAATCGTTTTAAGTATAAAAGGAAGTATGAACAAAACCAAAAATGATCTTGATACCAAACATTAGGTATGTCATATTGGTTTATTACTGTTTGAACAGGCTTTATAAAGGTCAGTTTGCTCTGTCTTTGGCCGTTTACCGGACTCTGTTAGGTTTACAATGGCCTCTGGCCTATGGAATTATATGACAACAGGTTTCTTTGCAAACAGTGTATATATTTTGTAATCTTTAGCCAAAGGCGTTTCTATCTGTGTACATAAGTGCTGCTCACAGGTGCCGCTGTTATAAGTTTGTGTTAGCATATAGCTGATTTTCATAAATATATTGTGATACGACAGTTAGAATGTTTATTTCTTTGAACTTTTCTCTTAGAGAAACTCTTGGAACGAGGTTATAAATTCCCCTTACAGCTCTTTTCTGCAGAACGAATATTGTATTTAGGTCTGCAGCATTCCCCCAGAGAAGAATCCCATACCACATTAAGCTATGAAAGTAACTGAAATAAACTTTTCTAGCTGTTTCTAAATCTGTGAGGCGTCTAATTGTCTTAACTGCATAAGCTGCAGAACTGAGTTTGCCCGATAGCCTTTCTATATGTGGACTCCATTGTAGTTTGGTGTCCAGCATAATACCCAAAAACGTTGTCTCGACGGGCTCGATCCTAGATTCATTAAGTTGTACATTGGTTGTAATATATTTAACATTGGGCATTGACAATTTTTAATGTTTAGTTGTCTTAATATACTGATTTATTTAATTATTATTATTGTATGATTAAGTTGAATATTGACATGATGATTGAATACCTAATTTAATGTTGTATGTAGATATGTATTCCCATTGTAATTTAATTTAATGTTGAAATTTTAGTGTCTTATAATGAATGTGTTTCTATGAGTTTATGCTTGAAATAAATGAATTATTATTATATATTATTATTAAGTAATAGATTATTTACATTAAACCAATTAACAACTTTAGAGAGTGCATTGTTTACTTCGTCAAAGTTACTCTGTCGTCGTTTAATATTAAAAATCAAAGAGGTATCATCCGCGAACAATACAATCTCATGATTATTCTGTACGTAATAAGGTAAATCGTAAATATATATCAAGAATAGAAATGGTCCGAGAATTGAACCCTGCGGGACACCCATTTTCAAAGCAGAACCTGGATATATCTTACCATTAACCTCGACCTTCTGGATTCTGTTGCCCAAATAAGAAGTTAGGAGATCGAGAGCTTTATTCTTAATGCCGTAATGATATAGTTTCCTGGTAAGAGTATCATGATGAACACAATCAAAGGCTTTAGACAAGTCGCAAAATATACCTAACGCATCTTGCGACTTCTCCCAAGCTGCAAAAATACTTTTCAGTAACTCAATTGCTGCGTCAGTAGTTGAACAACCCCTCGTAAATCCAAACGGTTTCTTGTGAAGAAGATTATGTTTATTGAAATGACTAAGCAACTGATTAAGAAATAGTTTCTCAAAAATTTTGCTGGCAATACAGAAATAGGTCAAAAATTGCAGACATGGAAGACGATTTGAGTGACTCTGTAGTTACAATGGGTATATTGGCAAAATCTTTTCAAATTCTGTCGCTACTTCCAAGTCCTCTGTAATACTCACATTATTGATATTTAGTAGGTAGTCACGACTGCGTGCTTTGGCTCTACCAGTTTCGCTATTGATCACATTCCAAGTTGCTTTTATGGTATTTTTAGCGCTTTTTATTTTATTTTTCAAATAAATTGATTTTGCAGCATAACAAGCTTGTCTAAATGTTTTGGAGTATTTTTTTACATAATTAATAAAGGCTGGACTATTACTAAAAGTTTTTATATTATAAAGTTCATATAACCTAATCTGAATTTTATGAATGCCTTCAGTTGCCCAAGCACTAAACATCAGACGGTCAATTACATTTATTTTTTTAGGTTTAAATACAGTAGAAAATTCATCATTAATCAATTTAAATAATGAATTATATAACTGATCCGGACGGTCATGAAAATAGGCAACCAACGCATTTTATTTGATAATTTATTTTTAAAAACTCCTAATTGGTTTTCATTTATAGGTATAAAATTTATAATTTTTGTCTGAATCTTAGGGCTATTTCTTGAACAACAGACTTACTGCCTACAGTGATCAAACTGTAACATATTAATTAAGGATTTTTGTAAAGGCTTACAGGTAGCACTTGTGGCAGTCACTCTAGCTGGTTCTAAAAAAGTATGACTTAAATTGTAAGATTTAAATAGATTTCGAGAAGTCAATTGATTATGAACATTGTTCTAAAATTTTAATGTTGAAGTCACCGCAAATAGCAACCGTTTTATGGCAATTATTAACTTTGCTTAGGGCATCCTCCATAATTACTATAAAACTTTCAAAATATGCACATGGAGGCTTGTATACACTCATAACAATGAACTGATCAAATTCGACACAAGATATCTCTATAACTCGCTCAACAGAGAGGCTTACAATATCAGACCTTTCTTTAAATTTTAAAAGTTTATTTATTATAATTAACGAGCCTCCTTAAATAATTTTTTCTCTGCTGAATGAGCTTGCAACCTGGTGGTTGTTGAAATTGAAAATGAACTGGTGGCTTTTTAGCCAATGTTCTGTAATACATAAAATGTCAATATTGTTACTGTTCATGAACAATTCCAACTCTAACTCCTTACCCATCAACCCTTGTATATTTTGAGCACCAGGTTAATACAATTTTTTAAATTATTTTTGGTACAATGTGTGGTTGATGAAAGTGTGTTTTTCTTACTTATATTTAAATATCAATGTCTTGTCGATGTTATTGTAAGAAATTGACTCTATTGTCTCATAACTTAATTTAAAGGATTTGGAACGGATTCTAAGCTTAAATTCAATGTCAAGTTAGACTGCTCAATAAAAACAGTGTTATCAGCCAAATTTTTGGCTGTGTTATTAATATGACGGCGGGTCCTCATGCCTCTCACCAGAATCGTAGTCGTCTTCCATTTATTGTGGCCGCAGACGTGGAAATAATAACTCGACACGGTAGTTGATACGCCCCTTTATTGATTTTAAGCAAAAGTTAAACGAATACACCATTGATTAACCCGATGTAGATGGATAGAAAACGCGGTGATCCCCTAGAATGGCGTGACTACCGTTCCCTTCGGCGTTTCGTTCCAAAGTGCCTCAATGGTCCGTCCTCACACTTTACGTCATAAGCGTCCTGACCTGTCAACCGTCTGTGTTGCCAATTTAAAATAATACTAACACACTATTACGTGTTATTCACGCCATCTAGGATTTCACCTAGGTACTAAACCTGACGTTTCCTCACTACAATTAACCAAATCAACTTCCGTAAACGTATTTTATCTGTCCAACTGACACCTTGCTCCGACACGGCCATCCTGCTGGTCACTTGTCTGCAAGTGACTTATCTGCAAGAGAAAAGTTACAGAATTAGGCATTGTTCTGCTCGGCCATGCCTGACCCACATTGTTCCATATTCATTAGGATTCGAGTAAAACAGATCTCGAATTTCAACACAATAACTTCAATGAAAATTGTTTACAGTAAGAGCCTCACAATGAATCACAAGGTGCGATACCGCAGATTTCTAAGAATAATAACAGACTTTAGTAACTGTACAAATCAAAAAACAAACAGAATTTATATTCAGTTATTATTGATACAGTGTTTACAATCTCAAATAATACATAAATACATTTTAAATTAGAAGGGACACAACATAAATCATCATCGCCTCTGACGATGGCACACTATACCAGTCATTCGCTACTCCCAGAGTAACAGGAACACAATCACAATTATCATCGCCTTTAGCGATGGCACGCTATACCAGTCATCCACTACTCCCAGAGTAGCAGGAACACAATCACAATCATCATCGCCTTTAGCGATGGCACACTATACTAGTCATCCACTACTCCCAGAGTAGCAAGAACACAATCACAATCATCATCGCTCTTGGCGATGGCACACTCAGTCATCCACTACTCATAGAGTAGCGGGAACACATCACAATCATCATCGCCTCTAGCGATGGCATACATAAGCACTCTTCGTCATTTTCGGCTGATAATGGAACATACATACCAATAAGGCCTTTCTAACAGATAAAGAATACTTTTTAAATGATTCAAAGTCAAAGTCAAAGTCAAAGTCATTTATTCATCTAGGTCACAATGTGACGCTTATGAACGTCAAATTTTAATATACATTACTTAATGCTTCTACATTTACATTTACTGCCCATTCGCAAAGCAATAGGTAGAACCACGAGAAAGAACGGGCAATAAAACTCGTGGCCACTCTTTTTAATCGCCAGTGTTACGAGTATGTTACATATTTTGTTTTTGTAAGGAGCTGCAACTGTTTCACATTGTAATTAATTACTTGTAAATAGTAATTAGGAACATACATAATACTTAAATAATTAATGCAGTTACCAATTTAACTGCTGTAGTAGCCTTCCAGTGTGAAAATTGTGTAACAGGAGCATCCACTTACGTCTAATGATGTAGGCAACTCGCAACCATGTTCATAACTATGGTGGAAATATATGTTACAGAAGTGACTGTATATGAATACACAAAATTACTAAAACATGAGTTTAAAGCCCATAATCACGAGTTATCTTCATCTTACAGTGCAGTAAAACTTTAATAAAATTAGTGGAACAACAATGCAAATGTAAATGTAGTACCTAAGTTGAATGACCTAATAATACATGAACAGTAATTTAAAAGAACTAGAAATATTATATAAAGATTAACTGACAAATGCAAAGTATCTATATAATTCTAATTAGGTATAAAGATCATGAGTTGTCTAGCGTAAGTGACCAGCTATCCTTATTACTGAAATAATCATTAATAGTATAATAACCTTTCTTAATAAGGCAGTCTTTTATTTTAGTTTTAAATGTACTAAATGGTAATTCTAAAATACTAATTGGTATTTTATTGTATATACGAATACCTAGCCCTACAAAAGAATTATTAACAAAAGAATTTATGTAAACGATGATAAGGGGCATATAACTTATGCCTGTTTCGAGTATTTATGTTATGTATATCGCTTTTTATGGTAAATAAACCTATATTTTGCCTAATGTACAAAATATAAAAGCGGCGGTAGCCCAGTGGTGTACGTAACGGACTGCCGAGACGTTGGTCTCGGGTTCGATCCCCAGGTACCTCGGGCACACACCTCTGACTTTTCGAAGTTATGTGTGTATTAAAAATGTTAATTATCGCTCGCTTAATAATGTGCCCGGTAGATGGCAATAGGCTCGCCCCCTATTACATTGGGACCGAAACATATCTGGCGAAGTATGGGTGTGTAATACACCTCTGCCTACCCCTTCGGGGATAAAAGGCGTGAAGATATGTTATGTTATGTGTTATGTACAAAATATTAGCAAATAAAAATTGCGAGGCTACTGTAAGAATTCCTATAGACTTAAAGCGTTCCCTAAGAGTATATTTTGCACCTAACATGTATATTGCTCGTACTGCTCGTTTTTGTAGAACGAAGATATTCTGAATATCCGCAGCTTTGCCCCATAACAAAATGCCGTAAGACATAACACTGTGAAAATAGCTAAAATAAACTAAACGAGCCGTGTCGATGTCAGTAAGTTGCCTAACTTTTCTGACGGCATACGCAGCAGAGCTTAGCTTTCCTGCAAGACATGCTATATGTGCACCCCATTGTAACTTATTATCTAATGTAATACCTAGGAACACTGTAGAGTCTACTGTGTCAAGTTCCTCCCTATCTAGCATAATATTAGGTCCCAGTTGTCTTACATTAGGTAAAGCAAATTTAACGCATTTAGTTTTCCTAGAATTAAGTACTAGGTTTTTTGCTTTAAACCATTGTGTAACTTGTAATAGTGCATTATTCACATCATCAAATTGATTTCTATTCCTATCTACTTTAAAAATAAGTGACGTATCATCTGCAAAAAGTACACCATCACAGATGTTTTTTAAATAAAAAGGTAAGTCATTAATATATACAAGAAATAGAAAAGGACCTAAAATTGAGCCTTGTGGAACGCCTAGCTGTATAGGTAATTTAGAGGATGTAGTCCCATTTACATCGACTCACTAAAATCTCTGCCGCAGGTACGAATCGACAACACTAAGTGCGGTTTTCTCTACGCCATAGTGGCGGAGCTTACGCAGTAGCGTGTCGTGCTGAACGCAGTCAAATGCTTTAGATAGGTCACAGAACACTCCAATAGCATTCTTTGATGACTCCCAAGCACTATAAACGTGTTTAATGAGAGCAACACCCGCATCAGTAGTGGATCTACCTTTAGTAAATCCGTATTGATCTTTGTGAAGCAGACTATTTAAATTAAAGTGGTTTAGTAGCTGGTTTAAAATAATCTTTTCAAATATTTTACTAAGTGCCGGCAAGATAGATATGGGCCTAAAATTATTAATTTCATTTTTACTGCCAGATTTGAATAAGGGTATAATTTTACTTAATTTCATCAAATCCGGAAATACGCCTAGGGCAAAGCATTGATTAAAAATTATAGATAGGTAAGGCGCAACAGTCTCAACTATAGTGCCTAAAATTTTAATTGAAATACCCGAAAAGTCACCGGTATTTTTAATATTAATTGAATTATATGCGATCAATACCTATATCTCGCGGGGTAACGTGCTCGAATCTAAACACGCTCTTGCATTCAGGTACACTGCTAAGCAAAAAATTTCCAGCGTCTAAAGATGATGATTGTAAACAGCTAGTAGTTGTTAAAGGTATGCTCGCAAAGAAACTATTGAACATATGTGCTACTTGAGCTTTATTGGTGACTAATAAATTGTTTTCTTTAAGGCGCTACCTCGAAGGTTAAAAAATCGTGCAGAGGTCATCGCTAAGTGTTAGCTATAAAGTTGAATGTCGCACGGTTTTTGACATGGCATGCCATCACGAAACTGTCTGAAATCTTATTTCGTTCATAACTCAAGTAATAATCGTTATAGAAAAAAATCGTTAGAACAATTCCTAATAAACTAGCTCTTTTTCCAGTGAGTAGCAATTTCAAGGCGAAAAGTTAAGTATTTTTTAAAATATCCTAAAAAATATTTAGAGAAACCATGTTTTTCAAATTAAAATTCTATCGAGCGAAAATCTTCCAATCGTGTATCTGTCCGGGCAGTCCCTAGATAAAGACCTGATAAATAATATGTAAAATTTTCACTTTGCTGGTGTGTCTGACTGCTTCAAAATCTGTAATCAAAAAGGGCATACATTTTCGAGGTAGCGCCTTAAGTTCAAATTGGTTTTCCCGTGGTCGTGCTCTTCCTGTTTCATTATTTATAATTTTCCAAATTTCTTTAATTATATTTGTTGAATGCTTAATTTTACTACTAATAAATTTAGATTTTGCCATAATACAAACTTGTTTAAAAATTGTTGAGTACTTTTTTACATAATCTCGAAAAGGTGTGTCAAATCTATGTTGTTTCATACCATATAATTCAAACAACTTGGCTCTACTTTTGTATATACCTATAGTGGCCCACTGGTTAAAAGATCCCATAGTACCCTTTAGTGTGACTGTTTTACTCTTGAAGGTATTTTGAAACTCATTATTTACTAGTCCAAAAAGTGAGTTATAAATTTTATTTGGATTTTGTGAGTTTAATATTGAGGTATTGAGTTTAGCAATAATATTGGTTTTGAATCGTATTAGACAATTGGTAGTCTGAGGCCTACATTCTACTGTACGTGATTTATCATATGTTGAACAGGGAAAACTAGCTATCTGTCCACGGTGATCAGAAGGGAGAGAACTAATTACTACTGGGTTTGTGGCAGCACAAAAACTAAATATGTTATCTAAACAAGTAGAAGATGTTGCAGATACTCTAGTAGGTTCACAGAATAGGTTACTTAAATTAAATGACTTGAAAAGATTCAGAAATCTAATACACTGTGAAGAGTTCTCTAAAATATTAATATTAAAATCGCCACATACTATAATATTCTTATTACTACATTTAATTTTATTTATAGCATCTTCCATAACAGTCTCAAATAGATTATAGTCACCAAAAGGAGGTCGATATACACAAATTACTATATATAGGTATAATTCCACACAGGACAACTCAATAGTGCGCTCAATAGATAAATTAACAATATCTTTACGTTCCTTACATTTTAATAAATTTGAAGTTATTATGAGAGAACCGCCTCTAATAGCCTGCATTCTTATATACGAACTCTGCACTGTATAATATTGATTTATTACAATAAGCTCATGGTTCTTTAACCAATGTTCAGTTAAGCACAAAACCTTAACATCATATTTTTCTAGAAATAAACTTAACTCTAATTCTTTGCCAGATAGGCCCTGCATGTTTTGGTGTACTATATTCAAATACTGCAGCCTAATTATTGTCCTATCTTGGAGTTTAAATCACAAGTCGTGTCAATAAAAACGTTGTTAGTACAAGTACTAACCCTATCAAATAAATTGTCAACACAAGGCTCTCTGCCTTGTTGTAAATTGTATGCTAATAGTTTAGCAATCTGTCGCTTAATATAAAATGGCAGATACATTGTATCTCTTGTTAAAGTAAATTTACTAATAAATTTATTAGCGTCAAAAAATAATATTGCGTCACTATGACGACAAGTTATATTATATAATAACATATTTAATGTGTGTATGTGCATGTTTTGTGTATGTGTTAAGTCATTTGAGTAAGGCAAAGCACATAAAATAAATTTACAACTAAACATGGAATTAAGGTCTAATAACATTTCAACACATTCTATGATATGCTGTCTTTTTACCGTTAAACTGTTACCAAACAACAATATGGCCGTACTACTCTCATCTAAGGAGTGCAACTTAATCTGATTAACTAAACTACTGTAACTATCCCCTGGCCTACAGTAATTTATAACACACTGGTTTGTATTCTCACTGAGAAGACTACCAAAATTATGACCTAGCCTATCAGAAAAAATGTAGGTTTTGTTAGTTGATGTTGATAACCTAGATTTAATCATATTTGATTGTGAAGAGGATTGGTTTTGTGAATTATCAGAAAAGTTCTCAGGTAGTATGGTACTCAATGGCTCTGCTGGGGTTGGAGTGTGAATGTGAGCACAAGGACATGAGAGCTTATTGGTCAGAGACTCATACATTTCTGCATTACATCTCACCAAGTCTACTAGCTCACCTGCCTCAGTAGAGGTATAGTAATACGCTTGCTCAGCTCTTGTTGAGAAGCTTGATATTTGTTAAATATTTCATTTAAGGTGCTCTCCCTAAGTACTAGCTCTTCCCTCAAGCGATGAGTGTCAGTATCATACACTACCCTACTATGTTCTAAACTTCTAGAGTACTTAGACAGTTGATTAAGTAAATAAATGCGCTCCTTTCTGAGATTTAAATTAACTCTATGCAATTTATATTTCTTCATAGATTTATGACATTTTTTAATTAGTTTATTAACTTTAATATAGCGTTTAAGTTTTTTGTGACTTGAAAAGCTGGGTGTCATAATAATGGTATCGTCCCTGGTCAGGTCTATTGTCACAACAGGCTCCGTAATACACACATGATCAGGCTCACTACTAACCAACTCATGATATAGACTGCAGGTATTCGCTATCTGTTCAATGCGTTTAAGAGTTTCTAAGTTAGAGATGGTGTTATGAGCTTCACTCAATTCTCGTTCTAGTTCAGCAACACGTCTCAGAGCTTCTTCATGAGTGTCCATACACTGTTGAAAGTTGGACACTGTCAATCGAAGTTGTTCATGTTGCTCAAGTATTTCGAGATGGTGTGTGTGCATTTCAGCCAACTGTGCCTTGAGTTCAGTATTCTTGTTTACTATTTTCTGTACTTCTTCTTCGCTGTCCTCCCTTTCCTGTAGCAGCTGGTTACACAGGATTTTAGAGCATTCCAATTCCTTAAGCGTGGTCTGTAGTTTGTCCTCCAGAACTGCCATCCTGCGGGTCATCATTTCCACAGACCTACCCCGTAGGCACCTGAAATATAAGGAAGAGTGAGTGAAGTCAGCTGAGGGCAACTATGAAATAGGTGGATAGAAAGTTGAGAAGGAAATATTGTAGGTAGATCATAAAAAAGAAAAGAGATTAAAATTGAATAAATTTAGGAACAGCTTATTTTAAATAGGTACTAAGTATTGGGGAATTTGATATTCTATTCATAGAAAAGTAATGAACATAACAAGTTTGATATATTTATAAAACAATAATATGCAATTAAGAAGATGAGTATCACTTATTGGTAATTTATTGTAATTCACTATAAAAATACAATGAATCTATGAAATATCAATAAAATTGGAATGTAGGTACTTATATAAATGGGTCTGTGTAACACTACACTGTACTATGTACTGTACTATTAATATTAATATATTTTATAATAAATAATTATGTATTGTGTATAGTGTGTCATGTAGTATATGGTGTCTGAAGCAAATGTTTTTCGTCATCGATTTTGCTTCCACAATTTGTCAAGCAAAAGGAGACAAACGGTGCCGCTGTGTATTGTAATTGACGTCGCTCACATATAATGAGCAGTGTTTATGTGATGTATAGTGTATTTTCGTTAGTAGTTTAAACAATAAAACAGTACAGGATTATGTAAAGAATAATGAAAACAATACTCCCCGGGTTTCCAGATGATTTTAAATCTCGTCTCCGTTATCCGTTACTTTGACAAATAGTCCGCCACAAATTTTCTAGCGAGGTTTTGTCAGTTGTTTTATTACAAACATCAGTGCTATAAGCACTCTTCGTTATCACCAAAACATGACGGAACACAACAATATTGTAGAAATACATCTACTCACACATACCACGCGCCACATGGGTCACTCGCCACACACAGGCCGCGCGCCACATACGGCCCGCGCGCCACACAGGCTACGCTGGCCACCAAGCCGCACCGGCCACCAAGCCGCACCGGCCACCAGGACGCACTGACCACCAGGCCGGACTGGCCACACGTTATTCTGAAACAATATTCATCACACAGTACCACATTGTTCAGTCATTCCTGTCCTAAACTAGAAAGTTTCAGTTTGTGGGCAGCTTATTTACGAAGTTCAATGAAATTCTAACAAAATCCTCATTTTATTTCAACTAAATTAGTGAACTACATTACCAACCATCAAAACAAAGAAAGTAATTAATATCAAAACTTTGCTCCACTACAAATTTTCAGTATCAAAATCAATAACCAGGAAACTCAAATAAAACTGATATTTCACTATCGCGGTATCTCTTAAGAACCTACTTCAAACCAAGTAAACCAAAACATTTAAGCTTTACATGTGATCATGGCTACGCATAGCCCAGTAACCTCCAGTTGCTCATCTTTACTTTCTGCGAACCCCACATGGGAACACCGAGTCTCTCCAGGACTCTATGGTTTCAACTGAAACCCAACCCTCGCACAGCTTACTGCTTACCGCGTACCCGAACTAATTACTAATTACTATTTATAAGTAATTTAGTACAATGTGTAACAGTTGCAGCTCCTTACAAAAATGAAAATATGTACCATAATATTGACGATTTAAAAGAGTGGCCTCGAGTTTTATTGCCCGTTCTTTCTCGTGGCTCTACCTATTGCTTTGCGAACGAGGCAGTAAATGTAAATGTAGAAGCATTAAGTAATTTAATTTTAAAATTGACGTTCATAAGTGTCACCTTGTGACCTAGATAAATAAATGATTTTGATTTTGATTTTGATTTTGACTCACGGACTACTAAGTTAGTAAACGCCGATTTCTACCGAGCTACGGCTACACAACAGCCTCTGGTACGTTCCGATCATCATGTAAACTTTAACACTTTCTTCAATATCAGAACTACTTTGTTCTACCTCAATTTCGTCATGACTAGTCTAAATACGAAACTTGTCCTAACCTACTCATTAGCGAACAGTAAAGGACTTTTCGTGTTCAAAGCAATGGACAATGCCTTTGACGCTATGACAGCGCACCACGGGAAACTATGCCTAACAAAAGCTTGTCGACGCAACGACAGCTATTCAGTTCCTGTCAATCTGCACCAATGGAAACGAGGGTACCTCAAGATTATCACAACAACGACTAACAAAGTACCCATCTTAATGGGAATAAGGTTAGGTATACAATCATCACTAACGATCACTAACCTAGTTCTACCTGCAATGAAAACCATAGAGTACTTTTGTATTACTATGAAAACTAAAATCGCTGAAAATGGTTAATATAACGCACTACGATGATAACTCAATCACTTGATAAATCGAGTTTAACAGCTACCAGAAACCTTGTACTGAAGGTATCTTCCGTTTATTGTATCACTCCTAAACGTCCTAAACGTAATTTGGAATTGGCTAGAGAAATTGGGGGCACTTCGGTAACATTCCCCGCGTATCACATGAATTTTAAAAACAGTACGTAATTTTCACGCGTAAAATCTTAAAAATGAATTTAATTTTACTAGTGGTGCCATATAATAATCAGAGTAAGAAACATTTTAATGTGCCATGTTAAAAATTTATGCACACAAAGAAGCAGGTGTAATTGCAACACCGAGATCGTCTGTACAACTCAGAATTACAACGAGTAACAGTGTCACTTTTTACTTAGGCTCTGATCACGTTTAAACGAAAACCGTTACGTATTATCAACACAACGAGTAGGTAAAATAATGACGCTAGCAATATCTTACGACTATGGTCAGGTTACACTAACCAACCCACCGCACAAGTCTAAACAGCACTGCAGTTCACACGTCTATTTAAGAAATAAAAGCTACAAACTGTGCTACACAAAATCAGCACTGTCAGCCGCAATAGATCCGCACAGTTTTACTCTATGAACTTAGTATGTACGATTCGATTAGTCTAACAACTTTAGCGTCGCTGCCCTGCGAAGGACAGTCTAGACCCGAGTTATGCTCTAGGTTTAGCAGCAAACTAACCGAAGCTAAGCTAGGTGTTGGTTCTAAAACCAATATAACGACTGAACTAGAACAATAATTAGCACGTTTTACTAAGATATTAAAAAGAAGATTACTCATGAGATCATGCCATAAGTACCACGAGACCGTAAAAGTCAAACGGTTCCACAACTCAATGTCTCGTGTAGGAATCGAACCCACAACACTCGGTACAATGTGATGGCGATATCACAACTACGATTATGATTATGACATTTCCAAGTTTAAACGCGTAGTAGTATTCTGCTAACCAAGAATGTTTTACAACTGCCGTCACTAAATAAAAGCAGTACCAATAAATAATCAGACAAAATACACTCACCACGGTTGCAGTCGGAGGCTCAGCTGATGCACCAACATAGCGGCGTTAGCAGTTGCCTTCGCTTGCGCCTTGAATACTTCATTTCACAATGTCATCCCAGGAGACGACACGGTAGACAGCCTGGTCGAAGCTCCTCCCTTCAAGGCCCGGCTTAGTGCGACCATAAGCGGGGCGCAATGCGGGTCTTGATCGTTCAATCACATGTCTGCAGTCGTCACCCAAGCACGTGCATCCACATCTTGTTGCTCAGTATCGCAGTTCGGTAAACAAAGGCCATGTGACGATGTAGTAGGTATTTTTATAGCTTGAATCAGCGTCAGAAAATTTCGATTCTGTAGCTCCAACAGGCCCAGCAATTTTTCGTCACTAGCGTCTTCATTTTAAACACGTGGGTTGTTGTGGTCCTATCCCAATTCTGATGACGGCGGGTCCTCATGCCTCTCACCAGAATCGTAGTCGTCTTCCATTTTGTGTGGGCGCAGACGTGGAAATAATAACTCGACACGGTAGTTGATACGCCCCTTTATTGTTTTAAGCAAAAGTCAAACGAATACACCATTGATTAACTCAATGTAGATGGATAGAAAACGCGGTGATCCCCTAGAATGGCGTGACTACCGTTCCCTTCGGCGTTTCGTTCCAAAGTGCCTCAACGGTCCGTCCTCACACTTTACGTCATAAGCGTCCTGACTTGTCAACCGTCTGTGTTGCCAATTTAAAATAATACTAACACACTATTACGTGTTAGTCACGCCATCTAGGCTTTCACCCAGGTACTAAACCTGACGTTTCCTCACTACAATTAACCAAATCAACTTCCGTAAACGTCTTTTATCTGTCCAACTGACACCTTGCTCCGACAAATATAATATGCTAGCGATGATGCTATTTGTCTTTGAATATATTGAGATAGATAACAACTGTCACATGTCAAATAAAAACTTCTAATGAAAGCATTAGAGCCAGTAAAGTTAATAAAATCATTGTACAATGTCAATGTATGTAATTTACAATTTAATTTATATCTATAGTCATTTTCGGCCTGTGGCAACAACTTACTGTAGGGAAAGGCAAGTAAAATAATTTTTCTAACTTTTAAGTGTAATAATTGGTCGAAATACCTTTTTGTAGTATTAAGATTTGTATTACCCCTTCTCCTTATAAATATGATTATTGTTGAATCAGGACAGTATGTTTTACTCAAGATGTTTTGTAAAATATTTGAAAAACTTGCTCCAGGCATACAAAAGTTGGTTACTGTTTGACCTGTCCTTTGTCTCAACAATTGGCTCATGTTCCTACCTATCTCATCGTCATCACTAAACATTACTAAATTTTTGGTGTTTGTTTTTGTATTGTGATGTGAGAAGGAGGTGCTATCATTAATGAAGCTGTTACTCATCACCGCTGACTGAGATGACAATGCAGAACTATCATTCAAAATGGTAGGCTGAGATCAACTTTGTGGTTTCAAGCTAGGTTCACTGACCTGATTATTATTAGTAAGTGATAGGAGTCTTTGCTCATTGTATTTACAAAAATCCACTAAGTCATCCATCGCCAAGATATGTTCATTAATTTGACTTTGTGAAAATTGATATTTCTTTGTCATGTTAAGTAAAGAATCCTGTAAGCGATCAATCTCTGTCTGCAGGCAATGAATATCAGTATCATATTTTATAAGATGATTATCTAGTCGAGTCATACAAATAGACATATCTTCCTTAAGAGTTATATACTTGCGGCAATAATTGATATTTGATTTTGAATTTCTACATTTTCTTAACAACTTTTCCTTTTTCCTAATTTGTTTATTCAACTTAACATACTTTTTCAGTTTATTTGATGAGTTTATGGTTTTACTTGATTGAACAATTGAATTGTCATTCGTTAAGTCACTTGTAATAACTTTGTTACCTTCTAAGTTTGAGTTGGCAGAAACCATAAATAGAGCGCTACCAACCAGCTCATCTAATAGTGATTCTGAAGTGGCTGCTTTGATGGACCAGTCTGCACACTCCAATCTGTTAATATGATTATTAGCCTCACATAAGAGGCCCTCTAACTGGGTGATGCGCTTGAGAGCGGTCTCAAACTCATTACTACAACTGTCAAAATTGTTCACTATTGATTGTTATCATCTTGTTACCTATCGCGTTCATCTAAAGATGTAATAAAATGAGAATGGATTTCTGCCATCTCAGTTCTTAGTTGAGAGCTTTTCTCTAAAATCTGTAACATCACCCTCTCATTGTCATCATGCTCACTTTGTAGTGTCTCACACAAATCCTTGTATTTCTTAAGTTCTAAAAGCGTTAGTTGAAATTTTTCCTCTTCTTGACGCGCCCTGGTTATCATCTTGTTATTAGATTAAAAAGAACGCAATAAACTCAAGAACAAAAGACAAAAATAATAATTACTTATTCCTATAGAATGACACTTAGGTTTGTGTAAGGCACCAACCAAGATGAGCGGGCTAATCGAGATATGTTCACTAGGTGTTTATTACTTGTGTAAATAGTTTAAATGTTCGATATTACGTAAACTTACCACAACTGCTTGAATATTAGAAAAGTAATGCAAAGTATTTTAAATTAAACAGTTCGTTTGTTTGACAGATGACTTTGCAAAACTTTTACTACCTGTGATGAAAATGAAATGAAAATGAAATGAAAATGAAATGAAAATGAAATGAAAATTAAATGAAAATGAAATGAAAATGAAATGAAAAAGAAATGAAAATGAAATGAAAATGAAATGAAAATGAAATGAAAATGAAATGAAAATGAAATGAAAATGAAATGAAAATGAAATGAAAATGAAATGAAAATGAAATGAAAATGAAATGAAAATGAAATGAAAATGAAATGAAAATGAAATGAAAATGAAATGAAAATGAAATGAAAATGAAATGAAAATGAAATGAAAATGAAATGAAAATGAAATGAAAATGAAATGAAAATGAAATGAAAATGAAATGAAAATGAAATGAAAATGAAATGAAAATGAAATGAAAATGAAATGAAAATGAAATGAAAATGAAATGAAAATGAAATGAAAATGAAATGAAAATGAAATGAAAATGAAATGAAAATGAAATGAAAATGAAATGAAAATGAAATGAAAATGAAATGAAAATGAAATGAAAATGAAATGAAAATGAAATGAAAATGAAATGAAAATGAAATGAAAATGAAATGAAAATGAAATGAAAATGAAATGAAAATGAAATGAAAATGAAATGAAAAGGAAATGAAAATGAAATGAAAATGAAATGAAAATGAAATGAAAATGAAATGAAAATGAAATGAAAATGAAATGAAAATGAAATGAAAATGAAATGAAAATGAAATGAAAATGAAATGAAAATGAAATGAAAATGAAATGAAAATGAAATGAAAATGAAATGAAAATGAAATGAAAATGAAATGAAAATGAAATGAAAATGAAATGTATTTTTTAGTTATTATATTTATTATATATCTATATATTTTATGTTATGTCTGATCAACTACAAAGTAGTGATAATGACAGTTTCTTTTCTATAAGTAGCCATAATAACAGCTTTGCAAGCATCCCTTCACTCGCTGAGACACTTGAGTGCGAGTTTGCCGATGTACCCGGTAACTTGAATGTTGTCCATATAAACGCTCAGAGTATTCCAGCCCATTTCCAGGATATGCTGACCACTTTTGACTGTAAGAATATCCATGCCATTCTAATTTCCGAGTCATGGTTAAAACCGTGTCTATCTTCTGTGACCTACTCTCTTCCTAATTATCGACTAGTAAGAAATGATCGTACCGGGAATGGTGGTGGTGGTGTTGCCATTTATCTCCGTAACCATATTCCTTTCAATGTTGTTGATATGTCTACACAGCCACCACCGCTTAATGCCGGCGAGCATCTCTGTCTGGAATTGGATCTGTCCTATACCAAGGTTCTACTTGGTGTGTATTACTCTTCTAGCTGTCGCGTAAATTACTTCTCTTCTTTCGAACCCATTTTGGAAAATCTAGTCCCTTCTTACAGTCACACCATAGTGATGGGCGATTTTAACACTTGCTTGTTAAAAAATGATTCTCGCTCTTCTTCCTTGTGTAGTATTGTCGAATCTTGTAATCTATCCATCCTTCCTTTAAGTGCTACACATAACTTTCCAAATTCTACTCCTTCTATTCTTGATCTTATGTTTGTCTCTTCACCTAGTCTTGTCGCCAAGCATGGTCAGCTTGCAGCTGACGCTTTCTCTTACCATGACCTAATTTTTCTGTCTTATAAACTTCGTCTTCCTAAGACAAAATCCAAAATTCTTCTGCAGCGCAATTTTGGTGGCATGAATGTTGAAAGTCTCCGAAGCGACGCCCGCATGATTGACTGGAATTCCTTACTGGGTGCGCAATCCATTGACGAAAAAGTCAAAACATACACAAACACGATTACTCGGTTGTACGATGTTCATGCACAGATCCGTGCTATCAGAGTCAAGCAACTACCTTTACCTTGGCTCACTAAGGAAATCAAACAGTTACTGACGAAGAAGGCAACAGCTAAAACAAAATATAAATGTCGAGCGACTCCTGGTAATTGGGATAACTATATCGCGATTAGAAATCACTGCAAAAAGGTGTGTATGAAAGCACAACGCCAATACATCCATAACTCTGTTGAGAATGAGGATCCAGCTAAGGTCTGGAAATTTCTAAGAACTCTGGGAGTTGGGAAGTCTACACATGAACTCACTACTGATAAAATTGATATTGATTTATTAAATCGACATTTCACTGCTTCGTCCCAATTTGATAGGACTACTAAAAAAGACTACTAAAGCTAATACTTTACACGATCTTTCATCGCTTCCAACCCCAGTTTACCCATCCTTCGTTTTTAATCAATTATCTGAGTGTGATGTTAAAAAGAGCGTACTATCTATTTCTTCCAATGCCGTCGGTAATGACTGTCAGTCGAAAGATGATCCTTCCCATCTTAGATGAAATCCTTCCTATCCTGTGTCATATTCTAAATTATTCCTTATCCCGCGGCGTATTTCCATCTGCATGGAAAGACGCTCAAATTATTCCTTTACCTAAAAAATCCAAACCCTCGTCCTTTTCCGAGTTGCGTCCTATCTCCGTGCTACCTTTCCTCTCCAAAGTGCTTGAGCGTCTTGTCCATATCCAACTTAGCACATACCTTAACAAGAACCTACTCCTCAATCCTCTACAATCCGGATTCCGACCTGGTCACAGCACCGTTACGGCACTGATCAACATTACCGACGACATTAGGCTTGGTATGGAGAATGGAAATCTGACTGTACTTACCTTGCTTGATTTTAGTAACGCCTTCAACACCGTTGATTTCCGTATTCTGCTTGGCATACTACGCTCTATTAACATATCTCCACAAGTGATTGATTGGTTTCTCAGTTACCTGTTTGGCCGCCGATAACGTATACGGATCGAAGACTCTTTCTTTTCGTGGTGCAATACTACAGTCGGCGTCCCACAGGGTGGCGTTCTATCTCCCTTACTTTTCTCAATTTTTATAAATTCTATCTCTTATCAGCTTCAGTCATCCTACCACCTTTATGCAGATGATCTTCAAATTTACACTCAAGCTCCTGTACACGAGTTGTTTGAAGCATTCCGCATAATTTATACAGATTTAGACCGGATAGCTGCATGGAGTCTCAGATTTGGTCTACGAATCAACCCTGCAAAATCGCAGGTTATTGTTGTTGGCAGTCCCAAGATGATCTCACGTGTGGACTGGACTCGTATACCTCAAATTAACTTTAGTGGTATCCCCATAGCCATTAGTGACTGCGTAAAGAACCTGGGTGTTTATTTAGATAAAACATTATCCTGGGGCCCACAAATTGGTCAAGTCAGTCGCAAATTATTCGCTGCGTCTGGAACGTTGCGAAGATTGCGGAACTTTCTGCCGACTGCCACGAAAATTGCGCTCGCAAATTCTCTTCTCTTGCCTATCCCTGACTATGCTGATGTCAGCTATCTAGATCTCACTGAGGAGCAACTTGATAAGCTTGAGCGCCTTCAAAACTTTTGTATTAGATTTATATTTGGATTACGCAAGTACGATCACGTTTCTGATTTCCGCAAATTGCTCAAGTGGCTCCCAATTCGCCTTCGACGGAATACTCACATTCTTTCTTTACTTTATAACATTCTTTTTAATCCTTCATCTCCGCCTTATTTAAAGGAACGTTTCAATTTTCTATGTGACACACATTCAAGATCGCTGAGATCATCTGTGAATTTAATATTGGCAATTCCAATGCATTCGACTTCTTTTTATGACAAGTCATTCCCGGTACAAGCCGTTCGCTTGTGGAATGCTTTGCCTATATCCATAAAGCAGGCTCAAACGTTAAATACCTTTAAAAAGTTATTAAAAGACTACTATTTATCTATTTAATCTTTTCTATCTATTGTCAAACTCATACTTTGTTGTTCTATCTTCCATTTTCTACACCTTTATGTATGTATTATATACATACATACGTACATAAACTCACGCCTTTTTCCCGTCGGGGTAGGCAGAGACAACGGAACGCCACTTGCATCTATAAACCTCACGCGCTTCCTCTACATTCATTACTCTGTTCATACATGCTCGCCGGTTCCGGGTGCTTAGGACCTTCCCGTTTTTCAGAACGTCACCAATTTGGTCCACGAATGTCCAACGAGGTCGGCCGCGACCGGCTTGCCCATACACGTTAGCCTCATAAATTTGGTGCGTCATTCTTTCTTCACTCATTCGCTCCACGTGCCCAAACCATTTCAGCATTCCTTTCTCAATCCTTGTCACGACATCTTTTTTCAGGCCACATCGCTCTCGTATTACTGCATTCGGAATTCTATCAATCAGTCTTACCCCACACATACTACGCAGTGACCGCATCTCAACTGCGTTAATTCTGCTTTCATGCTTTTTCTGCCACACCCAACACTCACTACCGTACATCAACGTGGGCACAAGCACTACATTATGAACAGCCAGTCGCGCCTGTTTTGGCACATTCTGGCCGTTCATAAAGGCATGCAGCGCTCCATTTACACAGTTTCCCGCAGTCACTCTCCTTTCAATATCTCCTTCACATCTTCCATCTCTTGTAAACATGCTACCCAAATATACAAATTCTGTCACTTGTTCAATGTTTTCTTCTCCAATCGCAATATTACACTCAATCACATTTTCATCCTTCTCAAACACCATCACTTTCGTCTTTTTTGCATTCAATTTCATACCTTTCGATTCAAAGCTCTCATTCATGCAGTTCATCATTTGTTGTAACTCAGTCGCTGACGACGCCAGAATGACTTGATCATCGGCGTACAAGAGGCACTTAGCATGCAATCCTGCCATATCGATCCCGCATTCCATTTCCCTCATATCTTTCATGCAGCTATCCATGAATAAGTTGAACAACCAAGGCGAGGCTGCACACCCCTGTCTGACACCTATAGAGATGTTAAACCAGTCTGTATAGGCACCGTTAACCCGGACACAGGCTCTGGAACCCCTAAACAGAGATTTCAGAGCCCTAATTATAAAATTGTCCACCCCATACATAGATAGCACCTTCCTTAATTCCTTTCTATTCACTCTATCATAAGCCTTTTCCAGGTCTATGAACGCGCAATATACCTTCTGGTTTTTTGCCAGACACTTTTCGGTTACGCAGCGTAAGGAAAAGACCTGATCCGTACATCCCATTCCCTTCCGAAATCCCGCTTGCACATCCCATATCTTCTCATTAGTCACATTTACTACCCTGTCAATCAATATTCTGGCATACATTTTTCCTACAACACTAAGAAGGCTGATTCCGCGATAATTTCGACATTCCTGCTGCGAACCTTTCCCTTTATAAATTGGGACAAGCACTGCCTTCGTCCAGTCATCTGGGACCTGGCCTTGTTTCCAACACAGGTTAAAAAGGCGATGCAGCAGGTTTACGATTAGTCCATCGCCAGCCTTCAACATTTCAATCGTCACCTTATCACACCCAGCAGACTTGCCAGACCTCATACCATTTAGCGCTTTCATAATTTCATCCATTCCAATTTCATCACTAGGACCATCATGTATATCTATCATCTCTTCTTGCTCTATTTCACTCACATCTTTCTCAAATAAACTCTCAAAATAGTCCTTCCAGCACTGTAGTATCATTTTTTCTTCATTCATAACTTCACCTTTTTCATTCCTAATAACTCTCATTGATCCATTTATATTTTTGCCCCGCGCTTCTTTGACTAGTTTCCAAAACAGTTTTATATTGTCTCGGAAACTTGAGCCAAATTGATCTTCATATTTCTTCTTTTGCTCATTCTTCTTCCTCTCTATACATTCTTTTACTTTAGCTTTCACACATCTATACTTGTCCTTCATTTCTTTAACAATATCTTCATTCATACCACCGCTCGCTCGATTCGTTGCTTCTACTGCTATTATATCCAACCACGCTTTCTTCTTTTCCTCAACCATACTTCTAGTTTCACCATCCCACCAGTCTGCTTTCTCACATTTCTTACTTCTTCTTTTACTCACACCGCATACATCTTCAGCACTTTTCACTACGTTGGTTTTAAATACCAACCATACATCATTCACACTTTCCTTATGTACATCACTCCAGCTTTTATCCAGCCGTTCGCTCAATTGCTTTTTATACATCTCTTTCGTATGCTGATCTTTCAATCTTTCCACTTTTATGCGTTCTAATTCTGTATACGACTCTTTGGCTCTGTGCCGCCAGTTTTTAAACATACCACCAACTCTTGATATCACCAAATAGTGGTCTGTGCCAATATCCGGTCCACGATAAGCCCTAGTGTCTACTATTTTCATTCTCATTCTTTCATCGACTATCACAAAATCTATCATGCTTCTTAACGTAACATGTCCATCGTTCTTACGCCACGTGTACATATGTATCATATGTATTATATATTTTTATAATAATTATTTATGTATGTTTATGTAGTATATTTTTTAGTATTTTATGTGTGTATTTTTAACACTATGTATGTAAATATTAGTTTAATTTTTTATTGTGTTGTCTGTAAATAAAATTGTATAAATCATTAGTATCGCCAAACTGCCCTTATTCCAGGCTCCTTGCTTTTCTAGTCCATCCAAAGGTTGCCTGGAAGATATTGCTTATAAGTGATAAGGCCGCCATTTGTACCTTAACTTTTATTTTACAAATGTATAGTAAATTCTTCTTCTTCTTCTTTCTCCTGGCTTTAATCCCATATCATTTGGGGTCAGCCCTCCTCGTACGTTTCCTCCACAGCGATCTGTTTTGAGTTGTTACTACATCTACCTCCATAGTTTTAAGGTCTTTCTCAATAGTGCTTTTCCAGGTGGTAGCCGGTCTGCCTCTACTTTTCTTTCCCTCCTCCATTTCCATTACCGTCCTGGTCATATGGTCTTCATTGCGCCTCATAACATGTCCGTACCAACGCAAGCGATTCTCTCTTAGCTTGTCCTCAATCCTTGCAACCCCAAACGTTCCCCTGATGTATTCGTTGCGAATTCTGTCCAACCTCGTAACTCCCCCTGCCCAGCGCAGCATTTTCATCTCGGTGACGTGGATCTTTTGTTCATCTGCCTTTCTCATTGGCCAGCATTCCGAACCATACATTAATGCTGGTCGTACTGCTTGTTTGTAAACTTGCCCTTTAAGTTTAATAGGCATCCTGGCGTCACAAAGCACACCGGACAGTGACCTCCACTTAAGCCAGGCAGTTGTGATCCTGTGTTGAATATCTTTTTCAGTGGCTTGTTTTGGAGCTACGATTGAACCCAAGTACTTAAATTGCTCTGATCTCACCAAAGAGGAACCCTCAATCGTAACTGATGGCTGGGTGGTGGTATTACTTCCAGAACAATCACACACCATATACTCGGTTTTGTCTCTGTTCACACGAAGTCCTCGTCTTTCCAAAGCGCGTTGCCATGCATTGAGCTGTTCCTGTACTTCTGTTATGCTTTCTGCGATCAGTACTATGTCATCAGCGTACAATAATGACCAAGGCGCAGGTCGCTGCAGCTGCTCTGTAATGTAATTCATAACCAGATTAAACAGCAACGGACTTATGGTGGAACCCTGGTGAACTCCGACTTTTATCTCAAATGCATCAGTCTGGCCTGAAGGACTGCAAACTCGCGTAGTTATTCCGTGATAAAGGTCTTTAATCAAAGTGATAAAATGCTCTGGAACTAATTGTGATCTTAAAGCTTGCCAAATAAGATTCCTGGGAACGCGGTCAAAAGCTTTTTCAAGGTCGATAAATACAAGATGTAAGTCTTTCTTTAGTGATCTATATTTTTCCATTAGAATCTTTACGCTGTGTATTGCACCTATCGTCCCTACACCGCTTGTGAATCCGCATTGATTAGGAGTCGTTCTGACAATTTTGTTTAGACGGTTCGCCAGGATAACCTCCCAGATTTTCAGGGTATGCGATGTTAATTTAATCCCTCGGTAGTTGCTACAATTCGCCACATCACCTTTATTTTTGTAAAACGGGATTAAATGACTTACTCTCCACATGTCCGGGATCTTTCCACTGGCAATTATTTCTTGAAAGAGATTTGTGAGCCAGACCTCTCTGATACTTCCAGTTGACTTCCACATTTCCACCGGTATTTCATCTGGTCCAATTGCTTTTCTATTTTTCATTTTGGATAGAGCTCTCCTTACCTCTGCTGTTGTTAAACTTTCTATCGGACCTAATGTTGGGGGTGTTGGATATAATGGTTCATATGGAAACTCCTCGTTGAGTAAGTTTTGGTAGTATTCCTGCCATCTTTTATTTATGTCCTCATTTCGGGTTAGTAGTTTACCTGATAGATCTTTAATATACTTATTCCTTTTTATGTCCTTTGTCCGATTATGGCGACTTTTCGCTATTTTAAAAATCTCGTTATCTGATTGGGCTTCCTCTAAGTTCGCGTAGAATGTCATTCTGTTTTCAGCTCTAGCAATTGCTACACATGATTTCGCTGCTTTTTTCGCCTGCTTGTACTCGTCCTTATCTTTATCCAATCCTGAAGCCTGCCACCTCTTAAAGGCAGCCCTCTTGCCCCTCAAAGTCGCTTTCACTTCCTCATTCCACCACGTGGGATCTTCATTTGTTTTTAACATTCCTTTAGATATTCCTAAACTTTTCTTGGCTACTTCTAGGCAGTAAGAGTGTAGGTCATTCCACCGAGCATTAGCGTTCTTGTCAGATGTTATTGAGTTTTCGAGAAACTTTTTCATCTGGTCGATGAATGTGCTACCTTGTGGTTTTGGGTTACGTTGCGTCCTCGAGAACCAATGTATAGTAAATGTATAGTATGTATAGTAAATTATGTATAATAAATTGTATTACTTTGGTGTACAATAAAGATGATTTGTATTGTATTGTATTGTATGAAATGAAAATGAAATGAAAATGAAATGAAAATGAAATGAAAATGAAATGAAAATGAAATGAAAATGAAATGAAAATGAAATGAAAATGAAATGAAAATGAAATGAAAATGAAATGAAAATGAAATGAAAATGAAATGAAAATGAAATGAAAATGAAATGAAAATGAAATGAAAATGAAATGAAAATGAAATGAAAATGAAATGAAAATGAAATGAAAATGAAATGAAAATGAAATGAAAATGAAATGAAAATGAAATGAAAATGAAATGAAAATGAAATGAAAATGAAATGAAAATGAAATGAAAATGAAATGAAAATGAAATGAAAATGAAATGAAAATGAAATGAAAATGAAATGAAAATGAAATGAAAATGAAATGAAAATGAAATGAAAATGAAATGAAAATGAAATGAAAATGAAATGAAAATGAAATGAAAATGAAATGAAAATGAAATGAAAATGAAATGAAAATGAAATGAAAATGAAATGAAAATGAAATGAAAATGAAATGAAAATGAAATGAAAATGAAATGAAAATGAAATGAAAATGAAATGAAAATGAAATGAAAATGAAATGAAAATGAAATGAAAATGAAATGAAAATGAAATGAAAATGAAATGAAAATGAAATGAAAATGAAATGAAAATGAAATAGTGGGTAGAGTTATTTGCTCTGACAGAAGCCACCGCTGAGATATGTGCGCCTGTACTCATCAACGAGTACTTCCTCAGGTATGGTTTCCCACGCCGTATCATATCAGACAACGGTGTCCAATTTGTTTCCGCCACCATGCAACAGTACATGTTTATCCTTTTTATCCTTGGTAGCCACAAAAACGTGATACCGCTGTATCATCCCGAGGCGAATCCTGCCGAACGGAAGAACCGGGACTTACGTACTCAGCTGTCGATTTTGTCTTGTCTTCTGTATCTGTCTTCGCGCGAAAACCGCGACATCTCAACCAATTGTAGCGCAGTCGAGTCGCTACGCAATCGAGACACGCGCGCCCCGCGCGTGCCGCCAAGATTCCCGCTCGTTTTCGCATCTGAGCAACATGTCTGCGTTCGCGACCACTCTTAATTTTGATGTAAACTGTAATATTTCTGTAAAATTGAGTAATGTTATGTTTGTAAAATTATATATGTCTGTAAAATTATGATTATAAATAGTGCTTCCGTTTCGTCCGTGTGGTGACAGATTAAGTATACGGAATGTCACCACCCCATATCATCCCATGGGTGTCGTAAGAGCCGACAGAGGGAGCATATTATGCAGAGAACAGCACTGTAAGAGAAGGAAAACTTGGTACAAACCCTTTACCAACCCGTTTGGCGAGCGTGGTATAGTAGGCCAATTAAATGGGTACGACTCTTCAATTGAGCTGGTCCATTGATGGGTCACAACATCATGTCCTTACCACTTAAGAATAATTTAAGGTTAGACGGATTTACCTCCAAGTAAGCAAATAGTAAGGAAAATACCGTATGTCGTCTACCAAATATTAGTAAATGCGACGGTTCCGTTGTAAAAATACATGCAACACAAACATTTAAAATCAAGATTTTCAGTTTCTTATGATATTTTTTTATTTATGTTCTTTAAAAATACCTACTACTATAAAAGGGACAGAATGGACGTAATAAAATATTTTACAATCTCAAAAGTTACTCATCTTACCTTTTATAATTTTTTCATCTCTCGCATCTTAATACCGTAAACGATCCATGCAAACACTCACTCGTGTGGAATTTGGGATCATAACGGCTGAATTTTGGTAAATTTATACCTTATATCCTAATCCGGGATCTGTATGGAAAACGTTCCTTTTATTTTCTATATTTATACGATCGTCTTTATATACGAATAAAACGTATACCAGGTATAAATATATAACATCTAGTACTCTAAATTAGCTGTAGAGTCCATTCATGTCAGTTTTCTGACAGAATTTGGGATTGATAATAGTTTCATTTGTAAATTAGGCAATAAATATTAAAGATCGGTCTGGAAGGTACGCCCACTTAATTTGATTGTATTTAAAAGGTTTTCGGAATTAATATAACTTCCAATTTAATGCGGATTGGAAGAGTAGCCGTACCGTGGTAGTATGTTTTGCTCCTACCGCTGGCAAAATGTACATGCTATTACCTTTTCAAACGTAGGCGTATTGCCTACGTTTAAAAAGGTAATAGCGGCTCAATAGTATCAGATTATTGTGTATATTTTAACCTTAAATTTAAGCGACTTATTTATTTAAGATACATTATGTCACAACTGGAATTGCAGCGTAGTATTTTAAGCAGTCGAGCTGAGTGTTGTTGTGGGTTCTTCATATAAGACAATACTTTGTGTGATGATCCACGAACTTTTCTTCAGAGTGTGGGTATTCTTAGAAACACCCGGGTTTCAGGCATAAATCATCCTTAGTGCGGGCACAGTAATAATATCTAGCAGTATTCTAACTGCATACAAACGCACGAAACTCGCGTTATACCTACGCGCCTCGAGCAAAGTACACATTAGACTGTGCCTAAAGTACACTCAGCCGCGATCGTGCCGTAGCTCGCAGTGACGAACAGACGGTGACGATTTTTGTACCAGTGTTTTGTTATTCAAATAATACAATTATTATGGCAAAGAGGTATAGATTATATTGTGCTGTTTTTGGTTGTTTAAATTCTTCGATAACTCACCAAACTATAAGATTTTTTAAATTACCTAGAAACTCCGGAAGGTAAGACTATTTATACAATGTTTTTTTGTTACAAATTACGAAGGTTCCTGCTAGCTCTAGTATTATACTATTACCTTATTTTAAATGATAACTAAGCGTTTCACACCTACCTTCTGACACGGTTATTAACTTTAGCGTGATAAAGTCGTAATTTGATTAGCTTAACTATTATTATGTTTATTATTTTTAAAACATATTGCGTTAGCATTAGCGTTATGGACAATGTATTATTTCATTGTTGTCTATGATTATGACCTACTACCTACAGGGTAATTTTCAAAATGGAAGCCAATGGGAATCTGCTTATTACATAACCAATAGGTCATTTTCTTAGGGTACTTACTTAACTAAGTACATATTTTTTCAAGTACATCATTTGAAGCTTCTATGTCTGCTAGAAGTGCCTTAGACTTTTGATGGTCGGTCAGTGTGTGACAAAATTAAGAAACTTTGACTCGTTATAATTCTTCAACTGCTGGTTTAAATTGAATTAAATTTGAAATATACCATGTTTATACAATTCCTGCTTGGTTACTAAAAAATCAGGCTTCTAGTTTTATCCACAATGAAGTTATAGGGGGTCTAAAATGGCCTGAATTGCTTCGAGAAAAGAATGGTACGGCCGAGACGCTTTTTTGCTCGACTTGGCGGGGGCACTACCATGCCTCCAGATGTGTAAATATTGTTAGTATTTAAATTAGCAATATATAAATATTGTAAGCTTTTTAAATTACATCACATCATCAAAAATCCGATATGCATTTTTATTCTACCCTTTCTATTTCAATCATTCGATTTTCATTTGTTTGAATAAAAATATAAGTAATATGATAATCACAAACCAGAAAAAAACGTCAAGTAGGTAGATGTAATTAAAATACTTGAGGCGGGTAGCCCTACCGCTGGTTAGCGTGCGGCGCGTCTGTAGGTATATAACTCACGGAGACGGCCGAGTTACAATACTGTTAGATTATATTACCGTGGTGCGGGCGTTATTTTTATACTTAAAACAATAAATATGTTTCATTGAAGTTATTATTAAGTAGGTAACGAATATAAATGAAAGCTTAAGTACATTGTCTTATCTGAATTAATTGAATATTTATTCAAAGAATCATTATCAAAAAATATTCTGTTGAAGTCTGTAACGTATATATAAAATACGTAAAAGAGAGCATTTACTTAGTCACTTACATCTATTTCGCCGTAGCCCCGTCATGTACCTATGGCTATAAGTGAATAAAAAAATGTGATAAGTGTATAGTGGGCTCGATCTACACATGAAACAGCCCTTTGTGTGACCGACAGTAGCATGATGTATCCATTCTGAGTATTATGTTTGTTCGTTAATGAATGTCTATAAAGTTCCTTAAGCGTAGCGTAGCAATACAGGACTTGCCTACTGTCTTATAAAATAGTATGTATCATCTTTCACATTTTCTGGTTTCGCCAGTTACCTTTTTACTATTGCTTTTGTGTTAATATATTTTCAATTCCTAATAAGATCGGCCTAGACGGTATCTATTGACATAGACCTTTCCATTATATAACTCAGAACTTTTGTGCGTTTGCGTATATGAAGTTTATGTACCTATTGTTGTTATTTTTCTTCAGAAATAAATATTTTATTTGAAACATTGCATGTATTAAAGGACTATGCCCATATTAGTATGGAGGCGAAAGTCGGCAATGCCCTGCAGTGCCCAAATTGCAGCTCTATGTCATACGATAACTTATTAACAGTATTTTTATTATATCTAGTATTAATGTCATATAAAGCACAGGTTGAAAAGTTATTGGACGTTAAACAAGACATAATAACTGCCTAATGCCTACTGTTTATATATTTTATCGTTTACAAATAGCATTGCTATAAGTTTTCCACTAGAAACTTCATAATCATCACTTAAGCTAGGCCAGCTCAGTGTTCTTTTATATACTTAAATGTGTAAACATTTCTGTTATTTGTAATTATATAGGCCGTGTGGTTGACGGCATAGAATACAAGTGTCACCACCTCCTATCTTCCCGTGGGTGTCGTAAGAGGCGACTAAGGGATAACACGATGCAAATACCATCTTTGCGTAGAGACGGAAAACTTGACATCAAACCCTATACGACTGCCTCGTTGGTCTTGCGGCATAAATGTGCGCGTGGGATTGGGAGGTCCCGGGTTCGATTCCTGGGTCGGGCAGTGTTATTGGGTTTTTCTGTCACGAAATTCTCAGTAGCACAGTAGCAGCACGGAGTCTGGAAATGTGCCCGGTAGGGCAATAGGCTCGCCCCTTATTACGTGGGACTAAAGTATATCTGGCGAAAAGTGGGTGTAGAAATACACCTCTGCCTACCGCTTCGGGTATAAAAGGCGTGACGATATGTATGTATGTATGTATGTATGTATGTATATAGTCTGTCTCCATAGTATCTCCATCTATATAAATATGAAAACTATTTGGTTAGATACAAAACTTAAGTAGGTACTCGAGAAAATAATAATATGGAAAGAGTACTCCGTAAAACCGCAACACTATCACAAGGAATTAATAAATCGGCTTAAGAACGTGATTCCAGACCGCAATAGACTGCACTTTTAGTGCATGAATGAATGAAACATTATTTATCATAGGTACTGCAAAGTAAACAAGTCTCTTTTTTTCGTTCTTTTTATCCAGTGCTTGTTAGGTTTCAAAATTAACGACTTAATTCTAGTTTTCATTTATTAGGACGATCTTGTAATTTACTTTCTCTGTGCATTTCTGGGGCACAGATGGGCATGGCCCTTTGTACATACCGCAATAAGAACAAATTTAAATAACTATCATTGTACCACACAAGAACTTCAAACAATATACGAAGCGAAAACCACATGCATAGTAAAAGCGGATTTTACGCTCTAAAACTGTAATAACATTAAGAAGGAATAGAACACTAAAAACACGCAGAAGCATCCGAACTCGCACTTAACAAGATAAAAACGTCGAAACACATATAGAGGCGTCTGAAACATCCGTTCTACAAACTTAGATTTTCCATCAGATATTCAAAATTCAATCTTATAAATAGCCGTGTAAGATATAAAATTTAATGCGGATTACAAAGATCTGTGCATATAAAACTTTAATATGACAGGAACAATGGAACAGCTGGTCTGAAGAGAGGTAACGCTCATTATATCATTCCGAATAAAATTGTCAGTTTTTGGACACGAGCATGTGTCAAAATAATCTGTCTAATAAAACGAGGTCATGGAATTGTATGAAAGGAACGTGCCGTTCGTAAAATTAAAAGGGATTTGGAGTAAATTAAAGGTGTTAGATTTTTGTCCAAAGTGGTCGAAGGACGGCGCAAGGGTTTCGTCGGATTTCATAATGGAAATGTGAATTTTAATATACAGGCTTTATTTCGTATTGCTTATCCGAAGGTTCGCTTCGCCTCCGTCCACCTATTACCCTTTATGTACAATTTAAAATTACCATAAGTAACGATAACGGCATTATATTTTGTAAAATCTCGTTTGCAAAAATTTTTGCAACCAATTTTATCCTTGTAAAAGCATAAAATGATTCTAAGCACGATACAATTCCGAGATCGGTATAATATAGGTAACTTTTTTTTTGAGTCTCAAAGTGTAAAACGAAACCATTAAGCCCTCGTTTCGTTGTCTGTTCGTCTTTGTGTCTGCATTTATGTTAGGCCCAGTTTTTAGGCAAGTGAGAAGCTATTGAAATGAAATTATAACAAACTCGAGACCCAAAAAATATGTATGTATTAATTAAAACTCATTCTTCTTCCTGAATAAAATACAAATTGCAGACATTCAAGAGTTTCTAAAATATATTACGTGTTTTACATCAAAATCTGGGATGGTATTGGCACTAGGTATTACAGAACACATTTAGTGATAAATATGAAATTTATAACAGGAATATCCAGTCACCGACTGGATATTATTATTATAAATACGATATAGGGTTACTTGTAAGTAACCCTATATCGTATCTAGAATAAAATATGAGTATTGAAAATGTGTCAATTTCGTTTAATTAGGAAAAAAAGTGTAACAATTAAGGAAGTATATCAATACACTGTTGCCTAGTGAGCTCTTGAATGATTGATTTATTATCAATTGATGGACAAGTTTAGAGATAATGTTACAAATATACAAAGCAAACTGAAAATGCTTATATGTAAAATAGCTGAAAAAGCGTAAATGTAAAATAATAGCACAACTCCAAAATAAGTCATATTGCTAATTTCCCACAACTGATATACAACTAGGTAAATGTTTTTGCTTAAGCTCGTGGATGACATTTTACAAGCTCTTATAATTATTATCTTTGAATGTGGAATAATGTCTGTTCAAAATTTCTCTGACCTAGCTCCATTTTTATATAATTATAATTAAGAATATATCATAAATAGTATTTTGTATGCGTGATAAAAATATCCAAAGAGATATATATACTCCTTTTTTGAATGTTGAATAACAAATTTATTTACATTTTGCTTTGATTCCTATTAGATATTTGGAGAAACAAATTTTGTTTATGTAATAATACAACTCATGTTATATGAGGAATACATTTTTCTTGCTTTGTGACCTTAATTAAATAGAGTAGCTTGTAACCAACATTCTTAAGATGAAGCTCGTTTGTTATGATATTTATTTTTTGGTTATAGTCATCACAGTATTGAACGGAATGTTGGCTAAATGTATAATAATTTGAGAAAAATACTGTCTATTTGCGTAGCATATGAATATTTGAGTAGCGAGAAAAACACTGTCTATTTGCTTAGCATATGAATATTTGAGTAGAAATGGAATATTTTATTTGCAAGTTAAAAATAAGGCATTTTACTGATTTCACTTGTCCAGAGACTGTTATCATTTTTTTTTAATGAGTAAATGGTAAAGGATCGTAGGTAACGAGCTTTGTTATTTAGCCAACAATAGAAATCAATGATAATACCACATGACTGGGTACTAGCATTGTGTTACTCTCAGCAAAAAAATAAAATGAATTGCCCTCGGTGTCAACTACGTAATAGAAATCAAATTAAAATCATCTTATTAAGTAAAACTGACTCCATAAACGCATTATAGACAAACGAATATATATTATTACATCTTTCAATATTTTTGTTAATAATAGTTATAAATTGTATCAGGCGACACACAAATGGATTTGTCCCTGAGTTCCCCTTAGCAGCCGTCGAAGATTGGTTCGGGATTCATCGCAATAAATATTGTGTCAATGCTTGTACCGTCAACGATCTAATGGCCAAGAACTTCGAACGACATTTCAAAAGGCTTTCGTTAGATGCTCGTGTCACTGACCCGATACAGGGGCAGTACGCGAGGAGTTTTCTGGCTCTGAATCCTTAACCATTGGAACACGTTACCAATATTAATGGACTATAAAATAACATTAGCACGTCATGTGACATTTTAAAATACTTTTGATTATATTGGCAAGTGGATCTTGTGCTCCAAGGTGAAAGTCTTCGATGCAACTGGGATGACGCTTGGATGATAATGAAACTGGTTATTATTGCTTTTGTAAATAAAGACTTCACCCACAAGCGCAGCCTGGATATGAACCGCAAGTTTCAACTCACATAAATATTTATGCTTACCTCTTGTCATAAAGAAAAACAATGCTTGCTTTTATATTTCTTTACTTTGATGAAAGGCGAGCATTTACAAATGAAAAGGAATTGATTCAGGAAATATTAACATTCATATTAAAACGGCAGAAATGGATATTACCAAAAAATGTAACATGAAATGATCAAGAGCTTGTGAAAGTACTTTATATGCTTTGATATTAGTATCAATACAACATAAGTAAATTTGTGTTTTTCTTTGTGTATGGAAAATAATTCAGTATTTCTTTCTTGGTCAATTTGCATTTTTTTTTATAGTATAAGGCGGCAAACGAGCAGACGGATTGCCTGATGGTAAGCAATTACCGCCGCCCATGGACACAAGCAACACCACAGGAGTCACAAGTGCGTTGCCGCCCCTTGGGGTTGGGAAAAGGAATAGGATAAGGAGTGGGATGAGGAGAAGGAATAGGGGATAGGGCCTCCGGGACTCTCACTCACCGAACGAAACGCAACAGTTTAGATTCTGTTACTTTACGTCGATTTTCTGTGAGAGGGTAGTACTTCCCCGGTCGAGCCGGCCCATTCATGCTGAAATCAGCAAGGCTCTACTACCTAGAAAAATTGCATGAGGCTACAAACTAAAAGAAGCATCAAAGTAATATTATTAAAACACAGCTGTAATAAAATATTACCAGAAATATCGAATACATGCTGGCACTTACAATAATATTCAATCAGAAGATATGATATAAAAAAAAATACTAAGAAAATCAGCTCAAGTTTGGCTCAGTGATATAGTTATTCGTTACGTAATTACTCTGACAGTAAGTTAACGGCGAGGTTATGTTGAAATTCACGTGATCCCGCACCTAGGGGACAACAACGACACTGCGGTGGTTTTATTGTGTAGCCCCTGAACGACTGAGATAAAATCTCAAATTCCTTCACCAATCTCAATCACGAACGATAACTCGAACCATAGAGTTACGGAGGTTCACAAATTATAATTGCAAATTTCTAATAGATTTTTGCTCTCCATATAATTGAAATTTTCAATCTTGTCCTACTCGTTTTCGCCGAATGTTTAACAACGATTCAGCTAGCTGTTCACACAAGGTCAACTTGCACGTGTAATGTGCCTCTTGGGCTACCACTAGACAATTTATTTATTCAAGCACTTTCGTGTTTTTTTTACTATTAAAGTCTGACTGAAATGGTATTCTCTCGTTTTCCATAAATTCATTTGCACTAATATTGTTTGCCATAATCATCCCCGATCATAATATTTACTTGCACTATTATTATTTATACTAATAACGTTTGCCTTAACAACTCAACAGTGATAACTTTTATTTGCCATAAAATGACTTTCTATAACAACTTATACCATAATAATTAGTTTCCATAAGTAACACATCTCATACTCGACTCTTGACATAATCAAAATTTGATATAATTATGAAAATAATACATAATATTGTTAGGTCGAAATTAATTATCGTTAACACCCCGATTCAGTGCAATCCGACTCGGATAGGATAGGTTAGGTTAGGTTAGGTTAGTTTAGGTTCCCCCCCGTGGGATCTCCACCTTGTCGTGGTGGGGGGTCTCAGTAACCGTGGATTGGTCACCCGCGGTGAAGCTAAGAGGGATCCAGGAGGGGACGCTCCGCGTGGGCTTGGAGGGGCCTGCGCAGGATGCGTCCAACGGTGCGGGTGTGGGGGACAGTTCTGTCTGTCCCTCGCAGTCGGGTGCGGTCGCGGGAGGAGAGGCGTGTCGGTGTTGCGTTGCCGCGCGCCCTATCTCCCGCGACCAAATGGGGGCGCACCATTCGATGCGTCGCGGTGGGGCCGCAGAGGAAGAGGAGATGCGGTGTTGCGTTGCCGTCCTCCCTATCCTCTGCGGCCGCTGGGCGTTTTGGCGGCGGAGTCCAACACCTTAATCCGTCGCCAAGGGGGTTTTGTTCGGGGCCCGCCTGACCATCTGGCGGGCCAATACCCGTCGGAGGGTGGCGACGAGTGCTTAGGTGATGCCCCACCTTCCGACACACGGGTACATGGCGGCAGTCGAGGTGGTTTTTAGTGGAAACACCACATACTCCGGCTCTTATTTCCCCCAAGAGTCGGAGATCCGAAGGGATTTTCCACCTCGTAAAACAAAAAAAAAAAAAAAAAAAGGTTAGTTTAGGTTCCCCCCCGTGGGATCTCCACCTTGTCGTGGTGGGGGGGCTCAGTAACCGTGGATTGGTCACCCGCGGTGAAGCTAAGAGGGATCCAGGAGGGGACGCTCCGCGTGGGCTTGGAGGGGCCTGCGCAGGATGCGTCCAACGGTGCGGGTGCGGAGGACAGTTCTGTCTGTCCCTCGCAGTCGGGTGCGGTCGCGGGAGAAGAGGCATGTCGGTGTTGCGTTGCCGCGCGCCCTATCTCCCGCGACCAAATGGGGGCGCACCATTCGATGCGTCGCGGTGGGGCCGCAGAGGAAGAGGAGATGCGGTGTTGCGTTGCCGTCCTCCCTATCCTCTGCGGCCGCTGGGCGTTTTGGCGGCGGAGTCCAGCACCTTAATCCGTCGCCAAGGGGGTTTTGTTTGGGGCCCGCCTGGCCATCTGGCGGGCCAATACCCGTCGGAAGGTGGTGACGAGTGCTTTGGTGATGCCCCACCCTCCGACACACGGGTACATGGCGGAAGTCGAGGTGGTTTTTAGTGGAAACACCACATACTCCGGCTCTTATTTCCCCCAAGAGTCGGAGATCCGAAGGGATTTTCCACCTCGTAAAACAAAAAAAAAAAAAAAAAAAAAAGGTTAGTTTAGGTTCCCCCCCGTGGGATCTCCACCTTGTCGTGGTGGGGGGGCTCAGTAACCGTGGATTGGTCACCCGCGGTGAAGCTAAGAGGGATCCAGGAGGGGACGCTCCGCGTGGGCTTGGAGGGGCCTGCGCAGGATGCGTCCAACGGTGCGGGTGCGGAGGACAGTTCTGTCTGTCCCTCGCAGTCGGGTGCGGTCGCGGGAGAAGAGGCATGTCGGTGTTGCGTTGCCGCGCGCCCTATCTCCCGCGACCAAATGGGGGCGCACCATTCGATGCGTCGCGGTGGGGCCGCAGAGGAAGAGGAGATGCGGTGTTGCGTTGCCGTCCTCCCTATCCTCTGCGGTCGCTGGGCGTTTTGGCGGCGGAGTCCAGCACCTTAATCCGTCGCCAAGGGGGTTTTGTTTGGGGCCCGCCTGGCCATCTGGCGGGCCAATACCCGTCGGAAGGTGGTGACGAGTGCTTTGGTGATGCCCCACCCTCCGACACACGGGTACATGGCGGAAGTCGAGGTGGTTTTTAGTGGAAACACCACATACTCCGGCTCTTATTTCCCCCAAGAGTCGGAGATCCGAAGGGATTTTCCACCTCGTAAAAAAAAAAAAAAAATAAAAAAAAAAGGTTAGGTTAGGTTTCACCCGGAATTGGGGGTCCTTCGGAGCCCCGCTTCCACCCCGTTCCTGTACGGCTCCTTTTGGGGTCTTGCGGGGACACTTGGGTGGACGGGCTCGCTTCCTGCGCCTTTTGTGGGTTGCGGGCATGGTCGAACTCCGGCCACCGTCCGGTCAACGCGTTAGCAGGGAGCTTTTTGGCCTCCTGCCCGCGGGTCTTTGGACTAAGAGGGAGGAAACCTCACTAAAATGTTACCAAAGAGTGGCGTTTGCGCCGCTTGTCTCCGCGGGACTCCACCCGCGGGGACTGTTGACGGGCGGTGTCGCCTCCTGCGGCGCCGCTCCTTTGCAGTGTCCCTGTTGGGCACTGCCTTCACGTCCCTCCGGGTACTCCTCTGGTCATCAGAGGGGACACGGGACGGGACATTGACGGGCTTGGTGTGTACTCACCCTACCGCCAAGCAGACAGCGGGGTTGTCTTTCTTCTTCCGTCTTCGGACGCCTTTTTATTTTTAAATTTTCGATTTTGTTTCGTTTTGTTTTTGTTTTGTTTAATTTAAGTTTTATTTTTTCTCTTTTATTTTACTTTTATACCTTTTATTTTACCTTTTGTTTTTGTTTTCATTTTACAATTTCAGTTTTTCTCTCTTTTCCCTTCTTTCGTTCTTCCCCACCCCCCCCGCCCCGATGTCACCGTCACCCCAATCTCGTAATCCCGTTGTTTGCAGTGTCTGTGGTCACGTCTCGCGGCCGTCCACGGGACCGATGGTCTTGGCTTCACCGCCCGGACCGCGTGCAAGATAAGCACTATAAAAATCCCCTAATCCTAAGTTGCTGCCGCACGGCGAGAGGATGCATGGCTGACAGGGAGGTCAGTTCCTAGTGCGGCCCCCTCAGGGCACCAGCCGCCGCCCTTGAGGTATTAGGCTTACCCGGGTATAGCGGGATCTCTGCCCGGGTGGACTTTTTATTTCTCCCGCACTCGTGGGTTTTTATATGGAGTCTACAACTAAACACAAAACCACCATACCGAAGTCGGTTGACGAACCGACCCGCACGCCCAGTATTGCGGGTTCAGACAATGAGAGAGAAGTTCAGATGAAGGAGCAAGAGTTGGAGCTGTCCGAGTCAGACAGCTCAACCACAAGCCTTATGAGCGTCCGCAGCGCCAGTGAGGAAAGCCCCAGTCGGGCATTGCGCAAGCGCCCTCACTCGGGGCCCGAATCGGCCTCGAGCTATGACTCGGCGAGGCGACGTCAAGCGAAGACGCGTGGACGACCGCCCACCCACGGAAATTACGTGGGTTTGGGCAAGGCTCGCGAGGAGCTCGCAGCCGCTAAGCGTCGCGAAGAGCTCCTCAAGCGTGACGAGGAGGAGGAGAGGCGCATTGAAGCGGCCACAAAAAAGGTGACCGCTTCAAGAAGCTCGCGCCTCTCAGAGACTTCTGTCTCTGAGGGAGAGCCGGAAGACGCTACCGCTACAGACCTGCGGTCGCGTCTCAAAGACGCCTTGGAGGCCATCACGATGGTCTCCAAGATATCTAAGGGACTGAAAGGGACATCCCAAAAGTCCCTTAAAGAATCGGTGGCAGCAATAGCTGAAATTGCAGACGTTCTACTCGGGAGCGTCTGAGGAGACAAAGAAGCTCCAGGCGGAGAACGCCCGCCTCGCCACCGAAATCGCGGCACTAAGGCGCGAACAGGAGGAGCTCCGTGTCGCTTTTAAGAGGCGCACGGAGGTTTAATGCGCCGGACAAGGCCACGGAGGAGCTAGCTACCCTCCGACAAGAGATGGCCCAGATGAGGCAGAGCCTCTCTTCCCTGGAGGGCAGAATATTAAGTCCTCCATTGGCGAGCCGGCAAGCGGCCCGACAACCGCAGCCGCCCCCGCAGCTACAGCCGCAGCCGTCAACATCATACGCGGCTGCAGCAGCTGCGCCACGGCAGAATCCGGCGCCCAATAAAGCCGTGGCAAATCAGGCCCCAAAGGGCAAGAAGAGGGGCCAGAAGAAGGCCCAGCCCGCTCCTGCTGCCCAGCAGACCAGCGCGCCAGCGACCTCAGCCCCCCCAGCTCCCCGACCGACGACCTCCGACGGCTGGCAGACCGTCGGAGAGAAGAAACAAGCGGCGAAGGCAAAAAGGAAGGCCAACCAAAAGGCCAAGAAGGCGGCCAAAAATGCGGCCAAGAAGCTCCGCACCCCCAGCTCCACTGCAGTGGTACTAACGCTGCAACCAGCAGCGCTGGAGCGGGGGACCACCTACGCGGAGCTTCTCAAGAAGGCGCGTGGGGCTATCGACCCCACCAAGCTGGGAATAACGGCGGGCCTCCGGTGTAAGATAACACAGACCGGGGCCCGCCTCATCGAGGTGCCTGGGGCCGGTAGCGCCCAGCAGGCAGACGCTTTGGCCTCGAGCCTCCGCGACCTCCTTCCAGCGGAGGAAGTGAAAATCTCCAGGCCCCAAAAGTGCGCCGAGGTGCGAATCGGGGGACTGGATGATTCAATTATCGTCGAAGAGGTCGTTGCCGCGGTTGCCAAGGCCGGGGAATGTCCCCTGGAGCAAATCCGGTGCGGCCCAATTCGTCCGGGCCGTGCCGGTATGGGCACGGCAATAGTTCCCTGCCCCGTGACTGTGGCCAAGAAGTTGGCCGATGGCCGTCGCGTTTTAATCGGATGGGTGTCGGCGCAAGTGCGGCTCCTGGAGCCGAAACCGCAGAGGTGCTTCCGCTGCCTCAGCGGTGGCCACGTTGGCGCAAATTGCACCTCTGCGGTCGACTGCAGCGGCCGCTGTTTTAGGTGCGGCCAGCCCGGCCATTTGGCTGGCAGTTGTGAAGCCCCGCCGCACTGCGTTTTGTGTGCGGCGGCGGGCAAGCCGGCCGATCATAGGGCCGGCACGAAGAGTTGCGCCGCACCCAAGAAGAAGCAGGGCGCAAAGGACGGCCAATCGGCCAACAAGAGCACCACTCCCGTGGCTACTAAGGCATCAGGCGACACGCCAATGGATGCCGAATAATGGCTCCATATACACTACGCCTACTTCAGGCGAATTTAAACCACTGCGCCAGAGCTCAGGATCTTCTTCTCCAGAGCATGGCGCAGTGGTCAATCAACGTCGCCCTCGTCGTCGAGCCGTATTTTGTCCCCCCCCGTGACGATTGGGTGGGGGACCTCAGCGGCTCGGTGGCGCTAATTTCGTTAGCCGCCGCCCGCACCCCGTCCTTCGAGAACATCTACCGAGGGCGGGGCTGCGTCGCAGCACTCGTAAAGGATACAGTTGTGGTGGGTGGCTACTTCTCACCCAACCGTTCCCTCGCCGACTTCGAGGAGTATCTCCTCGAATTGAACGTCGTCGTCGCTCGCAGCCGTCCTCGCGTCGTGCTCTTTGCCGGGGACCTCAACGCCAAGTCTACGGCTTGGGGTTCTCCGGCCACGGACGCTAGAGGCGAGCTGCTGGAGCAGTGGGCCATTGAGAACGGCCTGCTCGTCCTCAATCGTGGGTCGGTACATACGTGCGTGCGTCAGCGGGGCGGTTCCATTGTGGACGTTTCTTTTGCGAGCCCCGCACTAGCACGCCGTATCCGAGACTGGTGCGTCGTCGAGGAGGTGGAGACGTTGTCGGACCACCGCTATATTCGGTTCGACGTCTCCGCCGAAACAGTCAGCTCCGACGCCCCAGTCCGAAGAGGCCCGATTGAGGGCGGTCCGCGTTGGGCCTTGAAAAGGCTGAATCGGGAGGCCCTCCTGGAAGCCTCCATAGTTCAGGCCTGGGTTTCAACACCTTCCAGGCCTGACGATATCAACATGGAGGCCGATTGGTTCAGGGGGGCAATGACGCAAGTTTGCGACGCGGCGATGCCTAGAGTCCGTAGCACATCTGGGCCACGCCGGGTGTACTGGTGGAACGACACAATCGCGCAGTTACGGCAAATTTGCGTCGCAGCGCGCCGCCAGTACGCCCGGTTTCGCAGGAGGCGTCGCCGCCCTCCCGATTTCATTGCCCGGGAGGCGGCATTGTACGAGGAGTATATGCGAGAGCGGCCAAGAATAATCTGAAAGAGGCCATCTGGCGGTCCAAGCAAGACGCCCGCCAGGAATTGCTGGAGACCCTCAACAGAGATCCGTGGGGGCGCCCATATTTGATGGTCAGGAACAAGTTACGTTCCTGGGCGCCCCCTCTAACGGAAAGTCTCCGGCCACAGCTGGTCGAAGATGTTGTGGCCGCTCTGTTCCCGTCGCGGGCGGAACACATCCCTCCGCCCATGACGGCGCCGCCTTCCGAGGCAGCCAACGCGGACATGGACGACGACGTTCCCGAGGTGACTCGGGTAGAACTCCGAGCGGCGGTGTTAAGAATTAAAAACACCGCCCCAGGACCCGACGGCATACCTGGCCGAGCGTGGGTCCTGGCAATGGAGGCGCTCGGACCCCGACTAGGGAGACTCCTCACAGCGTGCCTTGAGGGTGGCCAGTTTCCACGAGCCTGGAAGACGGGGAAGCTGGTCCTCATCAGAAAGGCAGGGCGCCCGGCGGACAGCCCGTCCGCCTACCGGCCCATAGTGTTGTTGGACGAGGTCGCGAAGATCTTCGAGCATATCATCGCGGAGCGCCTCGTCCACCACCTTTCCACGGTGGGCCCAGATTTGGCGGACGTGCAGTTCGGTTTCCGCCGAGGGCGCTCAACAATAGACGCTATTAGATCAGTGAGGAGTCTGGCGGAGGAAGAGGTTTCCCGGGGCGGGGTGGTCCTGGCGGTGTCTCTTGACATCGCCAACGCCTTCAACACCCTGCCCTGGAGTTGTATTTGTGAGGCACTCAATTATCACCGAGTGCCTCCCTACCTCCGCCGCATAGTCGGGGATTATCTTAATGATAGAGGAATTATCTACCCGAGTCATCTCGGTATTAGTCAGCGAGTTATGTCGTGCGGTGTTCCGCAGGGGTCGGTCCTCGGCCCCCTTCTGTGGAACATCGGCTACGACTGGGTGCTGCGCGGTACGCTCCTCCCTGGCGTGGGTGTCACTTGTTACGCCGACGACACCCTCGTCACTGCGAGTGATAGGACGTACCGGGCGGCGGCTATAAGGGCGACCGCTGGGGTCGCACAAGTCGTTGGTAGGATCCGGCGTTTGGGCCTAGAGGTGGCCCTGTCCAAATCCGAGGCCATTTGTTTCCACGGGCCTCGGAATCGGCCACCCGCAGGGGCCCACATTATGGTAGGAGGGGTCACCATCGGCATCGGGACGAGCCTAAAATATCTCGGGCTCGTACTCGATAGCCGATGGGATTTCCGTCAATATTTCAGACGCTTGGCCCCCAAACTTCTCGGGGCAGCAGCAGGATTGTCGCGACTGCTGCCCAATCTGGGGGGGCCAACCGCCTCCTGCCGGAGGCTGTACGAAGGAGTCGTGCGGTCCATGGCCCTTTACGGGGCCCCGATATGGGCGCACGACCTGACGGCCCACAATATCACGGCGCTTCGCGCACCGCAGCGCGCCATGGCCGTCAGGTTAATACGAGGCTACCGCACGGTCTCCTTTGAGACAGCGAGCCTCCTAGCTGGATCACCGCCCTGGGATCTGGAAGCTGGGCTGCTGGGGTCACTCTATACATGGCGCCAGCAAGCCCTGGAGCAGGGCGAGAGACCGGCGCACCGTGACATCGAGGCGCGTCGGTCAGAGCTCCACCAGGCCCTAGCGGCGGAGTGGAAGGCACGACTTGTGCACCCCAGCGCCGGGCATTGACGTTGGGTTCATTGACTACAGCAAAGCGTTCGACTGTATCAGCCATAATTCTATATGGGAGGCACTAAACGCCCTTAACATCAATCCAAAATATATAAACTCTTTAAATATATATATATTAATAGTACAAGCAATGTTAGATTGGAGTCAAGAGGACCAACAATAAAAATTGAAAGAGGTGTCAGACAAGGTGATCCGCTGACACCTAAATTATTTATTGCGGTTTTGGAAAACATATTCCAAAAGATAAACTGGAAAACCAAAGGTATAAAAATAAACAATTACCATTTAAGTCATCTAAGATTTGCTGATGATATAGTCATTATGTCAGAAACTTCAAAAGATCTCCAAGAAATGCTATGCTCACTAGATAAAGCTAGCTCTAAAGTAGGATTAGAAATGAACGCCAACAAAACCAAAATAAAACATATACATAGATTATAAGAAACTAAATAATATAGAAACTTACACGAACATACATATATATATTTACAATTAGACTGTTATTTAAGGGTTATGGGAAATAAAGGCTTTTTTATTTTTATTTTATTTTATTATTATACCTTTGTCCAAAAGATCTTTAGTTATATCTCTTACCTTGAGTTTTTCTTGATAGGAAAGCTTATAAGGTCTGTACACCACCGGTACCGAACTAGTCAGCTTAATTTCCATCTCGCCTGTCTTGACAGTAGTTTGGGCAGTGCCAGAAATCAAGAAATTGGAAAAATCACTTATAACCGACTTGAGAGCCTCCAACTCAGCACCTTGAAGAGGTGTGTTTATCTCAGGTTGATCAATTGATTGTAGGGTGTAACAATGCGTACGTCATCGGAATGCGTAAGGTATTGCTTATCTTTGGTCCGCACAAAAGTAATACCGTCACGGTTAAGAACGTCCGTACCTATTATAATTGGTGTGTTCATATAGGATGAAGGGACTACTACTAAATCGACCTCAACTGAAATGTCGGGAAACTCTACTGTAGTAGTCACATACGACGTGGCAACTATATTTTTATCACTTATGCCTTTCAACACGCAACGTTTAGATTTAGGCTGGCATGAAATATACTTTAAAACATCCGACGAAATGAGAGACACATCGAGGGCTCCGCTATCAATGAGTACGTCCACTGGTACACCGTCTACGACAGCGCTGACTACATCACTATCTTGAGTTAGTTTTAGTTGATTAGAGCAAGGGTTAACGTTACGTGAATTGCGGGAATTCGAACGCGCTTTTGCAAAGCAATCATCCTCGGTGTGTCCTCGCTTTTTACAGAATGTACATGAGTCACTAGTACCAAGAGCAGAGAAGGTACCTAGAAGCAGGGCTCCGTCAACTTAGTCCACATTCTTCACACTAGTTTAATAAACTGAAGTTGTTCAACTTCAGCTTATTCTCTATTTTCTTCTTAGATTATTGAAAACGAAAATTATAGCAAATACATTTATGGATTTAAATTATTATGACACTTGATCGATTATGACCAATGGAATTAGTGAAAGTCATTTTATGTCATTTCACGATTATGACAACTGAAGCGTTATTTCTAATGAAATTATGGCAAATACCAGTATGGCATATGAAATTATGGCATTTTAAATAATGGCAAACATTAGTAAACCGACTGAAATACATTCAGAGTCTTTTGCTACATATGAATTAAGGAATGTGGGTATTAGGTTGTGTTTTATACTGAGATATGTGTTAAATTCATGAGCAAATGCAATGAAATCAAACTATGGCTTCCTCAAACAATAATTTGACTTCGCTGCATCATGTAGTGATAAAACGGCTTTCTGCCGCTTATCACGATCGTATTGTCGATTAGGTGACCAAGAAGAAACATGTACAATTTTATTTACTTATTATTGGATTGATTACTTTAAAATTACATAAGTATACATTAAATAAGAGTAACTTTTAACAATTGGCTTAAATTCTATTACATTATCTAATTATTTATTATTATTTTCCTTTTCCAATGTCACACATTACTGTAATTTTTGCCGACCTTGACGGCTCACTATACATTTTATAGCTTAAACTGTATTCTTACCTTTTTGGAAATCCTGCCTTTTCGACGAATATTGTTTGGCCGATTATCACTTGCCAACCAACGTTTCGCCTATTTTTCACTTTGACGACTAACGATTGTCAAATTTTTGTATGACAACGTTTCATTTGGTAGAAAACTACCCTATTAGGGTAGTTTCCAGGGTCAAAATAATTACATTTTATTTAGTCCGTAGTTTAGATTATAAAAAAATATTGAACACGTATTTTTTCTTTTTTCGATTAAATAAAAAATAACAAAGATATAGCCCATTAAAGTTACGTGTGACGTCATCTAGTGCGAAAAAATGCAGCACGGCGTGACGTTATACGTAACTTTAATGAGCTATATCTTGGTCATTTTTGGTTTAATTTACAAATAAAAAAATACATATCGCTTATTTTTGAATAATCTAAAGGACGGACTTATATTTTTTTTTTGTCAACTAGCCTATTATTGTTAAGCTGATTATTGTAATGACAAAAAACGTTTGGGGCATTTATCTTTTGTCAAATTATTAGGCCAGACAACTTTTAGGCGAATAACGTTTCGTCTGTTCAGGTGATGTTTCGGGAAGTTCAGGTGAAATCGAAAGGAATCGGATAGGTTAGGTTAGGTAAGTATGCTGATAAACAATGCACGTCAACTGAAACAAATGGCTGGTTAGGTTAGGTTAGAACTGCGACCACAACGCGAGCGTGCCGTGGCAGCGGCCGGCGAAGTGCCAGAACTAAATCGCTTTTATTCCACTACACAGGGCATTTAAATATGCTACATCGTTTAGGTTAGAACTGCGACACTAAAAGGAAGACCAAACGTAAAGTTGGCAACTGTGAGGTTGGGAAATAAAAACAAAATTATATCACAAGTTGGCAAATGATTATTCTGCGAAATAAAATTCTGCAAAACGTTAGTTGGCAAGTGATAATCGGCTGAAAAATAAATAATAAATTTTAATATCTTTACTTATGACATGTAAGTGTCCGTGTTCACTTAGAGAAATAAGGATGAACGAGGTAAATGTTTTCAGTTTTCTCGACAACACGAGTTATATTTGCCACGTGGCGGGAAAGTCAACTTTTTTCTTTTACATTCATAACTAGCAGGGAACTTTCTGACTTTCAATAATTTTCCTAGCAGTCACTCTAAGTGCATTGGGATAAACTTTTTACTTAGTGAATACTGCAAAGATTTCCTGTGCATATGTGTTTGTTTAAAGTAAGTTTTTGTTTTACGTTTGTGGGGTATCTACAAAAAAAAATTAATAGTAGTGATAGGAGCGATAGCATAGTGAAGAGACCGACGGACTGCTACGCAGAGGGTCTCAAGTTCGAAACCACGGCGCGCACTAATGTATTTTCGAAGTTATGTGCGTATTAAATTGTTTATTATCGCTTGCTTAACAGTAAAGGAAAACATCGTAAGGAAACCTGCATGTCTGAGAGTTATCCATAATGTTCTCGAAAGACATGTGAAGTCTGCCGACCCGCACTTTGCCAGCGTGGTGGACTATTGCCTTAGCCTTTTCATAGTAAGAGGCCCATGCCCAGCTGGGGAACAGTTTATCTACAGGGCCGATGATGATGTTGAGTAATGTAAATGATGCTAAAAAGATAAACACATGATTTGAACGATGTGCGAAAATTCAACAAGTTTAGCCCTTCCAAACGAACCATATAAAAAGTGTAAATCGATTAGTATCTTATTAACCCTAGATAACTTATCATTCGTCGACGCGACGACGCACTTATTGCCAATAAGTAATTGCAAACTTTCCCGTGGCCCCCGCGTTTCTCTATTCGTATACTTTAATAATAGTCAAAAACAGTGCAGCGTGTGCTGCAATTGTCTGCACACGCCTATTAGGAAGTTACTTACACGCATCGCGTCACCCGCTCGACGAATGTTTAGTTACTACCCAACTTTTCTGCAAAGGTATATAATATATGTACTTTATATTTTCGACACTTTTTTATTTTAGAAATATTAATGCAATTATTATTTGTATATTTAGTAAGAATAATGTTTATTTGAATGTAATTCTTATGTAATTATAACAATTTTGTGACTAAATAGATACTTTTGCTGTAAAACATTTTTTTTTATTGTTGGTGTAGTTTTCTCGAATTATCGCTTATATTATATTACCGGTATTATATTATAGTTTAAGATGGATTTGAGATGGCAGGAGGAGCAAATAAGCCAATGAATTACTTCAGAAGGGGATGGCGAGCGTGAAGACGAATCTCAACAGTCAGAAATAGAGAATAATTTGTTTGAGGAATCACATCAAGACACAGACAGTAAATAAGATTTTTTGACAAATTTATCGTACTCTGACGTAGATGAAATATGACCTAGTAAAATGCAGAGAACTCAGATAATAGACTCGGATGGCTCCCAAGGTGTATAGATATAGGTACATAGATATTACTAAAGTTCAAACCTCAAGCACACTGTGCTCCAATACGAGTACAAACCGTAAGACTAAAAGGTGACCATTATGTATTTTCTTTAATATGATGAATCTGTTAACTATCAACAGTTGTGCTATAATGTTTCTAATAATGTTAGAAACAAAAAAGAAACCTGTATCTCGCCTAGATTTTGTCATGAAATTGGGAGACCAACTCATGGAGCCCTGACTACGACCAAGATTACAGACAGTGACTTTGAGATGGGAAATAAAAACTATAATACAGGATATTTTAGGTAAATCATCAAATGAAGAATAACTTGTGCATTCGTCGAATGTACGCAAAATATGCTATTTATGTCCGTCGAAAGCTCGCCGAATGACTAAACACTATTGTGTCAAATGTAAAAAAGCAATCTGTGGCCCTCATAATGTTGATATGTGTACCAACAGTCTGTTTTAATATTTATATTTTTTTTTCTTAATTAATTCCTATTAACACATACCATTGTGCCACGTAACAAGTTCCTATTTTGAATAAACAATTTTGATTATAATGACGTCTTTTAATGCGTAGTCCGCTCGACGAATGATTTATAACAAATCATATATATATGTTTCTGTAAAACTAGTTTAGTTATCTAGGGTGAAAGGCCAGTAGACGTCTAAGCGTACCACGGTCGCGTGTGCTCTTATACTCCGATATGCATTTTTACTAAAAATAATATGACGTCATAAACGCTCTTTATGTGTGAAATAGTTGGACTCAGAAGTTTTTGGCGGAGTTTCATAGAGCCTTCATTAATGAGTGAAGTTTTTGCGCTTGGGTTTTGTTGATTGGTGATACAATAAATTTGATTTGATACATTTGTTGGTTGCCAAATTAAAAGTAGAAAGGTAAGTTGCTATAAGAACTTTTAAAGTTCCTCCTAACATAAATGGTAAGCTCACTGCTTTCATTTGGAATAAGTTCGTTGCGTCACTTTGTGTCACCAGATATATTGTACCTGTTGGAGAGTTCCGGAGGCCCTATCCCCTATTCCTTCTCCCTCATCCCACTCCTCATCCTATCCTTTTTCCTAATCCTAAGGAGCGGCAACGCACTTGTGACTCCTGTGGTGTTGCTTGTGTCCATGGGCGGCGGTAATTGCTTAAAATCAGGCGATCCGTCTGCTCGTTTGCCGCCTATTACTATAAAAAAAACTATGCATTTTTGCAAAATAAAATATTTTTATCTTTGCCTAGACAATTTAACTTATCTCGAGTTTTCACGAGTGTCAAAACTCGTTGTCATCAATGGATACTGCTGCTTAGCCTGACTGCACAAGTGACAGAAGTACCTAGTGAAAATAAGGGTGTTGTTAGTCCCAATGCTTTGATTTGGAAAACTAATATCAAAGTGAATTGAGTTTTTACCCATGATAACGTTAGTATTTAAACTAGTCAATAAGACACGAAGAAACAAACTTCTTAACTTATATTTAACAGACATTTTGCAACCGATAGTCATGAAAAAACATAAAGTTACCTGCATGGATATCGTACATTTCTTTACACAAATGTTTTCGTCCTAAAGAACTAAGAACTATTACATCATAATACAATTTATCATGTACATGAAAAATAAACAATATATACATATAATTACATAATAAATACTAATATTGAATAACAGAATAAATATTCAATATTTAATAAATTATATACTTCAATTACTTGGATCGCATTATCTTGAAAATCGATCTGAATAATTATTTTTTATGGAAATTACTACTTCAAGTGTTTAACCGGATATACATTACTCCGATGTTTAGCTCGAATGAGTTTCAGCATGTAAACACTCCAAAAATCTTATTCTCCTATTATTTATTTGTGTATTTGCCCTAACAGTCTGGTATGTATATAACTCACACCTTAGTAGGCCATGAAACAATACCAGTTCTTGTAAAATACCAGTTCAATACCAGTCAAGTAAATGAAAAATACTACCCAAACATTGCATACATTACATTTTATTTACTATAAAGCTTTGTAAATATAGTAAGTTATTACATCATAATGTACATTAACTGTATTTGTGTCAAAAAGGCGGTTTTATTTTTCATTCCAAAGGTGGAAGTATTAAATGTTTTTGGTCACCATATTTTCTGTTAAATTATGCCTTTGTGGTTCTTGTTGGTCACGGGTCCTTTGGGTGTGGACACTGTGGGCCATATTGCGTGGTTTAACCAAAATTAATTTTAATGTTGGGTATTACAGTACCTATAGCAGACCCTTATATACCCTACATTGGAAAACCTGTTCATTATATGATCATTCAAAGCCGCGGAATTATCTTGACAGTGAATGTTTGCCTGCAATATTTTTACATGAAATTTCCTTTGATCATTATAAATTTATAGATATCATAGGTTTGAAGTAAAATATTGTTTATCATGACCAATTACGGAATATTTGTAGGAGACGTTATAATCACCTTCAGGCAAACAGCATATTAATATATAGATATTTTTCTATCTCACAAATATGCCATTAAATCTAAATATACCAATATATAAAATTCTCATATTACTCACTAACTAACATGCATCACACAGCTGAAATTACAAGGTGAAAGTTGGGATGTATGTTCCTTAAAGAATGTAGGTAAACACCAAAAGAGTATTTTTGCATTCATCAATCCAATTATTAATATTGATTTAGTATTGTTTAATTTTTTTTGGCTTATTAATTATAATTATTTAATTTATGTTATAAAATTAATATTTGCATGCCGTTATATTGCTGGTCAAAATAATTGAATCATGTATGCATTGCTTTGTAACACCATTTGTAACAGTATTTTTGCAAATAAATTTTCTGATTCTGAATCTGAAAATTCACCTCCTAAGAGGTAAAACACTGGGTGAAACCGCGGGTGAAGTCTACTAGTTTTAAAATATACTATAACCCAAAAAGCTTCAGTTTGTAGTTTTAATAATTCCGGTTTCCCTTAATACGTTCACGTCCTACGTAAACCCTCAGATACCTATTCAAATCACTTTACTGTAACGTATGTCCGGCCCATACGCTCGGCCAATCAGAGAAAGCCATCGTCCGCACTCGCAAAGCCTGACCAAATATGGTCATAAACGGACTCTCAGCCTGATGGAGGGCCCGGTATATAAAGGGGCCGACAGAGAGGCCGGCACCGCTACTCTAACGTCGCTTCTACTATAACTAAGCGTACCTACTGACCCTACGTCGTATTTACGTGTATCCTGGTCCCAGCTACGGGTAAGCACTACATTTACTGCGTTAGCGTACTGCCCATCTCTCTACCTGCTAGCTGAGGCCGGCTGACGCCGCCTGCCTGACTCTATTGGTTGTGGCTCTCCTAATGCTGCTTTCCTTCAGGTTCCAGGTTCACCTTAAGACTTCGGCTACGCTCCTAGACCGCTACACTTCCTGCATCGCCTTCGGCGTCACTTCTGCCGAAGAGTCTGGCCTGCCCTGCTCCTCGTACTTGCACCGCCGGCGTCTGCCCGCTGAACCAACGGCCTGCGAGGATCTACCGCTACGCGCAGCCTTCGAGCAGCCTGCCTACACACTACCGGAGGGAACAGCGTGGGAGACTGCAGCCCTTAGTGTTCAGGCCAGTGTCGTGTTGTTGGTCGGTCATACTCGTGGCAAGGGAAGTGAGACAATACTCGGCAAATAAACGCATAGAACCTTTTCTGCGTTTTAATACCAGAACCCGTTACAGTGGCGCCTACGTGGGTTATTGTCTCGCTTTCCGTGCTCGAGTTCTCATCTAGCAGGTCTCCATCATTGTAAGCGAGCAGGTGCGGCTACAGCGAACCGGTACGTATTGTTGTACTAATTGCCTACCTTTTAGTGTAACTACCTACTACGTACTAGTTCGCAAATTTTAATCTAACGTTTTTCTAATTAGTCCTAACGGTCGAACTTTTACGCCTAATCGTAAAGTAGGCCATTTGTAAGGGCGGAACGCTTGCGCACTAAGTGTAGTGTGTAGTGTTATACTTACGCGGTACTCCTTCATACACAATGGGCTCACACCCCATAAAATACTTCCTGCTAAACAAGAACGAGTTAGCTTACGAGGTCGCGATTAGAGGTGAGGAGCCGGCTACCTCTGTCCTAGGTCTGCGGAAGCAGCTCCCTAAATTACTGGAAGCCATTCCAAATGATGACATTTTGGAGTCGGGTCTAGCCATAGCGGTGGACTTCGAGGGCGCTAGCGAGGCCGTCTCTGAGCTGGCCAAGCGACTAAATTCGTTATCTGCCCTTACGACGCGAACCTAGCTAAGAGGTCTACCGCACTGCACAACCACTTATACCATAGACTCCGTAGGATGGAACGTCCTACGGCGTTATCAAAACGGATTACCGAATTGTGCAGCCGGTTCGACAAGCTCTCGGCGGAGCTGTCCGCCATTGAGCAATCAGCTGTTCACTCAGCCGATGCTGTGGCAGAGGTCCAACCTGCGCCGTCTACCTCGACGCAGGCAGGGTTAGCCCCAGTGTTGCATTGCGAGCATTTGAGAATTAGCGAACTGTCTAAGCTAAAATACGACGGTACGGGATGCGTCCGAGCGTTCCTACAACGCGTAACCGAATTCCAAACCGCGCGTAATCTACCTTCCACTAAAATTTTATCATATGCCTCCGAAATTTTCACCGGTAACGCACTTCACGCCTAAAAGAATATTTCACTACATGGGAAGAACTCACCACTAAATTAATAGACGATTTCACACCGTACGATTATGACTACCGGTTATTAAATGAAATCCGCCGACGTACTCAAGGTGCTACCGAAACTATAATTATTTATCTCTCGATAATGAATCAGCTGTTCGCTAGGCTGTCTCCGTCAAAGCGATTGTCCGAACGCGAAAAGTTAGACATCCTATTGCATAACATACGTCCATGCTACTCACTAGTGCTAGCTCCGTCAATATCTTCAATAGACAGTATAGCAACACTGCAGACGTTATGTTTAAACTACGAACGGATGAAATGTTTGAACTCTCAATTCCGCGAACCGTATTATAATAACGACACGTTGGCACCAGACCTAGCTTACAGTCACAAACCTAATAACCGAGCGCGTAATAATTCCTACAATAATTATCCCGTTGCTACTATAGAGGGTACGTCCGAATACACTGTGAACAACGAACCTAGCAAACCTAAGTCTAAACCTAGCTCTGTCGCTCTAGTCACGTCCAAGTACTGCCCGCGCTGCCGAATCAATGATCACAGTTTGAATGAATGCAAACGCGATCGCTTCGCAATTTGCTTCAAGTGCGGCTGTAGGGATGTGACATTCCCTAACTGCCCGAACTGTAAATCGACGAAACCAAAAAACTAGTTGGTCAGGGTCGGGGCGTGTCAAAATCTAAATTAGGTTCTACAACCTATTCAACCAATTTTGACAAAGATGATTGGAGAAATTGGCTAAACACTCTAAAAGTGTATTTCTCTAGTTATTCCGTCGCCTCGATCCTGGATAATAAACCTAAAAATGACCTACGGCCCTATGTTAACGTAACGATTAACAGTTTACCTATTTGTGGATTGCTCGATTCCGGTTCAGCCATTACAATTCTAGGTAACAACTCCCATCTGGAGGTAATTACTAAAACCGGGTTAGAAATACAGCAGTGTCACAACACTAATTCCATTCGGTCCGCGGGTGGAAATATATTGTTGCCGCGCGGTTTTATCAACTTACCCACTACTTTTAATAATCAAACCCACTTATTGAAAGCTTATATTATTCCAGAAGTTACAAGTAATTTAATTTTAGGCATCGATTTCTGGAAACTATTTAAATTACTGCCTAACCATATCGCATCCGTATGCATGACTAAAACATTGCCGTGTAGTGTGTTAGGTGAAAATAAGCTAAGTAACACGAACGTATTGCAATCTTTTAGTAAGTTGAGTGAGTCACAACAGAGAACGGCTAAGTTAATTATAAAGCAATACGAGTCGATTTCTACTGAAAAAACCGGTTAAGGACGAACTCACTTAATAGAACATGCAATAGACACTGGCGATTCTGCGCCGATACGCCAAAGATATTATAGGTTACCGCCGGCGAAATTAAAAATAATTATTGACGAATTAGACGAAATGCTTGCATTGGGAGTGGTAGAAAAATGCGAAAGTCCGTGGTCGTCACCGATTTTACTAACGCCTAAGAAAGACGGTAAACTAAGGTTTTGTTTAGATAGTCGGAAACTTAATTCTATTACTAAAAAAGACGCGTACAAACTACCTTACGTATCCGAAATTTTAGACAACCTTAGGAACGCTAGATATCTAAGTAGTATAGACTTATCTAAGTCCTTTTGGCAGACGCCTCTTCGCGAATGTGATCGTGATAAGACTGCGTTCTATGTGCCTACTAGAGGAACATTTAGATTTGTGACTATGCCGTTTGGTTTAACGAATGCGCCTGCGACACAACAGCGTTTGGTGGATCACTTGTTTACGAACAGTCCTGAGTTCGAAAACTCTGTATTCGTTTTTTTAGATGATATCGTGCTTATATCGCCATCCTTTAATGCTCATGTGTCACTATTAAATAAAGTATACGAAAAATTAAAATCGGCCAACCTTACCATCAACTTGGAAAAATCTAAATTCTTCCGTGATGAATTGAAGTACTTGGGCTACGTAGTAAACTCTAAAGGATTACAAGTAGACCCATGTAAGGTGGAAGCCATTCTTCAATATGCTACGCCTAAGAATAAAAAAGAAGTCAAAAGGTTCTTAGGCATTGCATCATGGTATCGGCGATTTATACCTAATTTTAGTACTATTGCCGGTCCTCTGAACAAACTTACCTCTACCGGTAAGAAAGCCGCACCATTTCAGTGGTCGGTGGAAGCTGATGACTCGTTTTGTAAACTAAAACAATTGTTAAGCTCCGCACCAATATTATCGTGTCCCGATTACGAGAAACCTTTTCAAGTTCACACAGATGCGAGTGCGAGCGGCATCGGTGGGTTACTTACACAAGAAATAGATGGCGTGGAACTACCTATCGCTTACATGAGTAGGTCACTAAATGCACAGGAACAAAACTACAGTATAACAGAACGGGAGACATTAGCAGTTCTAACAGCCCTCGAATATTGGCGCTGTTATTTAGATAACGGGTTAAAGTTTGTTGTGTATACTGACCATTCCGCACTGAAATGGTTCCTAAACTTGAGCAACCCGACTGGTAGATTAGCTCGGTGGTCGGTTCGTCTGTCAGCCTTCAACTTCGAAATAAAGCATCGGCGCGGTGCGGATAATATTATAGCCGATGCGTTATCACGATCCCTACCTGTAAATATAATTAACGCGAATAATAATAACGTGAAAGACCCTAATGTTAACACTGATCAATTGTATTCAGCCACCTACAATGGTTGTTTATCTTCGCCTAATGACTATCCAGACTATTCTATTAAAAATAATAAATTATATCGTTTGATTAAATCTAGGTGTATGCTACGTAAGGAGTTCGAATGGAAAGAAGTACTACCTTCTTCTGATCGAAATAATGCCATATTAGAGAACCATGCCGAACCCACTTCGGGGCATTTCGGTATATTTAAAACTTACAAGCGCTTAGCACTGCGTTACTATTGGCCCAAAATGCGCGATGACGTAGTTAAGTTCATAAATTCTTGCGACACTTGTATCGCGCACAAACATCAGAACCACGCACCATTGGGAACCATGGGACGACCCAAAGTGTGTTCACGACCCTTCCAAACCATTAGTGTAGATTTGGTGGGGCCACTACCCGTCACAAGAAAACAAAACGCCTACATCTTCGTAGTAACTTGTTGTTTTAGTAAATACTGTCTACTTTTTCCTATCAGGCGCGCAACTGCTGAAATAATAACTAATATTTTGGAAGAAAAAATATTTTTAGTTCATGGTATACCATCTACAATTATATTGGACAATGGTAAACAGTTTGTCAGTGCTACTTTAAAAGCTATGTTGCGCAAGTACAAAATCCCTAATCTTCATTATACTCCTAAATATTCCCCACATGTCAATACGGTCGAACGCTATAATAAAACCATTGGTTCTACCTTAGCGGCGTTTGTAGGAAATGACCAGAGATTATGGGACACTCTCGTACCTAAGGTGCAGTTTGCATTAAATACTGCAGTTAATGAAGTCACGGGCTATACACCTAGTTTTTTAGTCTATGGACGTGAACTAGTTCCATGCGGCTCACACTATGTCGACACAGACGCTGATGATATAGTATACATACCTAGGGACGATTACGCAGAAAACATAGGTCACTTATCAGGCATATTTGACAAAGTTCAGGCACTCCTCATTCAAGCTCATGCTAGGAATTCCCAAACGTATAATTTACGCCGTAAACCAGCTGAGTTTAATGTGGGAGACACTGTGTGGAAACGGACTTTTTATCAGAGCGACAAGGATAAGTCCTTCTGTAAGAAACTAGCCCCTAAATTCGTGAAGTGCACAGTGATTAATAAAAAGTCGCCTCTCGTTTACGAGTTGTCGGACGCGTCTGGAAATTCTATTGGGTTTTGGCACATTAAGGACCTAAAACTTATACACTATGGTGCCTAACTATTTGTTACAAACCGTAAAAGACTTTCCCTTCCTTCTCTCTATATGCCGTCTTAGCTTGGACAGTAGCGGACTCATAGACCTAACGTAGCTAGTCGGATTTTCCTTGTTAGCCACGTAAAATCCTCTCCTAAGGCGGGCGGTATTGTAACGTATGTCCGGTACTTACCGCGTTGCGTCACAGTACCGCCCATACGCTCGGCCAATCAGAGAAAGCCATCGTCCGCACTCGCAAAGCCTGACCAAATATGGTCATAAACGGACTCTCAGCCTGATGGAGGGCCCGGTATATAAAGGGGCCGACAGAGAGGCCGGCACCGCTACTCTAACGTCGCTTCTACTATAACTAAGCGTACCTACTGACCCTACGTCGTATTTACGTGTATCCTGGTCCCAGCTACGGGTAAGCACTACATTTACTGCGTTAGCGTACTGCCCATCTCTCTACCTGCTAGCTGAGGCCGGCTGAGGCCGGCTGACGCCGCCTGCCTGACTCTATTGGTTGTGGCTCTCCTAATGCTGCTTTCCTTCAGGTTCCAGGTTCACCTTAAGACTTCGGCTACGCTCCTAGACCGCTACACTTCCTGCATCGCCTTCGGCGTCACTTCTGCCGAAGAGTCTGGCCTGCCCTGCTCCTCGTACTTGCACCGCCGGCGTCTGCCCGCTGAACCAACGGCCTGCGAGGATCTACCACTACGCGCAGCCTTCGAGCAGCCTGCCTACACACTACCGGAGGGAACAGCGTGGGAGACTGCAGCCCTTAGTGTTCAGGCCAGTGTCGTATTGTTGGTCGGTCATACTCGTGGCAAGGGAAGTGAGACAATACTCGGCAAATAAACGCATAGAACCTTTTCTGCGTTTTAATACCAGAACCCGTTACATTACCATTTCGAAACCTACTCATTTCCATCAAAACTGTTTAAAAATAGGCACGTACGAAGGGGTTAGAAGGTATTTTATCGCGGTTTCTACCCTGCAAGCAATTTTAGATAATTTACATGGATTCGAACCGGACTAAAGTTATTTACAATCAATTTCCTAAGCTTCGGTGAAAATAAATGCCATGCACGTAAGTTGGGCGTTGGAGTTATTCTATAAGAACAAAACTTTAAGATCTTATTGTCATATGCAATATTTAATGTGATGTTATACTTTTATTTCGGGAGTAGCTTAGATTATATTTAGTACAATGAAAACATAGATTAGTCTATGCCGTCCTCACTAATACTATACTTAAATAATGAATATACTCGAACTAAGTGTCAATCAATGAAGGTGCGCTGGTTATTTTCCCTTATGCTCAGTTTACGTTTACAAGCACACATTATTTAAAAAAATGCTAATAAGTACTGATCTGTATAAAAACCTAGCGTTACTGACTGACTGACACACATGCTACAGTAAAAACTATAAGGCACAAGAAGCTGTTTGACATGTATCTTCCTTGGGATACTGTGGGTGTGGACTAAGAAGGGATTTAACGAAATTCCGACTGGATCGACCAGAAACAATTAAATCAAAAAAATTTGCGGGCATTCTCACGTAACTTTATAAATGGATAATGGAAAAATAATCTCTCAAAGTCAAAAAGCGATTACGTCCTTAATAAGAATAAAACCAGCATCGTAATTAATTTACTATAAACAACTATTCTTATCAAACAAAATAAATAACAACTAGACAAGAATTCATAGATAACACAAAGTTTTGTTCCGGATCAAACCCACAGCACTCGCCGCATAGTTAAATGGCGCAACGGATGTTAGAACCACTACACTTAACTACATTATGTGCACTCCAAATACACATATGTAGGTGTAGGTAATAATATATTCGCTGTTACTCCCACTCTGCATTTTAGTCGAAGAGGCGGCATCAGATCAGGTTGCTGTCATGCCATTGTCTGCCAAAATTTATTACTGTTGTGAGCATATTCCAACTTTAATATTAAAAGCCACAAATACGTTTATAAAACATTTAAGCTTTTATTATGTTCTCACACAAAAGAATTCAAAGCGACGTCAATATTTATCAACATACGTCGAAACAGTACATAATCCTCTCAATGCCTCTAAATTGATTTTCTTTCCTTATATTTTCTTCGTCGCAAGTTGAACCTTCGAAAATAAAGTAAGTTTGCCTTATTCAAAGCCTACACTGTCTTTCAATCACACTGCATTACATATTCATCACAACACATCCACGAAATCCTAGTCCTTTAAAAACGCTGGGAGGCACGTAGGCACAGATTACTAAATAGTTACTACGACGTAGGTTGCATCTAAGCAAGGCAAGTAAACGATTTAGCTTGCATAAAATAGTATTTTTTAATTAATGGAAGACATATTCTGATTTCTGATTTGGTGTCATAGTGGTTTCTTTTCAAAAATGTATTTCTTGAACAGCGAGAAAAATGATTAAACCTAGTGTGAAAATTAAATACTTACTAAAAAACTTAATGTTTAGAAAACCATTCGCGTTGGTTGTGATTAGAAGAACCATCTTAACTGAATATATTTTTAAATTCCCATACAACAATTTAATGAATATTCTCTTTCGTTTTTATTTATATCACACCACAGTGCGAAGATTATTCACTAATTATTTTATGTCGTTTTGTATAATCTTGTTTTGTTTTATATTAGGTAGACAAATTAATTCAATTAAAACAGTCTATCCACAATCTACCAAACGGCAAATTTAAAATTATACTCTTACGGAATTGGGGACAATGCGTCGCATTAAAAACCAAGTGGCATAATCAAATCTATGAAAGTCCAGTACTACCGTTACTAAAGGTTTTATTTTGGGCTTGAAGTCAAAACGGAAAGCAAAACACGCAAGCGATAACGCCGATGGGTTATAGTAGACAACCTAAACTAGTAGTAGAGCTATAATAGCTCTACTACAAGTTTAGGTTGTCTATAAGGCTAATAAAAATTCGGACAACCCTTTCGTAATGTTTATAGGTGGTGGGTGAAGTGTGCGTTAAGTCGACTCCGAATAGTAATTGTTTCTTTTCCCCTTTCTTTTTTGTTTCGTTTCGTTTTTATTTTTGTTTCAAATAAAGGAGCTGTGTTTTATGTTTCTTGTCCGAAAACTTTCCGTATTCTGCTACAGAATTTAGTAGCGATGTTTTCAAATACAGATTTAGTAATTTAACTGTAGTTTTGTTTTTAGTAAAATTCTTCTATTCCTTCACTTTTTATTTGTATACAAGATATGATATAGACTGTACCTTATCCAAGCAATGTATTCATCATTTTAGGAGTCAAGATACTTATTCCGTCGATTGTCGATCCTACTGAGTAAAATCTGTTTCTTATATCTTTTCTAGCAAGTCATCAGCTCTAGGCCACTCCAATGCCACACCATTGAACTAGAATTTTGGCAGTTCGTGTCCAGTCACTGCCGGCAACTTCTCATAATTGTTTCATTATAATCTGCCAAACAGTGTGAAGTCTATGGCGCCGCAACCTCCTCAAATTCATTCAGACTAGCGGTTTGTCATGAGCCTAGTAAACAAGGTATAGACGTGGCTTGAGAGAGAGAGAGAGAGAGAGGGTTTGATAGGATTTTTGTTCGAAAAGGACTTTGCTCTAGCTTTTTGAAGAATAAAACAACAATTCTCTGACGCTGTGGCATAGGCCCCAAAAAGAGGACAGAATTATATGTATGCTGCACAACTAAAGGTTTTCCAAGTAGTGGAATCAAATAACCTTTACTTTAATAAACTATATGAATCACAAAATTGCTGGCCGATGCAAAATGGTTAAATCTTCAATAACATTTGAAAATTTCTCAGCCTTATCAAAGTTGACATGTCTCACGCCACATTTATTCGTATAAAATCCATAAGCATAGAAAATGTAGTGCAAAAATCATATTACTCATAAAATTTTGATTCGATAAAGCATATCCCACGATATAAATTTCTCGTGCTCTATTAAAATTGTGACATAAGTTGTACTAGGGGTTAGACGTTTTATGACATTCAGACATTACGGTGAAACTGAATATTATTATTGTCTTACCTATGTCGAGGCAACTCGTAAAATTCAATCTATAAAATTAGTATGCATGAAATAGTCAACGTCTGCGGAATAATAAAATGTTTTTTGTGTATTGTTTAATGTAATTATTATAGTACAATGTTTATGGCGTATTGAAATGTTTAATTATCTTCTCTATCATGACGTAAAAATATATGACTACGCCATACTGTTGGACTCAAATTTAAATTTGTCTTTTGATCATACCATGTTTCTTAAACACTGTGGAGTCATTAATAATAAGGGCAGGGCATATCTAATATTTTCTACAATTTAAAAAAATATAATTGAGCAAAAATCCTTATCGCCCTAGTCTAGCCTCGATAGTTTGATTGTAAATCAAACTGTAAACCATAAAATAGTTATAAGACAGTTGACAAATTTACTCAATGTGACGAGATCAGTGAATGTAACATGACAAACATAAATAATTACACTTTTTTTCGTAAGTAAATACTTATACATCATGCACCAAAATATTGCTGGCTTAATAAATAAATCAGAAGCTTTATCTGTCTCATTGGCTGATCTTGCAGATAAAAAACAACATGTAGATGTCGTATGCTTAATTGAGCACTTTATTATGACGGGATATGAATCTCATGTTCATGTACCTAATTATATTTTAGCTGCTTGTTTTAGTAGATCGGATAGTAAAAGAGGTGGCTCATGTATTCAAGTGAGAGTGGGACACATATGGAAAGAATTACCCGAAATTGCTCTGTTATCTATAAATAGTATTATTGAGTGTTGTGCAGTGGAATTAACTCATTATAAAATGATTATTATATATTATCTATTTACCGAGTCCCAAAATTAAGTAATTTAAATATTTTTTTCCAAAAACTGAAGCAAATGTTGACACGAGTTCGTAAACTTAAATATGACCATATAGTAATAGCGCCTGACTACAACATTGACGTAATGAAAAATAATAACGTGACATTAGAATTTCAATGCTTATTGAGTAATTTTAATTTATCATTAGCCTTACAGAGTCCAACAAGACTATCAAATCAAACATGTATAGATGATTTCGCACACAACTTCAAAAAAACATGGAAAGCTTTTGTAATAGACTTAGCTTTATCTGACCATACGGCTCAAATTCTAAAATGTCTGGTTGAAAATACGTGTATATTAAAGTACTGGCATAAGGAACAGATAGACTATGAATCAGAGAACATGCTTAGATTCAAAACATGCATCAGAAACTTAACATTTAGCGATATTTATGTAGCTGATGATGCTAATGCCGCATCCTGGAACAATTTAGTCTGTTCTATAAATTATACTTTCCTCGAAAGTTAGTCACTATACAAGCCAACAAGAAACCTAAATGTAGTAAAAGGAAAAGAAAACTTCTATGGAGATCAAGAATAATACCGACTACATACAACAAATATCGTGGGTATAATGGAAGAACTAAATAACTCAAAATTTCAAGTTTCGAGATAATCGCGATTTACTGTTTTTTTGACACTTTTTTTTACATCACTAAGAAATGGAGAACAATTTTACCGTCGGCGATTTTATATGCTTTAAGCATATTTGCCGTCGATTCTATGCTTGAAAAAATTTGCTTTTATCATGAACCAAAAAAATATTAAAAATAAAAAACCAAGTTATCCAATTTTGCCACACCATGATATTGCAAACATACCGTAGTTAGCTAATTCTTTAATGTAGTTATTCAATTTTTCCACACATTTAATGAATGTGAATACATGAATTTGGGTCAACTAAGTACACTTATTGAGTTTTGAACCTAAAGAAATATTTAAACACGAAAGTTAGGCATTCGTAGTGAAATTTTATTTGTTAAATTTTATCACTGATTATTGATCTCACATGAAATAAAAACCTGGATTGGAAGTAGTAACATTGTATATATAAAAAAATAAACGTAAAATTACAATATAAAAAAATTAACAGAATTAGGTATGACAACAAAATGTTACAATTATGTAATAAAATCAACTTTTAGATTTATAATAAGTCATTTGACTTATTATAAATCTTCAAAAATCAATAAATCAAAAATTACTTGCCTTTGCATTAAAACATACTAGGGTGGTCTGAAAAGTTTCCGACCTCAACCTGAAGGAAGCAGCACTCGTCAAAAAAAGTGTTGTGGATGTAATTTCACTTCTTGTAGCAATTAACCACCAACATTTCAGCTATTTTGTAGCAGTAGTTGCTATTTGACAGCCATACGATTAAGTCGATGTGAGTGTGTTTTGTGAAAATGGGAAATGTTGTATCGAGCTGGCATTAAATTCTTGTTTTTAAAAGGCACTACGCCGACGCCATTCAAGTTTGATTAAAACTCTGTTTATGGGGACTCTCTGCTCCATCATAATCGCGCTAGCCTTATCCCGGTTGCATCCAAGACTTACACGTCTTAGAGCCCGAGGTCCACTTATTGATCTAATCAGGTATGAGAGAATATCAACTTTTCCACAGAGCGACAACCATTTGATCTCCGCAACTCAAAGGGATAGCGATATTCCATGGTTTAGACCAGTATCAGTTTATTTGAGGGTACGGAATCCCCGTAACGATTGTCAAAGATCTTCCAGACAGCCAGGACCGACAGTTTAACGTGGCGTTTCTCCGAGGCACGGGGCAAGCGATAATTAACAATTTAATACGCACTTAACTTTGAAAAGTCATTGGTGCGTGCCGTGGATTCGAAACCGATACCCCCTGCATGGACAACTATTAGTACCTCCACTAGGCTATCACTGCCTCACTGCTCCATCATTTACTACAATGAAATTTTGGGCAGCTGAATTTAAACCTGGTCGTAACATCTAGGAAGCTAATGTCCGGGACGTCCAAACACTGCAGCCACTGAAGATAACCTCGCAAAATTTCACCAAATGGTGCTAGACGACCGCTGAATTGAGTAAGAGATATAGCAGATGGTATGAAAATGACCAACAAATGAATTAATTACATATTAAATGAAGATTTAAGCATGAGCAAGCTCCCAGCGCGATGGGTGCTGCGTTTGCTCACGTTGAGACCAAAACCGCGTTGACCCGTCGAATGAACATTTTTTAAAAGCCCTGTTTGCGTAGTTAAGGCCTAATAAATCCAAGCTTTGGTCCAAATAAAGACTGTAGATGAAACGTGGATACACCATTATACGCCCAAATAAATAATACATTCCAAACAGTAAATTGCTAAGGAGGAACCGACTCCAAAGGACAAAGGCCGTTTATTCTGCTGGGAAAGTGATGCTAACTGCTTTTTGAGATGTTCATGGAGAGAGATCGAAAGGGATAACTATTACTGCAGCATACTATGCTTATTTACTACACAAGTTGAAGGAAGAAGTTGAGCAAAAAGGCATAATTATTTGTAGAAAAGACTATATTACTGACATAAATCTCCGTATATTTTATATTTACTTTGTCGCTGATTGGCTCCATGGCACAGAAAATAACCTATACGTCTGTTGATCGAGAGGTCTTGGGCTCGATTCCCGGGTTAGGCAAGAGTGTAGGTAACTGGTTTTTCTGAATTCTCAGTAGTAGAACGAAATCTGGCAATGTGCCCGGCAACGTCAATAGACCCCCTTTTTACGTAGGACCTAAAAATGAATGATATGGCCAAATGTGGGTGTAATAATTACAACTTCTGTCTACCTTTTCGGAGTATCGGTTTGCCACGTCACGCCTTGCTCGCTATCTCGCGACGTATTTTCTCACCTTTAGGCTTTCATAATAGGAAGGGGGCGTATAATGGTCAAACAAGTATATTAACTACTTCTTCTCATTTAGCTCATTTCATCAGCCTATCACTCCTAGAGGTGGGCCTCCCCAGGGTATGCTACAAAACCCATTCTGGCGGCCAACACTACGCTTGCTGAGGCGTGGCCTTAATTTAAGAACCTGCTTTTTATACGACTGGCCATAAGTTCCCCAATTCAATTTGCTATAACTCTGATCTATGTCAGTTTCTTTAGTCTTTTGCCGGATAATCTTGTTCTGGAAATTATCCATCAGCGAAATCCTATTATCCTTGATCCATTGTCCTTTTCATAGCTCTTTGAGAGACATGTAGTGTAGGCAGTGCATTGCAGGACAGCCCAGTTCCAATGGGGTTGGAGGCATTTTCGTAATCCACAAAAGCCAGCCACAGCAGCCGGGTTTACTCTTCGGATTTCTAAATAACCTATGAAAATTATGCTCAGTATGTATTTGGCCCACAGTACTAAAGCCTTTAAGAAACCTAGCCTGCACCGGTGGCTGGAAGACATCAAATCTTGATGTCAGAAAAAAGTAGGGAGGGGTGTCCACACCGCCCAGTCTTAAAGAGCTGCTCTCTGAGGCACGAGGCAAGCCATAATTAACAATTGAAAGACATGACTTCGAAAATTTACTGCCTAGAATTCTAACCCGAGCCCTGTGAATGGCAGTTTGTTGATATCTCCACTAGGCTATCGCTTCCAACCTTAGGAACATAACATGTCTAATAATAGTATATCTGTTTATAATATAATTATCCGATTGTAATAAAACGCCGGTAAAAACATAGCATATTGTACGTACTACTACTTTAAGATACAGTGAGTTTAAAATCTAAATCGATCATTTTGCTGTATTCTGCTACCTAGTGATTTAGTTATATTTAAGTAATTTTATTTAAATTGGAGCAAAATTTTTGTGGAGCCTCTAGAGATGCTTCATGCCCTAGCGCTCCGCGGAGCACACTTTGAGAATGGTTGGTCTATAGGTTTACATTATTTCGCGCTAATTTGTACTACTGAATTGCACGATAACTTTGCTTACGTGCGTATACTATAAATAGAAATATTAAATAACTTAACCTATTGACATTTATTTGATTGGAATAACACTCTTATAAATCATTATAAATTTACATTTTCTCGAAGAAGAAATAAATAAAAATACTTATTTAAAAACCGAATGAATGCTCTTTAATGCCCGAATTAAATAACTCAAGTTGTTTAGTTTTTCTTCAACTTGACTAGTTTCATTAAAATATTTTCGTGCGCGGAAGAACTAAATAACTCAATTTAGCTAATTTATTTCATACTCAAGTGATCAGAAGTCACAGTTGTTCATTTATTTATAGAGTTAGTCATTTCTTCTACTAGCATTTAATGTTCATTTATACTTATCAATTTCTACAATTGAAACACAAAAATGGCTTTATTTTTGGACTGGGTTAAGATATAAGAATGCTTGTTAGACCAAAAGATGCGGCACATTTTGGGGTTCACGAAAAAGGACAATTTGGCCAAAATCTGAGTTATTTAGTTCTTCCATTATACCCACGATATGCAAACTATAGCAATACAAAAAATATGCAAAACTTTTTACGAAAATAATAAAACTTACGAAACGTGCACAGAATGATCATAAAATTAATACATCTGACAACAAAGTAAAAATGACATGGAAAATAATAAACAATAGTTATTTGAATAAACTAAAAGAGACAATACAAAATCTAACGATTAATAATAAGACTGTAACTGACCCAATACATATTGCCAATAGCTTTAATGATTATTTTATCGATAAAATTGTACCAATTTCTAAAACAGTAACAAACAATACCTCATTGACTGAAAAAAAGACATTCCATGTTCATGGCTCCTTGTACACCTCAAGACATATTAGCTATAATCAGAAATCTCAGTAATACTCATAGTGTAGGTTACGACGGCATTTCCACTAAAGTAATAAAATCTGTAGGAAGCCTCATCTGTGGACATCGTAACAAATACAAGGATTTTAATGTTAATATATTTAAACGTAAATTAAAAGATTTATTATTGGATAAATGCTATTATACTGTTAATGATTTTCTATGTGACAATTTTATATTATTATTTAGTTTTGATGTATAATATGACCATGAACCAATAATTTAATTGACATATTTTCTTATTATTATTCTTTTATTATTATTGAACTTAATTATATCTTTTACTATTTTATTGAATGAATTTTGACTGTCCAATTATAATTTTTTTTTACTAAGAAAAGCTTATTAAAAAGACAATGAAACTACCTATTATATTAGATCCAGATTTAATGTATATTTAACAGACCATAAGAATACACATGTTGAAACAAAAAACCTGTAACACCTTATGTACACATGTTGAGACTAATAAATATATATTATCTTATCTTATCTGTTTTATTCTATCTACTCATAATAAAATTAAACTTTGACTTATATGTAAGTACATATATTTATATGAACGTATCAATAAAGTTACTTTTGAGTTCATGTAAAATGTCCATTATTCATTAGCTTTATTCTTACGATTTGTAACCACATTCGTTGTAGCCACGCTTTGCCATTTTATTTGTTACTAGATAAACCCACGGTTAAACCAGCGTTATTTAAGGCTACTGCTCCGCTGCCGTGGCTCATAGCGTGATGATGTAGCCTTATAGCCTTTCTCGATAAATTTGTTATCTAACACGGAAATAATTTTCAAATTGGACTTGAGACTAGCCCGTTTAACCAAACAAACAAACAAAGTCTTCAGATTCACATATAAGTACCTAGATTTCTCTAATACTAGTTTTCAACCAGTTCAATAGCTTTGAAGCATCAGAGTCTGAAAATAAAATACCAACCTATTAACATTATAACCATTATTAAATAGCACAAAATACATGCAATATTAATCGTGCACCATCAACATCGTAATTAGGTAATAATTAATAATTCATAGTTACCGTAATCCCTTAAGGTGTGTTAAGCCTAATAATATGCGCAAAATAATGTACCTACTTACCGATTCGGTAATAAATTCGAATTATCTATGATGGTGCACAATAACAAGTTTATTATTATATTGTTTTGCTTTTGAACTTTGACTGTGTGTTGAGAATACATTCCGTGCAATTTTATATCTTATATTAATAATTTTATTGCTCAGGATGTAGTTCTGTTGGAACTCTTCTGAGATTTATGCAGTTATATTAAAGCAAACAATTATAGCATTTTATTATGTTTCTTATAACATAATAAAATATTCTTGAAACTTATAGGAGTGCTTTTGATAATCTTAACAAATTATAAATTATAACTAGCTATTCTAGAATTGCTCACGGGCTACTCACAAGAAATAGCCCACGAGTAAGTTTGATATATAAACTGCATCACTGCAAAGTATCTTCAAAAACTGTTTAGTCTTTTTTGTGTGAAAGAGTTACGCACATCCATACATCCACCGATCTATCCTCACAAACTTTCTCACTTTTATTTTTTAGCTTCATTTGGTTCTGATGTATGTACAAAACATAGGTTTTCTAGATCATGTATATTTCTACGCGTATAAGAAGTTACTTGCGCAATTCACAAACAGTTTTCAGGGATTTCACAGTTTGTAAAAGCGCGTTTCCAGGAATATTCTTGCATCACGTAACACGATGCACGAATGAAATACAACAGACTAACAAAAAACATCAAACAAATAGTTAATTAAAATCCTATCAATAACTTTGTATAAACATTTATCCCACCAAAAACATTCTGTAAAAAAATTGCCAAGACTCGATGGAGCTGCTTGTTTATCTCTAAAAAGTAATGAAATTTCTAGACAAAGTTGAGCCAAGTCTGAGTTTCCTTACTGCATTTTTTTCAATTCTTTTCTTTTTTCCGGTTCTGACTCTTGTACACTAGCAACAGTTTTGCGTGTTGCCCATTTAGGTTCATTATTTATACTTTTAGATGGCTTGGACGGTTTAATTTCTGAAAGATCGGCGCGGTATTTATGTCTAAGTCAATTGTATTCGGTGATCGCTGATGTTTGAGCTTTAATGCTTTTGAAGTCAACATTTATGAGTTGCACCCCAAGAAGATTGGTTACGCGTGAAAGCGCCACGTATGCTTGGCCACAAGAGAATATGGAGGTTCTAATATTCATAAGGACGATTTTTAAACTAAGACTTTGGCTCTTGTGAATTTTTAGGGCATATGCCACACAGATTGGAAATTGCTCTCTGTATACGTTTGCCCGGGGTATGATCTCAAGTTTTTTCTTCATAGGAAATAATTCATAAATTAAATTATTACCAAATTGTACTACTAATTGTTAAGGATTTGTTTTGTCTTCCGAGTCCCACTTTTTTATTTTTGTACAAAACCTATCAACCCATTCAGTAAACCTAAACTAACATCGATGTTTCCCTAAGCATTAGGTACTTTAGCTCCCTTTTTTATGAGCGCATCCGAACAGAAAGAACAGTGAAAGTGCAATGCAGCAAAATTACTATAGGAACCGCTGTCGCCAAACTCACACAATTAAACCGATAATCACTATATTGCACTACAAAGAAACAATGCGTTTGATTTGTAGTTTAAGTGTATTCAAATCTAGCCTACATCACAGACTTGGAAATAAATCCTGCCTTCCTACAAATAAGATTTATTTTGCTTTAGCAGCAGAATGTACTTACTATAGTTACACTAGAATTAATTGACGAGTCAATTCCGCTACTTGACCATAGATGGCGGTATTCTCAGTGGTAGCAATTATAATGTTAATTGCGTTTGAGATATGGGTGACATTTGCGTGATCGTTCGATTTCTGCTCCTACTCTGTCAAAGCCATATTTGACTTGACCACATACCTACCTATTTGAGTAGCGAAGAACTTTCGAGAATGTTCTATTGAATAGAATCAATCCAAATAAACTTTATCTTAATTGTATAAGGTTGATTTTGACTAACCGTTCTATTAAATTTTAGTAAATTGAAACAAAATAAGACTTTTATTAGAAATCAATGAAAATCGCACTTGGAGATGGTACGAAGCACCTCCATAGATTTTTCTCCTTTGATCAGTTTCACACTCCTAAACGGAAACATACGGCATAGCTAGGGAAATGCGAAAATTGTCACGAGACGAGAAACTCGGGATCAAAAGGTCTGCCATGAGATTTGGACTTGACCGTCACAGTGACGATAGCCTAGACATGCATTCATTTTCTTATCGAAGAGTAGCGATCGATAGAGTCCGCTAGGCATTTAGGAAATGTATGAAAATTATTCCCGTCGACTAGACTATAGTCTATCGTCACTGTGTAAAACTCGAACTAGAGCCTCAGTTAAGACTTAAGTCAAGCGTAACAACTGTAAACTGTGGCACGCATGCTACGCCTACTTAGCACTGCCACTGTTTTTGTGTTAAAATACAGTCAGCGCCATCTAGTGATGTGTGCTGATACCACTGCCAGTCCAAAATTTGCCTTGAAATTTTTGATTTCAAGTGTGTAATTATAGCTTACTAGATGACGAAGCAGCGGCGATAGCCGGTGTCCGTAACGGAGTGACGAGACGATGGTCTCGGGTTTTGATCCCCAGTTACCCCGGGCACACACCTCTGACTTTTCGAAGTTATGTGTGTTTTAAAATGTTAATTATCGCTCGCTTAACAATGTGCCCGGTAGATGGCAATAGGCCCGCCCTCTATTACATTGGGACCGAAACATAACTGGCGAGGTGTGTAATACACCTCTGCGTACCCCTTCGGGGATAAAAGGCGTGAAGTTTTGTTAGATGAGGAAAATTGCAGCGTTCTAGTCCCATCCAGAGGTTCTGAAATAGGGGCCTGAAAATGCGGCGAAATATTTCCAGTAAAGGATGGTACAGCAGTGTTGCTTCGAGCTCGACTTGGCGGGGGCACTGCCGTGCCCCCAGATAAACGAAGGCATGTGAAAATATCGTAGCTTTAATATTTTATGTGGATCATACAAAACTCAATCAATATAAGAAGACTTACTGCACATTTCAAAATAATACACAGATATAAAATCTGAAATAAACTATATCAAATGGCGTTTCTTAGTCTCTGCCTACCCCTTTTCTTTTTTGTTGGTGTCGCGTTTGAAAATCCTCATGAAGTCCCTTCACCCTGGGGGAAGGGCGAAGGGGACTGTCAGACTCTAACTGACTAAAAACCAACCCGTGTTCCTCGTGTTGGAGGGTTGGATATCGCCGAAGCATTCGTCGCTACCCTCCGACTGGTATTGGCCCGCCAGATGGTCAGGCGGGCCCCAAACAAATCACCCTTGGCGGCGGATGAAGGTGTTGGGCTCCGCCGCCAAAACAGCCAGCGGCCGCAGCGGCGCAAAACCGACACGCCTCTCCTCCCGCGACCTCGCCCGACTGCGAGGGACAGACAGAACTGTCCCCCGCATCCGCACCTTTGGTCGCATCCCGCGTGCTCCAAGCCCACGCGGAGCGTCCACTCCCGGGATCTCTCTTAGGTTCACCGTGGGTGTCCAAGCCACAGCTACTGAGCCCTCCCACCACGACAAGGCGGAGATACCCAGGGTGGGGGGGTGCCTACCCTTCGGGAAACAGGCGTGAGTTTATGTATGTAAATACTACAAGATTTATAAAAGTCTGATTTTGAAAACTGTATTGTGGTAGCACACACAGCTGTAACATGATATTTTTTCAATAATGGGGCAAAAATATTACGGGTAACATTTGTTTCTTGTATCAAATACTCTGTAAGGGTGAACGTCTCAAAATTCCACATTGAAAGAATTTTAGTAAAAAGAAAGTAACGATGCTTTATAAGGATTGTCAAATCCTTACTGTAAGACAGTTTTTTGTGCTCCAAACTGTTTCAAGAAAACACTCATATTTGCCCTATGACAAAACTAAACTGCTTAAACGTCGTTTACACAAGGTGTGTTCCGTGCCGACCTTTAAGACAACCCTAGCTAGTAGACATTTTAGTATATTATGCGCTCATTTATACAATAACCTTAACAAATCTTGTAACATCTATCCCCATTGTAAATTCTCAGTTAAGAATAATATAAGTAAATGGCTTCTATCTAAGACATATACGGAGACTGAAGATCTTTTAAAGGTATCAATATTGTAGGCAACTACCTAGTTTAAGTATACAGATACCCTAGGTAATAATATTGTACGAACCTCCTACTTTCTTATATTTTAAACAGGCTTGCACACATAATTAATATTGTTATTTATATTCTTTTTTATTTTATTTTTTCATTTTAATTTCTTTTTTTTTATATATTTTCGTAAGACAGAAACTCTTTAATATTTCTTCACAATTCTGAAGCAAGCAGAATGCATGCTTCAAAATACTCAGTGAAAATATTTGTAAACACTTCTATAATGTTTGAATTATTGGCATCTATTGGTGTTAGGGCCCTGGCACCCGTAACACAAATTAAATCTTATCACGGGTGCCAGAGTTCAAAATGTTCTTGATGTAACTTTTAAACTACTTTTTCAATATTTGTGTAAAACTGTGTACATTTCTTTAACGAAATAAATATATTATTTTACGAAATAAATATATTATATTATTAATAATAAAATGCGGGCCTTCACTACGAGATGAAGTTGCGAACTAAAACTAAAATTCATTTATTTTATATTTTTAAATCGTTTTACGAGTAAATTTATCAAAATATACCTCAATCCTTTTTAGTGCAACCCTAAGATTCCTAAGGTGTATACATGCCAAATTTCAATACGCTGTGCCCAATAGTTTTGGCTGTGCATTGTCTGACAGTCAACCAGAAACACAATAATATTATGTATACAGAAATGCATGTCCAATTTTTTTATATTACTACATCTTTCCGTTAAGCTGTCATATATGATCAAACTCGTGCTTATCTCATTCCCATCATTTAAAAATTTGTGCACGTTATTTCAATACACGGTGTGTTACAATATAAAAACAATTTTTTAATAGTGGTTCACCGATCAAATCATTCATGCAAACGATGCGTCGTCACAAGCAATTCCGTAAAACCGACCCATCAATATTTCCGCTATATCGGCGATAGAGAATTAAAAAAAATACATTGCAAGCGGTCTATACGGGATTGAATCAAATAGCCGTGTGTTGAGGTACGCCGAGATGCAGTGATCACGTGAGCACGCAAACTGGATTACCAACTACCATTGGCAGGGTTAAATTGTTGTCTGTAAACAAATTGCTTACGCCATGTTTATTGGCAAACAAAACGCGACGTAAAGGGGTTAAATGCGTTTCAGTTTGAAATAAATGCTTTTTACAGTAGTTGGTTGTAAATAATACATGGCTTTCAAGTTAGGGTTATATGAGACGGTTTCTTTCGGTAACTTTATTTTGTACACTAGTAACGTTTGAGGGATCATGCAGATCTGATCCTTTATTTGGTTCTAAGTTTGAATAAAGAATGGTCAATTCTTATCACTGAAGTGCAGCTATTGCCGTTAATTACTCGTAGAATATGTTCTTTACAGCTTCTTCTTCTGGTAGTGTCGTGATAGGTCTATGGGTTTTGTCAGTATAAAAACTTGCCTGTATCATTGTTAAGCATGGGTAGACTATTTTAGATGTCTTTTTAATAAATAGAGAAATGTTTTATTTGCCAGCTTCCAAGTAAAGTTACTGTTATTTAATGGTTTCTCCGTTAAGCAGATGACTATTGAGAGATTTGACATGCAGCTTCATGAATAAGGTTGGAAGTAAAACATTTCTATATTAAAGTTTGTATCTGAGTTGTGTGATAATAAATAAAATATCTAATTTATTTATGTTACAAAAGCAACTGCCGTCTTTTATACCGTAAGTTAAATTTTCAACATTTTCGCCTTTAATTAAATTGCTTGTTCTACATTTTCTTTCACACATCTCAATCTTGAATAAAAAATAAACCAAAAGCACACGCTAAGTCTATTCACGCGACACCTACATAGCATTTACTGTAATAAAATATTGCCAATTACCACCTACGCTTCGTATGTACCAACGTACGGGACAATACACAATACACTTTCGGCCCAATTCTGTTATCCCAATCCTTTCGTCCGTCGCTGGTTTCCTTCCGCTTGTTTCGTACTTGTCAACGGTTTGAGGATATTACCTCTCAGACTCTCAGGTAGTCTAGCTATTTGGATTATTTGGAGTATTTGTTCGGTGGGTTTGTATGTCATGCTTTATTTCATTCGTTTTTAGTGTATGTGAGATTTAGTTTTATTGACTTTGAAGGTATTCATTTAAATAGTTACATTTAAACAAATCTCATTGGGACTGCAAAGCTTATATTAAATTATTATTAACCGTTAAAACAATAAACTGTAGCATTATTCAGGACGCGGTAGGAACGGAGACAGTGCGGTGTGTATCGTGCTTATAGATAGAATGTTGTCGCTCTACTGATTGATACATAACATTTATGCTTTGCAGTACTAAGGCAATTAATACATACGTGAGTACCTAACCAGTGTATGTGCAAACCGGTCGCGGCCGACCTCGTGGGACATTCGTCGACCAAATTGGTGACGTTCTGAAAAACGGCTAGGTCCAAAGCACCTGGAACCAGCGAGCATGTATGAAAAGAGTAATGAAATGTAGAGGAAGCGCGTGAGATTTGTTAGGATAGAAGCAAGTGGCGTTCCGTTGTCTCTGCCTATCCCTAAGGGAAAAGGCGTGAGTATAGCTATGTATGTGAGTAACCCTTGCTTCTTTGTTTAGCGCTCAAATTGAGTGGCGTTACCTACCGATAATGTTTGATAGAAACATTATAATGCTTTGGAGCTATCTATGAGATGACCTGCAATAATATTTTAATCACACAATTGCATCAAAAGAAATTCTGTTGTTTTATTTCATCATCATCAGCCTTTAACAGTCCACTGCTGGACTAGGCCTCTCCTTTGAAAGGAGGAATTGGCCTACTATACCACGCTGGCCAAACGGGTTGGTATAGGGTTTGTATCAAGTTTTCCTTCTCTTACAGCGGTGTTCTCTGTATAATATGCTCCCTCTGTCAGCTCTTACGACACCCATGGGATGATATGGGGTGGTGACAATCCGTATTCTTAATCCGTCACCACACGGACACACATTTCAATATTCTTTAAACGAATTAAATACAAAACAATATCGGTTAATTCGAATTGAAACATGCGTAAAATAATTTTGACCATTTTTGAAGCTAAACTCGTAACTATGAGTATGTTAAGTTCGTATCACTCAATATCTTCTTAATATATAAAATCCTTGCGTTACTGACTGACTGACAGACACGCTACAGCCGAAACTATTGGGCGCAGGAAGCTGAAATTTGGCATGTACGTTCCTTGGGGACCGTAGGGGTGCACTAAGAAGGGATTTCCCGAAATTCCCACGGGATAGGACAATACGGGTAAATTTTAAAAAATGGCAGGCGTAGCTGCTGGCGTCCTCTAGTCTGCAATAAAATTATTGAAAACGATGAAAAAAGATTGTGTCTCAAATAAATTTTACGTTCAGAACGTGGTCGAATAATAAAATATTATCCAACTTTAAGGTGAAGTAAATGGTGAATAGCCATAAATAAACAAGCAGTACAGAGGGAGTTCGATATAAATAATAATGATGGTGACATATTGAGTAGTGCAACAAGCGTATGTACCTATAAAGGTGGCTAGGATACCTAAAAACAGGAAAAGATAAAAATGAATGCTAATCTCATATAACACAGGCAATTCGAATTGTTTACCCAGGTATCCTAGAATCCTAAATATGAAGCTATCCATTTTGAACATTATATAAATATCATCATCCATCATATTTTTTTAATAACATCAAATAATTTAATTGATTTTCTGGAAAATGCAAATTCAGTCGCTCCAAAAACTTTAATAAATCCATACAAATTTTCATTCGAAGTAAACACACTAGTAGATATTGGCTACGGCTAGAAGCCACGTGCCTATAATTCGCCAAATATAGAATCCTGAACTATTTCAATCGAATTTATTTTGGTCTTTATGTGTAAATTTTATATAATTTTATCTAACTAACTTTGCGATCTAAAATTTTATTAGTAATCTGAAACATTTTCCGAGCCACTACATTATATTTCATAAGCCATAACCTTGCTAAAGAATTATGAGAATGTAAAATAACAGAGCAAGGGCTGGATAATGGTGACGAGAAATTCTTGACATGCCAACGTCGCTCGGCGAAGTGATTCACAATCGGTATGCCTTTTAGTATATATGCAACATTGTGTTGTTATAAGTATGTACAGCCAGCTTACTCGATTTAGATTTCTTTGTTTAATTACGTCTGACTTCGGTAGATATGTGACAGAATAGTTCATGATTTAAAATTTGAAATGCGTGGGTTTGGTTTGAAACACTTTTATAAGTATAAGCCTAGTAGTAATCTACATACCATATTAAGTCTTTGTTTTATGATAAATAATGCAAACAATGTTCCTCCAATTTGGTTTGAAATTCAATCGATCAAAATTTAATAAATAAATAAATATAATATAAATATTTTTACTTAACATTTATTATAATTCTAATTGAATTGCAGAAATCTAGGTTTCAGTTATAAATCTAACGATAAAAATAAAATAAAATGTTTCACTTACTAACCACAAATTTCAGAAATGTAAACTATTAAAACGTAGACGAATCCAAATAAAAAATAAATCCAACAACAAGGACATTACCGTAACAGAAGTCTACGCAGTCTGCACGTACCGTTAACCCACGTTTCCGTCCTAAATATTCTGGACAATACAACGTGTGCACATAAAGCTAAAATATTGACTATGTAATATAATATTACTAGTTATTGAACAACTTGGTTTCATTGACCTGGAAGTGAAGGCCGATCTAGATTGAAGAGGCCAAATGAATTTGACCCATCGTGGCTACACTACATTAGGGCTACCGATATTGAAACAGGCCTCTGTTATGATAAGTTCAAGTTGGATTCCAAGCACGTAGATTTATGTAAGAATAAAAAATATTTTTTTGGTTCACTGCGGTGTATTAAAAGATAACGTAATGAAGGTTTGTAGACGGAGTACTCGTATGATTTGGTTCAATGCGTAATTATGCAGTAGTTTAAAAAAATCTGACTACACCCATGGTTTAGTGCCTCGCTCTTTAGACTTTAGCTCTGCGCTGAGGTCATCGGCTATGTTGCAAGTTGGTTATTTTATGTTGTCATTTAATAGTATTGTCGATGGTGTATGCTGGTGGAATCTCGCGGCATAAATGTGCGCGTGGGATTGGGAAGTCTCGGGTTCGATTCCCGGGTCGGGCAAAGTGCTATTGGGTTTTTCCGTGAAGAAATTCTCAGTAGCAGCACGGAGTCTGGTAATATGCCCGGCAATAGGCTCGCCCCCTATTACGTGGGACTAAAATAAATCTGGTGAAAAGTGGGTGTAGCAATATACCTCTGCCTATTGAATTTCAATAATATATACAGGATGTCACAAGACCCATTACCAAGCCGAAGTCTTCTCGTTGTGGACATCATGCCAAGTCATACTAATCAAAAATAATACTTGGGAAACGAGTATTTTTTAAGATTTCACATTTTTTAAACCGCAATTAAAAGCGCGCGCGTGCAATGCTCGAAATATCCACTTATCCATGGGGTTATAGGGCATCTAAAGAACATATTGGCGGGGTAAATGCATCGGTATTGTACCTAATTAGAAAAAATCCATACTAACTTTGAGCCTCATTTTGAGCCTGGGAAATTAACGGTTCAGGACATATCCTGAACCGTTAATTTCCCAGGTATGGTGCCGAAGTAAAAAATGTTCGTTGTGATTGGTACAACATGGGATTTTAGTTTTCGTTAAGGATCTTTTTATATCCTGTATACACACACATTATATATTGCTGCATATTGACTATAAAATTTACCAAATAATAGTTTTCGATAGTCTCACAACAAAAAATCTAGAGCCGTAACCGTACGAATTGCCACGTACCAATCATCCTAACTGTAATACGTCCAGACAAAAATGCCTTTAATTCCCTTTCCCAATCGCGAGTCAAGCCCGATTGGTTTCCAGTCACAAAGACTTAGCCACACATCCGATACGGTCATTTCCTAACCCCCTTTATACTCATTACGGGCACCACCGCAAGCTGCGAGGGGCCGTAAAAGCTAAGAACTTAATTAACGTCCCGAGGGTCTTACTTCACATTTATTTGGGCGTAAATTTGGTCCCGACAATAAAAATAAACAATGAAATGAAACAGGTGTATGTCACAGTGTGCGAGTGTGCAATCAAAGTAAGGTGTGTACGTCAATTTAACAGATAAATTCAGTTTACCAGGATAGCGCACTCAGATTCGGCACGCGAGCACGAATCTGGGACATGAGGCAAAGGAAAAATATTGCTTCAAAAAATATGTAACCCTTTTTGGTAAATTGGGTAACACAATTTTAAAAAAGTTGTTTCTTAGAGAAATTTACATTATTTGATAGTTTCTGGCAAAATTCTTAAATTATGTTTAAAAACATCATTTATAAGTACCATAAGGTGTGTTTTAACTTTTTCAGTCTTGGTGGTACGTGTTGCTAACCACATTTTTTGGATTTTTCATATAAAATACGGGCCTCTCTATCGATTTACTTTTAAACGTATATGATAATATGAACCCTAAACAACCACAATTTAGTTTCCTACGACACTGCAAATCTTACGTTTCGTAAGGACTTTGAATTAAAAAGTCGGTCAAGAAGAGTTTCTGACTGCGCCAGTGAAAAAAAAATCTAAGTTCAATATAATGATATTATTTTTTATTTGTTCTCTAAAATATCATATATGCTAATGGATTCTCAATAAAAGTACGTTATTTTTGGTGTTTGTTATGTATTATAAATGAAAACATAAGGTGGTTAGCTACAGTAACCACCATGACGATTGGGGCTAGCTTTTGTATCAATACGACGAACTACACAAACTGCGATTTTCACTTGATATATTGCAACAAAACTTAAAATATTTTTACAAACCTTCTGAAGGACTTGCAATCGACGAAAATATGATAAAATTTAAATGCCTAACTATTTGATGCTATCTGTAGCAGTCTGCCAAAAACAAAATGTAGCATACTTGTATAGATTTTTGACAAAATTTGTATTGTGGGTCCCAATTCTGTAGAGGACTATAACGAACATATTATCATATGTATATTTATATAAAATACGTAGATCATTTCGATCGAAACGACGTAAGTGATGCCATTGATCAAAAAGAGGGAGGCGTCTCTTCCTTTTTCATTTTGTTCATTACTCAGTTGTCAAAGTACATTTTATGTATGAATGGCAGCAGTTAACTTCTTATATGCACATATTTATGTTCTTACCTAGACATAATTGCTGCGCTCTGTAAATCAAGGGCTCTCTACGCCGTCATATGTCACGACGAAATAGATCTAAGCTTGTAAATTCCCGACACTGCTCTTGGGTACCAGAAAGTAAGCTGAGCTTGTACTAAAGCAACCAGATAACTACAAAACATACTTATATATTCTAACATTCACACATATAAAAGATATATTATAACATCTACAAATAGATAGCTGAGAGCAGAGCAGCGATAGCTGAGTGGAAGAGACCGACGGACTGCTATGCAGAGGGTCTCGGGTTCAAATCCATGGCACGCACCAATGACTTTTCGGAGTTAAGTGCGGATTAAATTGTTAATTATCGCTTGCTAATCGGTGAAGGAAAACATCGTGAGGCATGTCTGAGAGTTCTCCATAATGTTCTCGAAAGACATGTGAAGTCTGCCAACCCGCACTTGGCCAGCGTGGTTGACTATGGCCTTACCCTTCTCATAATGAGAAGAGGCCCGTGCCCAGCAGTGGGACAGTATAAAGGGCTGATGATGATGATAAAGAGATAAAAAAATAAACATGCTCATCATACAACATTTTGTAATGGGTGGAAATCGAACTTTCAGCCTTTTCTCACTTACTACGAAACTAACAGTCCGATAATAAATCATGATATTTATGTTTATTATTTTTTATAACATAACATAACCACTAACTTCACACCTGTTATCCCCGAAGGGGTAGGCAGAGATGTATTACACACCAATTTTTTATAAGTGAACAATCTCATACTCATAAATATTGAAATTACTGCAGTTTTAATAGCCCTTTTAGTCACAGTGGTTAGCGTAGGTAACCACCTTATACCTCGAAAGCCTTACATTCAAATTTTTTTATTACTATGTTTATATAATGTTTACCATCAGTGTTACTGGCATAAACAAAAAAATAATATATTGTCATCGATGTGAAAGTGTGACTGAAAGAGTTAAGTGTTGACAGGGCTTTTTCAAGAATATGTTGAGTTTAAAATAATATTATTATGTTGAGTGAAAAATGTTTACGTTACATGACTGTATAACTCACGTTACGTATTTTTGATATCATGAAATATCTATTGTCGATTGACGATTATATATATCAAAGGTCTTTTCAGGTTGAATCGCACCCTTATCCCAAGTTTCACAAAAGATAACTTAATATTATTACCATTTACCGGAGGCAACATTTTATTATTTTATGTTATTTGGGGTTTTCTAGCTGAAAATCAAATGATACCTCTTTTGTCCTGCCTCATTCAATCAGAGATATCACAGTTAAACATTAGTGGTTGGTATTTAACTATGATTAAAAAATCAATGACGATCGATCATCATAACCTAGTGGAGAGACCGATAGACTGCTACGCAGAGGGTCCGGGTTCGAATCCACGGCGCGCACCGATGACTTTTCGGGGTTATGTGCATATTAAATTGTTAATTATCGCTTGGTAAACTGTGAAGGAAAACATCATGAGGAAACCTGCATGTCTGAGAGTTCTCCATAATGTTCTCGAAAGACGTGTGAAGTCTGCCAACCCGCACATGGCCAGCGTGGTGGACTATGGCCTTACCCTTCTCATAATGGGAAGAGGCCCGTGTCCAGCAGTGGGACATTATAATGGGCTGAAGATGATCGATCATAATCTTTACATAAATGATTTGCTACAAAAATTTTAATAATAAATAATTAACAGTCTACTACGGTTCTAAAATTACATTCTGAAATACCTATTATAAACTTATGCTAAAGGGAGATTGTGTATAGATCTATACAGGGGGTAAAAAGACCCTTAACGAAAACTGAAATCCCATGTTGTACAAATCAGTACGAATATTTTTTACTTCGGCACTATACCTGGGAAATAACTGGTTCAGGAGATATTGAGGTATCAATATCAAAGTTAGTATGGAATTTTTCTAATTAGGTACAAAATCGATGCATTTACCCCGTCAATATGTTCTTTAGATGCCCTATAACCCTATGGATAAGTAGGTATTTCAAGCATTGCACGCGCGCGCTTTTAATTGCGGTTTAAAAAATGTGAAAACCCAAAAAAAAAAATGGAGTCCCAAGTATTATTTTTGGTTAGTATGACTTGGCATGATGTCCACAACAAGTAGACTTCGGCTTGGTGATGGGTCTTGTGACACCCTGTATAAATAAACAAATTGGTATTCTAGGCAAGAAAATTTTGCCACGCCTAATTCCGAGTAATATTTTCAAAATTTTATTACTTTTATCTACGTTTGCTATATTGTACTGAAACCTATCACACATACTTGCATGCATGAAAAGGACGGGGATTGCGTTGTTCCGGCCAAATAACGAAAACCCATAGTAAAACCATCCAGTAAAGCTGGTAAAAGCTAGGAGTTCGCCATGCACGCAACTACGTGCAGTAACTGTAATACTTAACGCCCATTGGTTTTATGTGGTGAACAAAGTTTTGCAATACACATTACGCAAGATCGTACATGCTTATTGCGACGATTAGGTTTTATTACAGGGTTCTGCATAATCCAATCCTAAGCTCTTTTTCTAAGCTCCCCTATTGCTATCCCATTTTCACTTACAATGAAAGGGGTAACTGCTAAGCTTGTAGGATTAAGATAGATTTACCCAACTCAGAGATTTGAAAAGGCAGGTAGAAGAAATCGTTTTGTTTACGTTACGACATGATATACGACCCTGCTATTTTCATTCACGAATCTTATAGTAAGTGTTTTTATTTTGCTATTTGAGTAATTATTAGATAAACCTAACTTTATGGCTCCACGCAATAATAAATTGTATAATATTTTCTTGGGTTTACGTGAATGTTATACATTGAAATTAAATTACAGTTTACGGATTTTATCGCGTTACATTACACACACTGTGTATAGGAAAAAGACACATTCAAATAGGTACTTAAACGGTAAATCTCATACATACATACATACATATATAGACTCACGCCTGTTTCTCCGAAGGGGTGAGCACAGGCATATTAAACGCCCACTTTTCGCCAGTGTTTTGATCCCACGTAATAGGTGGCGAGAGTATTGCCGCTTATCGGGATATTTTGTTTACCAGAGCCTCGTCCGTTGATCGGCAGGTGCACCACTTGCAGGTGAGGTTGGCTTGGGACCCTATGTTATTGGTGGGAACCCTATACACCTACCAATGAATCTCACCACCATCCTAAATAGTTTGCTACCGTTGGAATGTCTTTGTTTCAGAGAGCCCGGGGGATCTTTGACAAGGAACACCTGGACGCCGAGCTTCAACATGTCAAGCAAGTTCTGCAAGACAACAAGCTCCGACCGCCATGCCAGCGTCACAGATCCCCGAAGAACAAGCCAGCCACAGTAGAAAGACAACCTGCTGTCCTCCCATACATGAAGGGCGTTACCGACAAGATTGGCTACATCTTGAAGCGAGCTTCAATCACAACTTTCTACAAGCCGCCAACGAAGATAAGCCAATTTAAAAGATAGACTGTGAGTGTGGACTCTCATACATTGGACAAACCAAGAGAAGCATAGGCATTCGACTAAAGGAACATAAAGCTGACATTAAACACAAACGCTCGACGAAATATGCTGTGTGTGAACATGTAGAACAAGGAACCAACAATTACCTGCTATTTGATAAACCACAGATACTCGCAAAAGAACTCCGCTTTATTCCAAGAATGATACGTGAAGCTATTGAAATTAAAAAACATCCTAATTTCAATAGGGAAGATGGTTGGAGTGTCCCTCCAGCTTGGGGCCCTGTTATCAAGCTAATGAAACCCAAGAAGGATAAAGTCACCATAAGACATCAAGTCTATCTACATAGAATGTGCTCACTGTGTAGTGAGCACATTCTGTGTAGATAGTAACACCAATAGTTGAAAAATGTTCGGGTACTTTGAGATAACTTATAACCGCTTGACCTCTAGCGCCAATTCGCCCGACCGCTCACGTTCTAAAAAAAAAGTCGCGCCGCCGCTCGCCAGATGGGCGCGCTAACATAAACATTTATTGTTGACTAGCGGACGCCAGCAGCTACGCCTGCATTTTTTTTAAAATTTACCCGTTTTGGCCAATCCCGTGGGAATTTCGGGAAACCCCTTCTTAGTGCACCTTTACGGTCTCCAAGGAACATACATGCCAAATTTCAGCTTCCTGCGCCCAGTAGTTTCGGCTGTAGCGTGTCTGTCAGTCAGTCAGTAACGCAAGGATATTATATATTAAGATAAGTCGGTAACGTGAGTAAGTTGAAGTGATGTTTTTGTGCAACCTTATGAATGACTCGTTCAAGTCGTATAAATTCTTTGTTTACATTTAGTTTCTAATTTATTAAACTTAGCAGCGAACATTGACTATCGTTGAAAAAAACATTTTGTGTATTTTAAACAGGATTATTTTAAAAAGTAAATCGATGACATACATATTTTATGAGTTTTCACATTAGAGGGGTTCTATCTACACCGAATTAAATAAAAAATATTAAATATTTAATAAAACGCATACGATTAGCATGTAATCACGAAGCGCGCAAAACAAAGAGTGGCATTTGACATTATTTTTTCGATCCGGGTTAACGATTCTAAGACTCGCTTCGTATTTTTAGCATGAAGAAATGTTCAATGATTTGAATAGAACAGAGACAAAGGATTGAAAACATTACGTAATAGAAAGAAACATCAAATTCAGACCGAGTATAGCGCTGTAACCAAAAAGGGAAAATAGTCACTTGTGCGCGGTCTACGGAATTTCGAAAATGGGATAATAGCCACTTGTGCGCGGTCAAGTAATTCAAAACAAAGTCAAATATCACCTCAGTCTGCCGTGAACATGAATCCTGTAAAGAATTCGAAACTAAAAATGTAAAAAACGAAAAATGTAGTTTCTAGATCATTCGGTTTAACCAATATAACACGATAAAATCCGTAAACTGTAGTTTAATTTCAAAATATATATATGTATAACAAAAAATTAGGTAAGTTTTTCAAGCTTATTCTTACTGAGTAGAAACTTCAAGTAACAAATACGAAAACTGAAACTTTCTACTTGATAATCTCAAGTAGGTTTGTTTATAAGGAGAAGTGATTTAAGTCGTAAGAGTTAATAAGCAAAATGAGTCTAACTTTACCACAACATGTCTCATCCTCTTTAGCGTTATCCCAGTTTCAATCTGGGGTCCGCTTACTAGTCTAACCGGATTTGGCTGAATATTAGCTTTTCCACGGAGCGACTGCCTGTCTGACCTCCGCAACCCGAAGGGATAGCGATATTCCATGGTTTAGACTAGTGTCAGTTTAATTAGAAGGTACTGACGCCCTGTAACGACTGTCAAAGATCTTCATGACAACCGGGACCGACGGCTTAACGTGCTCTCCGAGGCACGGGACAAGCGATAATTAACAATTCAATACGCACATAACTCCGAAAAGTCATTGGTGCGCGCCGTGGATTCGAACCCGATACCCTCTGCATGGCAGTCTGTTGGTATATCCACTCGGCTATCGCTGCAACCACAACATGTCTAAACTTGTTATAATATATATTTACGTTCACGTTACTATTATATCAAGTTCAAGGCCCGCAATAAGAGATAATCATAATGTTAAATATGAAGATGATGAAAATAAAAATGTAAGGCTTATACGCCAGTTGAAGGTACTGTTCGTATTTAAAATATTTTGAGTTATTAGATTTTTGGTACCTGCTTATATTCTGGCGTAGGTATCTGTTTAGGCCAGTAAGCGGAGTTTCAATATGAGAAGTCTTGAATGCGCTTAAGTTTCCATTTGTAACCAACGTTAGCAGAGGTCACCCTTTGCTTGGCAGACTGGTTGATCCGGCATTTGTGTCACAGTTCTTTCATACTTGGAAGGGCAATCAAAACCGTCCACGTCAGTCGCTGTTACTTTTCAGGGTAATAGACTTACACTAAAAGCTACTGCTGAATTTGTTGTGCCGCTGTAACTGCTGCATACCTTCTTTGATCTGTTAAAACAGTTCATAATACCTATTGCTCTCTATTTATGAATGATCACTTTACAGGCCTAGTGAGATACATACATCTAACCTAATGCCCAATCTCTTATTCTGTTAAGCTTTTAGTCACACATGAAAACCCAAAAGAATGAGGGCGGTATCAAATTAAACTGTTAGATCGGGCCAGAAGGGATGCTTTATAAAAAAGGATTCAGTACAGCATTCTACAGGCGTTCGTCCCATGCGCTTAGCGTGATTGCTTATGAAGGCAATAATATGACCAGTCGTATGCCCAGCGTAAAGAAAAACATCTAGCTTTAAGGTGCCATTTTACTACCAAAAGTGTTCTGATTCGGAATTAGGTATATGGGCTATACCTAATTATATGTATACTCTTACCTCAATGCTATACTTATCTATTTTTATTTCTGGTAAAATCAGATTCTATAAAAAAATATTATTCATGTCAAAAATAAAAAGCAAAAGAAAGATCACTATGGGTATGTAGGTACGTAAAGTTCATGAAGCTTAACTTCACTGACACGGAAGATTAAGATATTATATTTTGATGGGTAGTATTAGACCGACCGTAAGGAGAACTATCTTGGTAAAGGTGTGTTGTACATGACTGTACTAGTGACTCAGATAAGTGGTAGTTACTATTGCATGGGATGTAAAATGTTAAGTAAACTAATTTTAATGTTACGTGCCGGAGCTGTTACGGTATGTCCCGAAGCGAGGGCTAGATGCAGGAAACCGGCATAAATAGTTGAATAACATAGCATTCACAGCTTTCTACAAATTATACATAAAAATGCCCCCTATTAACACGACTATCCAATTGAAGAACTTAGATCCTAGTTATTTAAAGCCTGGTTATTAATACTAAAGCGTATGAAAGAGCCAAAAAGAACATGAGTCTATTACACCAGATCCAACAAACACATCAGAGCTGACTTTTTAACGGACATTTAAGCCTAAACATTCGTTCTGATAATTCTGTAGTAATGATTAACGTTGTAAAGTACTGTAATTAATATTAAAAAGTTAAATTACACTTTTGTAAATACAAGTTCTGACGGTCTGTACACTTGTTAACGATTTAAGTAAAATATATTGTGATTCTACTAAATGTAGATTCAACTTAGTAGTGTAAAGGGTGATTAACGTTTCGATTGCGTTCAATCGCAAGCTGCAACCTTTTAAAATACTGATAGATATAAAAATATTTCTATTATTATTTTCCTATGTATCTTTTACTGCTTTTCCCAAAAATGTTATTTAATTCTCATTATCTTATTTTCATTCTCATTAAGTCAATTGTTTGTTGTGTTTTTTACACGGGTATTTTACACAAAAATAAAAAAGATACAAATTCAGAAAGTTTAATATTTACATAAAATTTCCTTTAGCTAACTAAAACAATTCTTTCTGTCGAGCAAGAGAACTAGTTCTTGGAACACGTTATGTCTGAGAGAGTGATACTTCTGTTCTACGGAAAAGTGTTTCAAAAAATCCATTAATGTTTTTAATAATATAGCTAAGAATCTCTGTTGCATATCTTTAACTATAAAGTGAACTGGTAACGTGCACTATGTTTATACTTTAGTGCCATAGTAATTTCACCTTTTCACCTTGAGAAGCTGTTAAAGCTATGATGAGCATATCTTATTTATGTTCCAATATAATATCTGCATCGTTGGTTCTGACATCTTACTGTAGATCGGATGCTACGTATACTTTGAATAATTTACCTACCAAGACACTTTTCTTTCTTTTTCATTTTATATTTGAAACTATGGTCGAAATGTTTGACCAAACTTAGCAGTCTATTTTTTGAATCACAAATCTGTTATTTGCCTTGTAAGGCGATGATATAATATGTGAATACAGAGATCAGCAAAAGAATATGAGTTCTTTGCAATTCTCCCACACCATAAATTATATATAACAACTAGCTTTTGCCCGCTGCTTCGCTCGCGTCCATTTAGCTTTAATAAAATGTTTAGTACGAACTCCCCTGCACTCCTCAAGGAACATACATGCCAAATTTCACTTACTAGAAAGTACGAAGTTAATCCCTTGAAGGAATCAAAAGGTGTCATATAAATTTTGAATCCCTTTTTTATTCCCATAGGGTAAGAATTTCTAGAAAGATTTTGAAAATGTTCACTAATATCATTTGAAAAACCAATAAACAAAGTTTGACGTAAATTCATTGTAGAAATAAAAAGTTTCATACAAACTCTGACCACCCGTTTTACCCCCTTATGTGAGAAATATCCAAAAAACCGCTCTAAGAGCGCCCCTACAATCATCAAGGAACATACATTCCAAATTTTGCTGTAGCGTGTCTGTCAGTCAGTCAAACAGATGTTGTGTATGGTTCCACAAAAGTGTTGTTGTGTTACCGCGCGTGTTGCAACTTGCAAGATAATATCGCTCCCAAAAGCTGTTTTTGCGGCAGACATCGGAAGCACAAACGCCCTGCAAAAGCCGGCAGCCTGTGCCGCCGGCACTGTGTGTGAGGAGCCTTTAAACTGCTAATGGTACCATAGATGGCAGCATGTACTTATTTTAAAATTCTTAAGCTTATTTACATAGCAAAGGCTAGCGGCTATTGTTTATGGCTCCATAAATATATTGTTCTCGGTTAACATCTGCAAATGAAGTTATCTTAATTTTAGTAAATGGTTTTCTTATCTTCAAATCTTTTGAGGTGCGCTCTCCTTAGCATGTTGAAGTTTTAAAGCTGTCTTGACAAGAGTAATATTTTCTTTACTTTTTATTTATTATATTTATTTTGTTTAGTGTGAAACCGAGTTGCTTCTGTAAATATCCAAATGCAGAAGCAAATGTGTATATTATAAATATAATCCACCCGGTGTCTTTTTATTTTTAGCTATATTCGAGGAACACTGTGTGGGGACATAGTGTGCCATTGATTTATTTATTATTATGCCAGATTATATGCCATTTCACTTGATTTATTTATTTCTTAAAGCTATAATTACATAGGGTATGCCAACAGCTAAACTTATGCCCACGGAGGTCTTTATGCTCAACCTCCCGTGGCGCTGTAGCGCGACTGGCATGTTCGCGGACAGTAGGGTGAAGGACTTCTACGCTTTATTTAATAAACTTAGAACATAATTTTATTTGCGGTTAAGTAACTGTAAAAACAACATTGTAACCGCCACTTTTCGCACTGTCCATATACTTAGAGCAAAGCCTCATTTATGTTGACTGTACCACCAGCCCACATATTCAAAATGTTATGCAATTTATATTTATTTGAAATTTATTTCATAATTCTGTAAGTACGTTATTAACTCTTAATTTGGTTTTAACTTATTATGTGTATGTTTTTCTTTAATTTTGCTATGTGAATTTCTATTGTGTTATGTAAATTGCTATGGGTGATTTGCCTGAAATAAAATTCTATTATTATTATTTATATAATTATTATTATTCTGTTTGCCAATATAAGTGGCAAAACAAATGAGTATCCAACTGAAGTCATAACCACAATTGATTTACACATATTTTATAATTACCTGTAACATCTGATTATAATGTATTATGAACTTAATTATTACAAATATAAATATGAATTTAAATAAACATGATACACAAATAGACTTAATTATAGCCGGGCGAAACATCTTTAAGATCGAGACGGAAACTCTTCCAGAACACCACGGCTGATGCACGAAACGTTGAATTATTCACACAAATACTTTGATTTATATGCCGGTACACATGTACTTACTGTACTTCAGAATTAAAATGCTCATAAAGCAACGAACCTTAATGAAATACAATTAAAGTCTATAATTGAATACCACCAAGCTTTAAATGTAATCAATTTAAGCTTGATGAGACCCAGAAGGAATACGTAATGAAATAAAATACGAATTTATAATACAATATCTTTCCGTTGCCATTCGAACCTCGATCACTCATTACGTCAACCGCAAAGCCAACAATAACAGGGAAGTAATAAATATCAAGTTCCAAATTCTGTTACGTTGCGACGTTTTTGGTTTTCAGCCACAACAAGGGCTCAGCTCGACGCACAAGTTACATTTCACATTAACTAATTAAGGTATTTACCTACTTACTCTTACACAGTTGGGTTGTATAATAAATAATATTTATCAATATGACCTTAATCATCTCAGCCTTAAATGGCCTTCTCAGCCTTAAATGGCATGTAGCTACCCAAGGCTCTCCACACATCTTAAACAGCAGTCAGCCTAGAGACGTCCACTGCTGGACATAGGCCTCCCCCAAGGTTCTCCACACAGACCGATTTTGAGCCGTCCGCGTTCAACCGCTCACCACGATCTTAACTAGATCGTCAGGCCACCTTGTTGGAGGCCTACCCCTGCTGCGTCGTCTGGTACGTGGTTGCCACTCCAGAACCCGCCTGCCCCAGTGGCCATCGGTTCTTCGCGCTATGTGCCCTGCCCATTGCCACTTCAGCCTGGCTATTCGGAGAGCTATCTTAGTTTGCCTGCAATTAAATGCTTCCCGCGAGCTCAGGAACTTAGAAGAAAATCTACCGGTAGGCCTCAGCAAATGCTTCAGCTGATGTAGCCCAAGAATGCTGCTTGTTCTGCAATCCTTTGTCTTCTTTGCTTTCCAATAAGTTTGCTGGATCGTTATTTTTTGTACATGTTCAGTTTTTGATTTTTATTGTGAAACAGGAGTATCTGAGAATAGAAAATATATTATGTGTTAGGCATCTACCCTAGTGCTATGTGATTTCAGGAGTAAATTGATAAAGAGTTGCTTTGCCACATAGTAATTCTTACGTGTATTTAAGCCAAATGGCTTAAAGCAGCCAGCTGTCAGATCTCAGACGTCAGTGCCTAAGCAATTTTGATCACTGTTAATGGATATTTTACTTAATAATGGAATTTAGGTCTTTCTATGCCTTTTCCCTGTCTAGAAGTGCTCAGAATAAATTATCTTAATTTCTTGGCCATTTAAATCAGATTGAATTACTATATACACAATTATTATTGAAAATTGGTGGTGAAACACGGCAAACAGACAGACGGACAAGAAAGTGATATTATAAGGGTTCCTTTTTTACCTTGTGAGGTACGGAACCCTATAAAATGGCTCAGAAAATGTTACTTAGTTTTTCACTCTTTGATATTTATGATTGATATTTTTTTGCATATGAAAAGCCTGCCGTCATGTTGGTTGAGCTTTAAAAGCCTTAGAGGTTGTTTGTGACTGAATTTTCAATGCATTAGATTTCTGCACTGACAGTGTTTACGATTGTGGCATACATTATACTTACTATTATTTAAACACACTTTTCCAGACAATAGGTCTAATAAAAAAATTATTATAAATAAAATAAAGTATAAATATGACATGTGACTACAATATGAGACGACTATACACTACAATATAGTTATCCTTTGAGTGTGGTCTTAAATAACCGGCGGTTCCAAGTGCACCTGAATGGAGAAAAGAGCGATGGCGGACGCAGAAAAACGGGCTCCCACAAGGCAGCGTTCTAGCTCCTCCGTTATTTAATATTTATACAAACGACCAGCCAATAACCCCGCGTACCAAAAGTTTTCTGTACGCTGATGATCTCGCACTAGCAGCTCAAACATCGAGCTTTGACGATGTAGAAATATCGCTCAAGGTAGCATTGGACGCGCTCGACAAGTAGGTACTACGCCAAAAACGCATTACGGCCTAATCCGTCAAAAACCCAATCTTGCGCGTTCCATTTACGTAACCGGGATGCAAAGCGAGCACTTTAATTATCATGGCGAGGCGTTAACATAGAAAACTGACCTCGTCCACGCTACCTGGGCATCACCCTGGACAGAGCGCTAACATACAAGGCCCACTGCTTAAACACCAAGCAAAAAGTCTGTGCGAGGAATAATCTGCTGCGACGTCTAACTTCAACAGCCTAGGGAGCGGCCACGAATGTTTTTCCGAACCACAGGGCTCTCACTTTCGTATTTTGCGGGCGAATACGCGTGCCCAGTGTGGCACCGATCCGCCCGCGCAAAGGAAGTAGATGTAGCCCTAAATGAGACATGCCGAATCATAACGGGCTGTTTGAAACCAACCCCGCTCCATTTGCTATACCCTCTAGCAGGCATCGCTCCACCGAATGTGCGACGGGAAATAGCCTGTGCAGTCGAGAAACGTAGACAAGAAACAGACCTGCGACACTCACTGTTTGACCATGAGATGCCTCGCGCCCGCCTTAAAAGCCGAAAAAGCTTTTTAAGAATAACTGCTGCCACAAATGACAACCCAAGATTGGCAAGAGAACAACTGTGGGGCTCTAAGTACCCGACCGCACGAAATTTCCCTGCAGCGAAAGAAAGCCTGCCTCCTGGTCACAACTTGCAGTGGTCGACCTGGAAATCGCTTAATCGTTTGAGAACTCAGGTCGGCCGCTGTAGGGAAAACATGGCTAAATGGGGATTTATAGACCACTCACTAGTCCACTGCGACTGTGGAGCTCCATCCCAGTCTATGGCGCATTTGCTTTCTTGTCCTCTTTGCCCATCTCTACCTGCAGCAAACAAGACCTTAAAGTGGCTTCAGACAATGCCGTCACCGTAGCCAAGTTTTGGGAACAGAAAATTTAATTTGAACTATTGATACGAAGAAGAAAAAGAAGAAGTTATCCTTTGATAGAATTTTGGCAGCAGTTCAGAGCCGACCAGTCCCGGCAGACGGCACCCGTCACGAGTATGACGTGTGACTCAGCCATAGCTTAGCTCAACCATTTTAAGGGAACCAAACCACCCGACCCACAACGCCACCATAAGTAAGACTTTTAAGTGAGCATGACGACTCAGAACTACAAGACAATCAGAAAAAAAAAACAAAATAGAAAGCGACTACATGGTGCTCACATATTGAGAATCTTAACTTATCTTTAGGAACATCAACATGAATTAATAATATTACAATAATAATAATTTTACTGTAAATACCATAATCTGAACGAATAATTAATAATATTTAACATAACATAATAAAAATAAAATATCCATAATAATGGCATTATGAATCAAGTAGTAGACAGTATGTTCCTTTTATAATTTAGGCAAGTATTATGAAAGGATTGTTTTATATTCTGCCTCCGAAGGGGTAACAAAAAAAAAGGTTGAACATTTTGGGCTGATTAGACCGCGGATGACTGACGTGTATAATAATATGTTTTTAATTCAACTTTGCGACTTGTCAAGTAAAAAATTGTATATGATACAAACAATCGCAGAAAACTAAGTTTACTATTTCCTCAAAGCCCACTTGGGATAATAATATAGAAAAGTTGACAAAGGCTCGTATCTAAGCACCAACTGCGCCGTGGGTGGTATTAGGTCCCATTGTGATAGGAAACGGGCCAGACTCAGAAAATAATTGAAACTAGAACCTATCCGACTATTCGCTACAGAGGGGTCCATATTGGCTCACCTAAAGTTCTTTACCCGAAAATGTTCTTCCTAAGGATTTGTAATCCGAATGATCACTCTTCCTAAAATTTTTCATCCTAAAGTTTTAATTCATACTATTTGTAGTCCAACCGGTGATGTTCATAACACTCATGTTTCCGAAAATGGTAATTAATAATAACATTAATGTAAATTAAACTCCTACTGTTTTTTATCATTACGCTTTTATCGCTAAACATAATTACCATAATGTTTTCACTCATACTCAGAAAGAAACATTTACCAAGTGTAATAAAAAATATATGATTCTTTTACCAATACACTTTTAATGTTATATTTAGGTGTTTTATACGATAAGATCGGGAAAATAAACGATTTGCAAAAATAACACTTTTTTGGCTAAATATTTCTAAGTCCTCGCGCCGTAGCGCCCCCAAGGCTACACTCCAACCGAAATTCATAAAACACGACTCATTTACGGTTATGTTTATGGCCTGGAAGTTTATACCGCAGTTTTCACCATACCTAAACCAATAACTATAGGACCGATTCGGTTCTGGCACTTCGCCAGCCACTGCCGCGGCACGCTCACTTCGCTCGCTCGGTTCGTGCGTTGTGGTCACAGTTTTAACCTAACCTAAACCAATAATTATGAATAGGACCGATTCGTTTCTGGAACTTGACCATTGTACTATTGTGTATTTTACCATGGTACTATTATTCTTCTATGTTATACATGTTATGTGAAAATAAAGTTACGCAAAATTAATGTATATAATACAGATTATAATAAATAAAAAGAAATCTAAACAAAAAGACATGACTTTGAATAATAGTGTAAAAGATCGTTATGTTTATGCCGTGTGGTTGACGGGATAGAATACAAGTGTCACCACCCCCTATCTTCCCGTCGGTGTCGTAAGAGGCGACTAAGGGATAACACGATGCAAATACCATCTTTGCGTAGAGACGGAAAACTCGACATCAAACCCTATACGTCTGCCTCGTTGGTCTCGCGACATAAATGTGCGCGTGGGATCGGGAGGTCCCGGGTTCGATTCCTGGGTCGGGCAGTGTTATTGGGTTTTTCTGTCACGAAATTCTCAGTAGCCGCACGGAGTCTGGAAATGTGCCCGGTTCGGCAATAGGTTCGCCCCTTATTACGTGGGACTAAAGTATATCTGGCGAAAAGTGGGTGTAGAAATACACCTCTGCCTACCCCTTCGGGGATAAAAGGCGTGACGATATGTATGTATGTATGTGTATCGTTATGTTGAGAAAATATAGGAAAACAAATAAAAGTATAATAGATGTTTATTGCTACTGACATTATGAAGTTGAATGCTTTAGAATTATGAACATTAGAGACAGAGTAGTTAGGAATTGTGATTGTTAGGATGAATAATGTTAGAAAGAACATATTCGGATTTCCAATTTTCAGAGTTGAACATTTAGGTGAACTTAGGCGCACCCGCTTCTACAGAGAGTAGCCAAGATAACACAGCAAAACCGATATTAAGTACTTCCATTCCATGACTTGAATTTGCAAATAATTATTAGATATATACCGTTTATATAGTTCACATTATGTACAAAAAAGTCATTTTTTGTGTCTCTCTCAACTTTCATTTTTCAATCTTAAATTTGTCCAAATTAAAGACGAAAAAATGAAAGTTGAAAGAAAGAAAATAAATGAGGCTGCGCTGTCATGTACAACTAGATTTCACCCGCGACCTCAGCAGTTTAGGTACAATAATAATTCAATAGATATAAAATCTCTGGTTGACAGTAGATCAGTTAGGTGATGCTATGACACACCAGGGTGTCTGATCCAAGGGTCCAGGGTGTTTGTACTCGATTATCATGGTGACTACATTCTTACAGCTGACTTGTCAACGGCAACAAATTCCATACATTATCTGGTCTGGGTGTTTCTATGTATAATATGTATGTATTTACAAAAAAAAGTATATAATATGTATGTTTATCCATTATCTGGAACCCATAGTACAAGCTCTGCTTAGTTTGGGACTAGATGGTGTTGTGTGAATGAGGTAGAATATTATTATATTATCTAAAAGCGCCTCCTGGCGGTCTTTACTCACCGTTACTATCCGCTAGGGGCGCTTCTAAAAATGTATGAAAATTGTTCCGGACGACAAGTCACTAGCTACCATGACAATCGAGTGCAAAACTCGTACTAGACCCCCAGCACACTGTTTGCCCTATACGAGTTTCCAGTAAAAAGATTATTTAGATATCGCTAGGATGATATTAATTGTTTGTAATGTTCATTGATGTAATTGATTTCATTCGAGTTAAATATAACTTATTACTCTAATATTACTTATGAAAGCTATGATTAGTACATATTATTTAACAATTTTCGTTGAAGATTAATCTTCTTAATTAGTATTTTGTTTTTAATCGAATATATCTAATCAATCTGATGCCTACATCCTATGTATTTTATCTAAACAGTATCAAAGGAACGGCATCAATATATCAATAATCCATAAAAAAAATTAAGTAAAAATAAATTGCTATTTAACGCTAAGTTCACCGAACCACAATGGCTAATAACTATGACCACATGCCATTAATTACATTACACGCTCCATTTTTTCACAGAACATGAATTGTACACACTAATTTGATATGATATCTTCCTCGATGTTGATAAATTTATGGCGGCACACTGATATTTGTGATATCGGGCTATACTCAAGGGGTATTTTGGTCAACTAAAGATAAGGTTTCAAAGAGGTTCAAATGAGTTAAGGCTAAGCTGTTCTAAACATGAAGCAGGCAGTAATAACGTAGCAGAGAGACAGCCCGCTACGCTTTATTTTTGGAACAGCTGGCGTCAATTTGATGTATTAATTATTCATTTATTGTAGTTATTAAGACAACCATAGCATAGTGGAGAATTAGAATCTGGGCGTATCTTTTTGATACGCACGTAACTAAGTAACTTTTTACTTGCTATTTTTAATCGCTTGCCATACGGTTAAGAAAAACATTGTGAAGTTTGCCAAACTGAACTTGGCCAGCGTGGTAGATTATGGCCTTACCCTTCTCATAGGAAGAAGGCCCGTGCTTAAGCACATTTTATATAACAGGCTAATTATCATGATATTGTAGTTTTAGCCAGTCATCATTCTCATCATTCTCTTAGCGTTATCCCAGTTTCAATCTGGGGTCCGCTTCCTAGTCTAACCGGATTTGGCTGAATATTTGCTTTTCCACAGAGCGACTGCCTGTCTGACCTCTGCAACCCGAAGGGATAGCGATATTCCATGATTTAGACTAGTGTCAGTTTATTTAGAAGTTAGAAGGTACTGACGCCCTGTAACGACTGTCAAAGATCTTCATGACAACCGGGACCGACGCGACGGCTTAACGTGCTCTCCGAGGCACGGGACAAGCGATAATTAACAATTCAATTTTAGTTGTAGTTTTTAGCCAGTATGCCTGACAAATATGACAACAGGCTCCTGATGTATAAATCAGTTATACACGTGGCTGAATGCCCAGCAGCACAAATAGTAAATGATAACCAATCAATTTCTCTGGCTGTTTTATAAAACAATACCTAATCTCTATATAGAAAATTATTACGTTCCTAACTGACAGAAATTTGGCATGTATTTTCTTTGGGGACCGTAGGGATTATGAGAGGATTGCCCAAAATTGCCACTGGCTCGGGCAAAACCGATAACATTTAAATAAAACTTGCGGGTGTAGCTGAGGTAATGTTCTAGTAACCTATATAATATCACTTGCACATGTCAAGTCAAACAGTTACATTATCAATATTTTAAAAAGGAAATAAATATTTTGCTCCATCAGAAACATTGTCGTGGGTGGCATAAAATATATTTTTTCATACCCTACAAAAGCTGTACTGAATGAAATATTTATGAACCGGCTTTATTATTATTATTAACATGTACTTACATATTTTCATAAAAAATATATAATCCAATTTTAAAGATAGCTAGGGAAACCAATTCGTGGTACCTAATGTTTCATTTAGTTTGCAAACATTTTCTTCCTAGTAAATTGTTAAAACTGTTATCATCTTTATTGGGTTTTCTTATGACTAAAAGTTCTTTTGGGACTGTGATTATGACGTGGTTGTTTTTAAAGAATAATTGTTGAAATTAAGAAGAAACAATGAGAATAATTATTATCTAGAAATACGGTTACAGTTTTAGAATTTTATGCTGCGATTGTTGCGTATTAAATGGTTAAGTTTCAATTACTTGGCAGATACTTTTAAAACTAGAACAATGCACATAGTTGTGATATATGTAATTAACAACGTTTCCAGCGAAGGTGCGATTGTTTAACTGTAGGTCCGATACCTGTTTATCTGTAAGTGAGGATAAAAATAAATAATTGTCAACGTCAACGTGATCAACGTTATTTAAACTATGTTTTTAATTTGTAAAGCTCAATCTCAGCATAACTAAATAAAAATACTTATTCAGACTTGGTAAGTACCTAATTACTTTATGATTAGCTGGCTACGGATGTTTACAAAATTAGGCTCAATTAAGCCTTATAACAATATAAATGATCATACTTATCTATAAAATTATCGATAAAAATATATTTCAATATTATATCAATCACAAGTTCTCCAAGCACCCAACCTACGCACCACAATAGGACAATCCCCACTTGAGAACAAATTGCTACGACATAAACGTCGGCTGTAATAGATTTTCACAAGCCGCTGTTACGAACAATTTTGGAAGGACGTTGCTATAACGACCATCTAGATTGATTGGCGAACGCGGAATGGTTTTATTGGGACAAGTCACAGGTGAATCTTACTGCCCGTTTCCTGTCCCGAAACTATAGCTTCATTCACCCGGAACACGAAAGCGGTTTTCATAACTGAGCTGAATCTCTCAATTCACTTGACTTGATTTGCGCTTAATTTCGCCTACGAGACCTGTACCTAATTCGTCGAGACTTATAAACTTTTACCGTTTATGTTGAAATAACATTAATTACTCTGTTTAGGGGACAGGCAAGTAGCTTCATAGAATACAATTCTATCTAAAAATTTATGAATTGTGTGGAGTGGGTTCAATAAATACTGCCACTTACAAAAATGCATTTCTTTATTGTCCTTGGTAATAACATAGCGTAACTGATTTTAATTGGTCATAAATGACACTATCCCTTTGATATACCCGAGAAGTATAAAGACATTATGATTAAGTATTATTTTGCAGTAGGCAACAAGAATGGAAATATATTGGACAACGGCCAACAGATTTCAGACGGCATGTAAAACTACACTTGACACCATGAGATAACCAATCCTGTGGGTCAGTATAAGGTATTAAAGGCCAATTATTACAATAACCTGTTGTTTTAGTAATCAGGTTAGAGCGCCACATTGTCAGTAGAACAGTATCTGGGCTTCAATACCCCACGATTCGAACCATCCTACATACCCGAGTTCGTACTCGGGTATGTAGGATGGTTGGTGTACGACATTGCTGACACCAGTCAGGCTATAGTAATTATTCTACTTGTATATATCCAGATACGACAATTATACCATACCTTCGACAAAATAAAAACAGTGATACGAGCCTTTTAGTCAGAAGTATAAGAACAATTTAATCCTTATATTTTATGATTTCGCAGCTAAAATGTGATAAGGGCATTCGTATCACAGATATGAATGCCCTATGCTATGTATTTAAAGACCACAATGCTTACAGATATTCCTTGGTTCTCACGAAGCTAACCGCTTCCTCCTCAGTGTGGACCACGCGGAACGGCACATACCTAGAGATTGCTGCGGGCAGGGTGTGCACGTATTCTCGATAAGACTCGTAGGTTGCCACATCAGGAGGGTGTGCAGGTCCTCCTAGCAACCTCAGAACCAGTCTGACAAGCCTAGGATAAACCTTGTCCGCATTGTCGAGAGTTAAGAAAGCCCCCCTGTCAATCAATCTCAAATACCCTTCGTCCACACACTTGGTTAGGGCCAAGTACAGAGCAGACCGAAGATCCTTTTCTCGTCCTGATGCTGTTATATAGCGTATAGACTATGAAGGTACGATGTACCCAAATAAGCAACAAGATTTCCGTGATTTCCGTGCTATCAGATTCAATGTCAACATGTAAAGTGTACCTACTCCAAAAAATACATTGACAAACCCGTGATTCAATATGTATACCCAAGTTAAGCCTTCACCACAACTAAAATATTCAACCTCACTTGATTTACTATACCTATTTTGTGATAAAAGCATATCCTCATATATTTGCATAGAAACATACATGAGGTACCGTCTTCGCATGTCTAGAAGCAGTTGGTTTTCAATTCGTGACCACAGAGACAGGCGTGTTTACAGACCTTACAAGAAACTGTTAAAGTTTGATTGTAAAGCTCAAGACGATTTATGAAGTTGAAATATGAATGCCGGTTATTCAATTTATGTTTGCTCAAGATTGTCTCGATGGTAATAGGCGTAGTATTTTGAAACTATCGGTTTCAAGGTCACATTAAACGATTTGGAACAATAAATAAGTTATATTTTACAAGGTTAGATTGGGACAATACTGAAAACATTTATGTAAGTACCCTAAACGGTATTTAAAACATTTCGTCAAATACAAGTGTATTTAAATGTCAACGACTGGCTACCATCTCCAAACGAATTTAGTACTAGTAATTAGTGTAATCTGTATATTGCACTAATTAGTGTAAAAACTGCCTCATTGGTCTCGCGGCATAAATGTGCGCGTGAGATTGGGAGGTCTCGGGTTCGATTCTCGGGTCGGGCAAAGTGTTATTTGGTTTTCCGTTAGGAAATTCTCAGTAGCAGCACGGAGACTGGTTATGTGCCCGGTACGGCAATAGACTCGCCCCCTATTACGTGGGACCTAAAAATTCATGGCGAAATGTGGGTGTAATACCTCTGCCTACCCCTTCGGGGATACAGGCGTGAATCTATAATAAAAAATGTAAAATCACAGTATTTATGTGATCTATATTATTTGTTGTGCATTTATCTCGAATGTGAAATAAACTGCAATACATTGATTAATTGCATTATGTTTAGATATTTTCTATATATGATATAATGTATTACACATAACATAACAATTTCACGCCTTTTTTCTCCAAGGGGGTAGGCAGAGGTGTATTAAGAGTGACCGTGAGCTTTATTGCCTGTTTTTTCTCATGGTTCTACGCCCTTGCTTTGCGAACGTGGCAGTAAATGTAGAAGGTTTAAGTAATTATTTTTTAAATGTGACGTTCATAAGTGTCACTTTGTGATTTAAATGAATAAAGGATTTTGACTTTGACTTTGACACCCACTTTTCGCCAGTTTGTATTCGACATAGCCACAAAAATCCGAATATAAGGAAAACAAAAGTCGAAACACAACATATCATAAAAGTGAAGTAATTAACTTTTGTGCTATATTGTATCTGCGAATTTTTAACGTTAGTTCAGCTTCAAAGAGATATATTTTTAGTCGTTGTTTGGTCATGCCATACAATAATTACTTTGCTACATATTGTGAAACATTTCGCAATAAATATCATCGTCATCATCTTTGCGTTGCCTTAGGTACGAACCAAGTTACTTATTATGATTGTATCTTCACAAATACCATTTTATGTGAACATGGTATAAAAAAATGTATTTTAAAGGTGATAGCGGCCTTGTCTTGAATTGTTTTTCTGCCACTGACACACTTGATAAAAAGTACCTTCATATCTTTCGTTTAAGAAATAAGAATGCGTAACACTCAGCTTGGTATTTCTTTCTCAACCGCTTACGTAATCTTATCATTTTAATAAAGAAATTGTTGCATTACCGTGAGTAGTGTAATATTGGGGCTTCTGCATCACTCACCTCGTTTCGCTCAGTTCGCAATGCAGAGCGCCCCAATATTACACTATTACACCACAATCGAGATCTATTAATATAATGTGTTCTGCATCACTCACAGGGCCCAGTTATACCCTACTGTTATAATTAATATAATGTTTTAAGTTTAGTAATTTAATTCCTTCTCTTTATTATGAATGTGTGTAATGAACTCGTCAATTCATGTAATATCAATGTAATCATGTTATCTATTTAAAAATTAAAGAATGTGTTAGTGAGTCTGGGAAACTACGAAAATAAAATAAAACAATATTTATTACCCCTTTTAAAAAAGTTTATTATCAATGCACCATTTTTTTAAACACAAAACATTTTTCAAAGCACATATTGAGTCATGATAGATACAATTGTACAAATCTTCAGAATATTTATAGCGATCATATAAACTTAACGAATTAGGACAACATTTATCTTCTAAATTAATTACATTATTAGTATTTAAAATATCTTTCAACCATAGCACTTTTTCAAGACCTTTAGCGTAAACACACTTATCTTTTAAAACATCTGAAATTAAATATTGATAATTTGAGTAAGGTATAAATCCTTCGCCCCAGTATATTTTTCTGTTACGTTCAATCCAGCAATCGTAAAACGGAAATGGCGGTTTGATTAAAAACACTTGAAGGTTTTTATTATAACATATAGCTATTTCTTTTAGTATAAATTCATTTGCTTCTGTTTTAAAGCCTTGGACGTCAACAATGGCTATCATGATAGCCTACGCACAATATTGCTCAGAGGTTTGTATTCCACAATTCTATCGTTTATAATCAAGCAATATGCAGCCGTATTATCTGGTATCGATTTTGAACATTCAATTTCTAATCGAACGTCTACTGGACCTGTCTTAAGACTATCGTTTTGCCTTGAGCAGTCTATGATAAACAGGGGAGCCTTCTCTTTAAATTCCTTTAGATTGCAATGGATCGACTGGACAGTTGTTATACGACTGGCGAAATTTTGCATACATGTCGTATAATATACTGTATTTGTTCTCAGAAAACTTTAAACTTAAAGGTTCATATGGGTAATATTGTGAATTTAAAAACAAGGTCACGTTTGTTACCTCGCAATGATCAAACAGGGAACTATCGTTCAGTTTATTATTTTTTCTATCAGTTTGTAAGCCAAAGATTACATATCTAGGTTTTTCCAGTTGTAATGCAGTTTTAACTGACCATGAATGTTTTGTAGTTTTAGGTAGTAAGGGGTACTCATACAAATCCCAATTTCTAAAAGCCATTTGAATAGGTTTATCTTTTTCTAAATGTTTTAACAAAGTTAGTCTTTCACGATCTGAGACTTTTATGTGTGGTACTCTCCATTGTATTCTTTCTATATCTATTTGGAAATTTGCAATATCATCAGTAAGTATAAAGCTGTTTATGTTAGAGTTACTTCTATTCAATATAAGCTCATGTTTACAGTTTATAACAATTTTATTATAATCTTCGGCAAATCCTAAAATCATATTCAATGGTATTAAAGCACTGAAATGATCCTTATTTTGAAATCCCTTTAAGTTCCAACCCCACAAGTTAGCAACTTAACTTTCCGCTTCATTTAATGATATGTATGATTTTATTGTAGTTGTTATTCCAGATTTTTTTATACGATCTATTTCAATACCATTAATTTCGTATCTGATGTCTTGAAATAGGAACATAATAAAATTATGATTAAATGTACCAGTTTTCTCAATCGGTTTTCCATCTTTGCCAAAGAACTTGGCTCGACCTTCGACATAAATTGCGCTGGCTGACGGTAGCACGTATATGTCTTGCTGGTGTATGGGAATTCGAATTTCATCGTTTTCTCTAAAGCAGTTTTTGTACGGATTATAAGAATGGATTTCATAACTTTCGATTGAAGTATCAAAGTGTGGCAAATCATGTATCTGCAGCATATTCACACTTTAAAACCCAGAGCTTTAAGAAAGTCTATATTTGGCTTAGTTAACTTTTTCACTTTTTTCTTACGTCTATGCACCTTAGTGGTTACAGGACAAATAAGATGATTTATTTTGAATGGAGGGTTTATATTATATAATATCATTTTGATTTTCTTAAATGAAGACGTAATTGAATATGATCTATAAAGTTAATGAGGTGATTAAACTGATCTACAACCTTAATAGATATAGATGAAATTATATTTTTGTTCACGGGTACATACCCGTGAACAAAAATATAATTATAAATAACACTTTAAGGTGTTTCTATGTAATGGTCTCCTGCAGTAGTATTAGGTACAAATTCATGAATAACATGAGTTGGCAATCCTTTAGTGTAAGAGCCGTATACTATGTCACATTCAATCCTGATAATAGATGGAATTTTAATATTACTAGAATACACATTTGATTCTGAGTTTAAAATTGAACAATACAGCAAACCACACTCATAATTTCCAGATAAATTAAGAGGTGGTTGAAAATAAGATTCTAATTCTGTTTTGCTGCCAGAGATAGTTACCGTTATAGACATACTTGCATACTGAATAGTTTTGAGCCCTGCTGTTTATTTTATTTCATATCTACGCCAAAAGGTCCTTAAAAAGTTTAAACATAAATGTCCACAATTGAAGGGATGATTGCCTTGTATGTTTTCGTAATTATAGTAAACTTTACAGCCTAAGTAATTTATAATTTCCTTTGGAGGTTTAAGATTTCCATTACTGTCAAAATATTCAATATATTGATTATGTTTTGCATAGGCTACCCAATGAGAACCTGGATTCTTAGATATATCTAAATTAACAACTCCACATACTCTTTTGTAGGGATATTTAGGGAGCTCATCTCTCATAAAAACACCTCTAAAATATGGGATATTACACCCATACTTCAAAATATCGAAGTTAGTTAAGGCGCGGTTGGGTAGCCGGTATTTTAGTTTTTTGCTTTTGATACAAAGATTCCAAGTCCATTTTTATGCGGTTTAAGGCGCAGTCCTTTTCCAATGCAAAGAGCTTCCATTTTTTTATTATGTCTCTTTGATTCCTCATACAGTTTTTTACCATCTTGTACTCATTTATGGTCTTTGCAATACCAGCTGCACCACCTGCTAAAGCTTCTGCAGCTGATAATCCCGCGAAAATAGGAATCAAAGGTAAAACTCCACCTGTTTTTGGTATAGGAATAACTCGAGGAAGCTTAATGGATGAATCATCAGTTAATTCTCTGACAGCAGCCATTGCTAGTTCTATTGCTACTTTCTTGCATTTTGGTTTTATTTTTTTCATACGTTTTGCCGCTACAGTAATTATATTTTTAAATTTATTTTTAAGGCCTTTTCCAGATGCTGTTTTACTCGAAGACTTTTGATGACGAGTTTTTAACCCAGAACCTGTTTTAATTTTCGCTAACATGGCATTACTTACTAAATATGCAGCTATTTTTCTCCTGTATTTGAATCAGGGGCAAATGCGCGCTTCCTTGCCATTTTAAACAAAATTAAGTCTGCTTTGTGTCGATCCTTCAAATTTGATGACTTGAGATATGCAATATCGCGTTCTTTACAATATTCATCCAATTTATTTACACCTTCATCTCCACGTTTTAGTCGCTTAATTAATTTTGTACCAGGTCCAGAGTAATTGTATCCTGGTAAATGTAATTCAAATGGCAAATAATTTATAAGCCAGTTGAGAAGACTACTCTCTCCAATACACATAATAAGACTGATTTATCTGGGGGTTAAATATTTAATAAATAGGCATACAAACCAATGAGTTTGTTGTTGCTGTTGTGTTGCTGAAGTTTATTGGTTCTCATAAAATATTCGACTTATCGATCCAACTATTTTCAGTAGATGGTAAACCTAGCCACTTTACGAAAACCCACACATTTTTGCGCTTGATAACTTTTTCAACTAAATACATATATGTCAGGATGTTTCGTTTGTTGAAGTTCTTGAGCATAAAATGCTCCTAAAATAGGTTGACCTCGAATCGTATCTTCAATCAGGTAAGTGATAGGAGTTGTGTTTTGTATTTTGCGAATTTTAAATATTTCGGTTGACCAATTAGGTGTATAGCCTTTTTCAAATGTCCCTTTGTATTTACTGATACGTACATAGTCACCCACTTTATATTTGCGTTTCATACTGACTTTCTTCATATTTTTTTCATATCGTTGTAATATGCGCTTTTTATTTACACTATTAACCTTTACAGGAATTTCGTCAATAGTTCGATGATAGGTGTGGTTGTATTTATAAATAACATTTTTGAGGGTGTTATCTATCCAATTATAGTTACCTTTTAACTAAATTCTTTGTACAATTTAGATTTCAAAGTTCTGATAAACCTCTCAACTATCGAAGCTTTTTTTGTGGAGAAGGTTGAGTAATGGTTTATATTATAAGAATCCATAAGTTCTTGGAATTTATTATTATAAAATTCTGTTCCGTTATCAGTTTGTAGATTTTTAGGACTGCGACCATCATCCAACAAACTCTTGAAAGTGTCACATATAACATATTTATTCTTAGATTTCAGAGGAAATGCCCAAGCATATTTCGAAAATGTGTCAATAACTGTAAGGATAAATCTATAGTTTTTATTTTCTTTGGATATTGATTGCATATCAATTAGGTCAGCCTGCCAAAGATCATCTATATCTTTCATAATAACGGTTCGTCGCGGAAAGTTTACCCTTGCACTTTTATGAATTTCATTAACTATATCAGCCTTACTCATGCTTAGGAATTTCTGTATCTATATGTATTTTTGTTAACAAGTCCTTCTTTTCTATACAGTACCTACAAATACGATCATGGAGTTAAAATACCCAAACATATATCATTGTATATATCATTTTGAATGGTTTAGTAATACTAAGTCAAAATTAGTTTGTTATCAGTATTTATTCTTTAATTATGTTAGCTTTTTTTAATTCTTCAATTATCGATAAAATTTCATTATCATGATTTGTGTTACCCGCATCTCTTGAAGCTACTAATAGTTTTAATCTATCAACTAATTCATTGGGATCATCCCAATATACCAAGTCAGTGTGTTTCTTATATTTTTTAAGTTTTGGCAAGTTACCTCCAAGCTTAGTCTGCTTTTCTTCTATTGAAGGCTCACAAAATAACGGCTTGATAATTTGACGATACGATTAATTATCGCTTGTCCCGTGCCTCGGAGAGCACGTTAAGCCGTCGGTCCCGGTTGTCATGAAGATCTTTGACAGTCGTTACAGGGCGTCAGTACCTTCTAAATAAACTGACACTAGTCTAAACCATGGAATATTGCTATCCCTTCGGGTTACGGAGGTCAGACAGGCAGTCGCGTATATGTTATATACTTATAATGATAATAAGCTAAATTAAAAAGTATAAGTTACTATTTTATTGGAAAATACTTACATCAAAAAGTTGTTCACTCCTCACTACTAACTGCAGAATGAATGAATAAACGTTATTGTACACACGAAATTGGTCCAATATGAAATGAGATACTTCACATCGTGTAATATAAGATTAATTTCTCAAATGACACAAATGATTTATACCACATAGACAAGTGAACTTTGAATTACTTGTAACGTTTATTATACATATGTAATATGTATGTATTGTACATATGTAATATCTACATTCCAATGACGTATGATGACTATATAGATCGATCTATATGAATCTATATCTAATATGATCCAAGTTGTACCTAACACCATTTGCTATAACTTAAAAACTATAAACAGGTTTCGACTTGTTCTTGTATTAAATATCTGATCATATAAAGAATAATATTACTCTTTTCTTAATACATAATTTGATGTACCTAACCTATTACATATAAATATTTAGACTGCCTATTAACCCTTAACCACTGACGTACGTCTGTCAGACCCAAGCATTTGCTTAAATTGGCTATAACTTTTCATTGCGTTCGCGCACAAACTTGCCCCTCCCGGTACCTTCCTAGAACGCAGAGACGCGCGCGCGGCGGGAGTGAACGGACGTGCGGTGCATCTCTAACAGGTAAATATTGACTCTATAAGGTCTGTGAGACCCAACGTCAGTGTTAATGTAACTTTTTACTATTGTGAATGACTGAATTAAGTGGTGGCCTATGGCTATTTCACATCACAGCTTCATATTATCAAACTATATCTCTAAAGATCGTTTAATTTTTATGAAAAATGTGGCAAAAAGGCTAGTTAGGCCGCATCTTGAGAGGCGTATAACCATTCCTCAACTTTCTTCAGAACTCAGAGCACTTCTAACTCGCATTATTGGCACAACTGTAACTCCTAATATTGTAATAGAATCTCAAGATAGTCGCCTTACTACACGTAAAAATTGTTCTTTATATTATAAACAAAATAAGAGAAAAACCTCATATATTTGTCATGCTTGTAAAAAGGCAGTTTGTTTACAGTGCTCAAAACCGGCTTGTAATGCATGCCGTTAAAAAGTTGATATTTTTATTATAAGATGCCATATTTCTTTTTCGATTTAAAAGTTTATTATTTAGTTGTTTAAGTAATATCAGGTCTGTGATAATATTAGACTGATAAAATAAGTTTATGAGCCGTTAGAAGGGAGGCTATTTTTGTTATTGTTAATTTTCTCATATTTTGTATTTTGATTGACAAATAAAAATATTTTGGTTAATGTGTGCTTTTCTTTTATTTAGTAGATACTCTAGATTAAAACTTACAATAAATAAATAAACCAGCCCTTAAAAAAGGTAAAGTAGCTGGTTAGAGTCATTATAAAAAACCTTGGGTCTGACAGACGTACGTCAGTGTTAACGTCAGTAAATAGACGTCAGTGGTTAAGGGTTAATTGTAGTAATCGACAAGATGAAGTTGATCAAGCAGCCCATATCTCTGAAGGTTAATAATATCGAATTTAATGAGTCTTCTCACCCGATCAGGCACAGCGTTTTATTGCCAAATACGATTCGATGTATAATATGCGGTCCTTCAAATTGTGGAAAAACGAATGCTATGATTAGTTTACTGTTACATGAAAATGGTTTAAAATTTACAAATATTTATCTTTACTCCAAAACATATTTTCAACCAAAATATCGTTTCTTAAGTGAAGTTTTAAAAAGAGTGACGCAGATTAATTTCTATTAGTTCAACAATGATAAAGAGGTTATATCTCCAAGTAAAGCTTTCTTTCAATTCTGTGTTTATTTTTGATGATGTTGCATGTGAAAATCAAACAAATATACGCAATTATTTTTGTATGGGCAGGCATAAACAAATTGATTGTTTCTATTTATCGAAAACCTATTCAAAAATTCCTAAGCAATTGTTACGCGACAATGTTAATTTTCTTATAATATTTAAACAAGATAATATGAATTTAAAACATATTTATGAAGAGCATGTTAGTACTGATCTACAATGGAAACAGTTCAAAAACATTTGTCAAACTATTTGGAGTAAACCTTATAATTTTTTACTTATTAACAAAGAATCACCATTAAATAAAGGGCGGTATAGACAGAACTTTGATATATTTTATAAATTTGACTGATGGTTTATAAATATACTTAAGTGATATACACACGAAAAATAAAACAGTATTATTCAATGTACTTACATATTTATAAACCAATTTCATAGCAAATACAGTTTAGTGCAATTCTATCCTTACTTGAATTCGTTTGTCATTAAAGAAAATGGAGAAAGATATTAAAATGGAATTAATGAAGTCTGTTGACTCTATAAAAAATAAAATAAAACAAATGAAAAATCAAGAACATGAAATCAACTTATCAATAGATAAAATGCTCAAACTTGTTTCAGAACCCCTCAATAGCCTTGTGAAATCTAAAAATCTTGAAAACGATAAACGTTTGAAAAATGAAACGCCCGAAAATTTTACGAAAATTGAGTCAGACGAAAATAGTTCAAGCTCGTCAACTAAGTGTGTTAGTTTTCACGACGCTGTATTAAACTCGGCAAGTACTCCTAAAAATTAAAAAAAAAGAATATCATAGAAACTTCTTTGGAAAATGAAGACATCTTTGGTATATAAGATGGAGTGAATGTGCCTTTTGGAATAAGAACTGAAAACAAAACTTTAATGATGGGCAACGAAGTAGTTACATTTTCTAAAATTGCTAGTTTAGACAACGATAATACAGTTTTAGTTAAAATTGCTGGCAATACTTATAATTTGACACCGGGGCTTCAAGAACTTTTACTTTGAAAGAAACCCAATCTAAAGTTAATAACAAACATAGATAAACTTGTCTATAAAGATATGTTAGACTATACTAATGCTCATAAGAGAGATTTCAATCCTAGGAGTCAAACAAGAGGTGATAAGGGAACTAAGTATCGTCAAATTATCAAGCCGTTATTTTGTGAGCCTTCAATAGAAGAAAAGCAGACTAAGCTTGGAGGTAACTTGCCAAAACTTAAAAAATATAAGAAACACACTGACTTGGTATATTGGGATGATCCCAATGAATTAGTTGATAGATTAAAACTATTAGTAGCTTCAAGAGATGCGGGTAACACAAATCATGATAATGAAATTTTATCGATAATTGAAGAATTAAAAAAAGCTAACATAATTAAAGAATAAATACTGGTAACAAACTAATTTTGACTTAGTATTACTAAACCATTCAAAATGATATATACAATGATATATGTTTGGGTATTTTAACTCCATGATCGTATTTGTAGGTACTGTATAGAAAAGAAGGACTTGTTAACAAAAATACATATAGATACAGAAATTCCTAAGCATGAGTAAGGCTGACATAGTTAATGAAATTCATAAAAGTGCAAGGGTAAACTTTCCGCGACGAACCGTTATTATGAAAGATATAGATGATCTTTGGCAGGCTGACCTAATTGATATGCAATCAATATCCAAAGAAAATAAAAACTATAGATTTATCCTTACAGTTATTGACACATTTTCGAAATATGCTTGGGCATTTCCTCTGAAATCTAAGAATAAATATGTTGTATGTGACACTTTCAAGAGTTTGTTGGATGATGGTCGCAGTCCTAAAAATCTACAAACTGATAACGGAACAGAATTTTATAATAATAAATTCCAAAAACTTATGAATTCTTATAATATAAACCATTACTCAACCTTCTCCACAAAAAAAGCTTCGATAGTTGAGAGGTTTATCAGAACTTTGAAATCTAAATTGTACAAAGAATTTAGTTTAAAAGGTAACTATAATTGGATAGATAACACCCTCAAAAATGTTATTTATAAATACAACCACACCTATCATCGAACTATTGACGAAATTCCTGTAAAGGTTAATAGTGTAAATAAAAAGCGCATATTACAACGATATGAAAAAAATATGAAGAAAGTCAGTATGAAACGCAAATATAAAGTGGGTGACTATGTACGTATCAGTAAATACAAAGGGACATTTGAAAAAGGCTATACACCTAATTGGTCAACCGAAATATTTAAAATTCGCAAAATACAAAACACAACTCCTATCACTTACCTGATCGAAGATACGATTCGAGCTCAACCTATTTTAGGAGCATTTTATGCTCAAGAACTTCAACAAACGAAACATCCTGACATATATGTATTTAGTTGAAAAAGTTATCAAGCGCAAAAATGTGTGGGTTTTCGTAAAGTGGCTAGGTTTACCATCTACTGAAAATAGTTGGATCGATAAGTCGAATATTTTATGAGAACCAATAAACTTCAGCAACACAACAGCAACAACAAACTCATTGGTTTGTATGCCTATTTATTAAATATTTAACCCCCAGATAAATCAGTCTTATTATGTGTATTGGAGAGAGTAGTCTTCTCAACTGGCTTATAAATCATTTGCCATTTGAATTACATTTACCAGGATACAATTACTCTGGACCTGGTACAAAATTAATTAAGCGACTAAAACGTGGAGATGAAGGTGTAAATAAATTGGATGAATATTGTAAAGAACACGATATTGCATATCTCAAGTCATCAAATTTGAAGGATCGACACAAAGCAGACTTAATTTTGTTTAAAATGGCAAGGAAGCGCGCATTTGCCCCTGATTCAAATACAGGAGAAAAATAGCTGCATATTTAGTAAGTAATGCCATGTTAGCGAAAATTAAAACAGGTTCTGGGTTAAAAACTCGTCATCAAAAGTCTTCGAGTAAAACAGCATCTGGAAAAGGCCTTAAAAATAAATTTAAAAATATAATTACTGTAGCGGCAAAACGTATGAAAAAAATAAAACCAAAATGCAAGAAAGTAGCAATAGAACTAGCAATGGCTGCTGTCAGAGAATTAACTGATGATTCATCCATTAAGCTTCCTCGAGTTATTCCTATACCAAAAACAGGTGGAGTTTTACCTTTGATTCCTATTTTCGCAGGATTATCAGCTGCAGGAGCTTTAGCAGGTGGTGCAGCTGGTATTGCAAAGACCATAAATGAGTACAAGATGGTAAAAAAACTGTATGAGGAATCAAAGAGACATAATAAAAAAATGGAAGCTCTTTGCATTGGAAAAGGACTGCGCCTTAAACCGCATAAAAATGGACTTGGAATCTTTGTATCAAAAGCAAAAAACTAATATACCGGCTACCCAACCGGGCCTTAGCTAACTTAGATATTTTGAAGTATGGGTGTAATATCCCATATTTCAGAGGTGTTTTTATGAGAGATGAGCTCCCTAAATATCCCTACAAAAGAGTATGTGGAGTTGTTAATTTAGATATATCTAAGAATCCAGGTTCTCATTGGGTAGCCTATGCAAAACATAATCAATATATTGAATATTTTGACAGTAATGGAAATCTTAAACCTCCAAAGGAAATTATAAAATACTTAGGCTGTAAAGTTTACTACAATTACGAAAACATACAAGGCAATCATCCCTTCAATTGTGGACATTTATGTTTAAACTTTTTAAGGACCTTTTGGCGTAGATATGAAATAAAATAAACAGCAGGGCTCAAAACTATTCAGTATGCAAGTATGTCTATAACGGTAACTATCTCTGGCAGCAAAACAGAATTAGAATCTTATTTTCAACCACCTCTTAATTTATCTGGAAATTAAGAGTGTGGTTTGCTGTATTGTTCAATTTTAAACTCAGAATCAAATGTGTATTCTAGTAATATTAAAATTCCATCTATTATCAGGATTGAATGTGACATAGTATACGGCTCTTACACTAAAGGATTGCCAAGCTTTCAAAATCACCATATATCACTATTGGAACAGTTTGTGTTCTCTCATAATTCAAAAATGTTAATTTACTGCCTGTCTCAGGTAAAATGGTTTGTATTCCCGAGCATTCATGACGGTATAACTTCTCTTCAGTGTCAAAATAAACAAAACATTCATCACATAAAAATATTCTACTTTTGTGTTTGGTTAGTTGTTTATGCACAAGTTTCTCAAAACTTTTTATTAAACAAAAATGGCTTTTCCTGTTTTTGGTTATATAAAGCAAATTAATGTGGTATAAACGACGTGATGTTGTTTTATACAAGGGACCTGTAACTGTATCATTAGTATCCAAACCATTAATATTAATGCTGATATTGGGATTATTTATTTCAAAGCGCTTAATATCTTTGAAACTGGGAGGAAAATTTATGTCAGAAATATCCAGTACATCAGAATAATGCGGATATGAAGAAGTTCTGTTTGGATTAGTCTTTTACGGAAATATATCAGCTATTATACACCAGAGAAAACAATGTTGATCATAATTTCTTATATTTAAACATGATTTAGTATTGGAAATACGTTGAGGCAATTGTAAATAAGAACCACCTCGTAAAGGGGTATATTTTACGACATTAATTTCCAAATGACTGAGCGACTCAATTGTCCAGCCTGACTCAGAGATTTGGAATTCAGTACATTTACAAATAAGTTTATCACAAAATAATTGATATAGGTCTGAGATGTTTGTGTTTTGCAATGCTGTAATATACTTCGTGTTAAATGATTTTAAGGATTTCGTATCATTTTTTGGCAATATATACCACACAAACAATTCAAAATTCACTTTAATTGACTTATGTATTTTTAGTAATTCTTCAATAAGATAACAGACCCTTTCTGAAATTTGCGTCAAAAATATTGCAGGCGTACTGTTAGCCTCGTATGGATTCACTCTATAACTGATTATTCGATTTCTAAAAGGTGTGGCTATTATACGAACGTTATCAAAATTCGTCTGCAAGAGACAATTCGATTTGTGTGTATTAGTTTTCTTATGTGCAGAATATTTTGACACTGATATATTGCAAACTTCACAAAAGAACATGATTGGATATAAATTTTATTAAATGTAAATCAAAGTCTTATTTTACCGCAAGTTATAAATTTTGTAAGCAATCCGGGACTTGTATTATACAGTAAAGTTGTAATGTTAAATACGTATTTAAATCGAATTTACTTAATATTATTTTTAGGAGCACGCTTTTATAAATATCAGTATCGAGTTTATTTTTGTGTCGAGTTATACTTGTATCAAAATTATCTTTGAATTCAGTTTATAGATTATACCGATTTTATCTTTGCACCGAATTTATGTTTTTACTGAGTTATCTTAGTACCGAATTTATCATTGAATCGAGTTATCTTGGTATCGAATTTATCATTGAATCGAGTTATCTTGAAATCGAGTTTATCTTTGAATCGAGTTATCTTGGTATCGAGTTTATCTTTATTTCAAGTTTATCTTGGTATCTAGTTTATCTTGGTATCGAGTTATCTTAGTATCAAGTTATCTTTGCATTGAGCTTCCTGTAAATAGAATTACAAAATAAAAATTAAATTTAATAAGATTATAATAATAAAGAATTACTTAAATCTAGAAAGGCTTGTAATATACGAAATAAATGGTAAGAATATAAGTCCTAAAAATAATGTATAAATGAATTATGCATGATTGCTATTTGGATATAAAATAGGCTGTATACCTCTAAATTCTGCTTTGGCTGCAGATACAAGATTACCAACAGCCTTCCAATGCATCGTATGAACAGAGCCCCTATAGGAGAGAAGTGTTTGCTTCCATCGATCTTTCCCTAGACGTTCAGCGTCTCTGTGGTTATAAATACGAAGCTCGATATAATAATCACCGCTGCGCGCTGGGTCCTGCTGGTATGAGTTTCCACTTGCTGTTCTTCTAGATAGGGATGAGCGAAGAGTGGATGCCTTCAGCGGTTGAAGGTCCTCCTCATCATCCTGTAACATTGTTATAAAATAACATTAAACAATAACATTTTACCAATCATTGATTAATCTTTGGGGTATTAGACAATGAGTTAACACACTTAGATACTTTTCTGTACTTATACATATTAAATCAGATTACTTAAATGTTTATTTGAAAAGCGAACAGTCTAAGTATAATTATTACTTATTCTAAGTTTATCTATACTTTACTTCATATAATAAATCTGAAGAGTATGTTTGTTTGAACGTGCTAATCTTAGAATCTACCTTACCGATTACACAAATACACTACTTATAGCTCAATAAGTGAATTAAGGAAGGTTATAGGCTATGTAACATCATGCTAGGGCCTACCTGAACGGACCAATAAGCAATACTAACGTGAGTGAACCTGTGAGCACAGCTAGTAAAAATTAAACCAGGCTTATGAACTTACCGAAGACTCAATCACGCGGTTCCGTTTGGTTGTTTTCAACCGCTTCGATAGATTATCCGTTTCTGAGTCCGAGTCACTTACAAAAATGTCCTTTTGGGCAGTTGAGATAGCCGCAGTTCTCTTCGGTTTTTTAGGCTCGGTCTTGCTTTTTGGCTTTGCCTTCTTAGTCTTTGTTTTTTGCGATGTAGAATTAGAGAGGTCGTTGGAATGCGACTCTACATCGGACTCAAATGGATTTACGAAACTTGCCCTAAAAAGAAATTATACAATAATTATTTAAATAATCATTTGAATTCCGTTTATATCTGTTGTTATACATACATGGCACAGTTTTCTCTTGAAAACTAAAAACTCAAAATCTTTGTAACTTTATATACAATAAATGGGAAAAATCGATGAGTGGCTTGTTTGTTGTGTTTGAAACAAGCTTATGTAGGTACATAACGTAGAGCTGTGACTCCAACCGCATTTCATCCATTATGATTACAAGTAACAAACAGCAGGATAAAACTCAAATATCGGCGTCGAACCGAAATATTTGTGACAAGAAGTGAATAAAAAAATAAATCAATGGCATAGATGTATTAAAAGAATTGACGCAAAAAAGAACACTTTTTCACAAATAACAGATTTTACCGCTTGGGGGGAATCGAACCCACTACACTGGTGCGATGTAGTAGCAAGGTGATCACTCAAAACTATTACGCCATCGGTTTAGCTACTAAATAAATTTTTGATTAAAACCGACTAATGCACCCAACTAGACATAGTAAAGTTATAAATAAAATTACACATAAAAATATAATACTCACATACTTGCTTCAATAGATAATCGATTTCACTTAAAAATGGCACAGTACACAATCGCCTATAACCAACTGCAGGCACAATAATACACAAACTGAATGAAATTATTGATTGAAGAGCAGTCGACTGATTTATATACTCATAAATCTAAGATAGTGATAATATTATTTTTTGCTAACGTTGTCGAAAGCTTTTCTAATATCTAATTTTGTAATTAATACTTTAAGGACTCTAACAGTAAAGTCTACAATTATATGATCTTCATTAATTAATATGTGCGCATCCTACCTTTCCCCTATTTGGAAGTGGCGACAATCTGTCGCGGACATTTGAGACGAAATTCTAAAAAGGAAATCGTATGTACGTCACAAATTTATAAATAGTGTCTCTTTATACTGGAAGTACATAATTTTATATATAATAACCAAAATAATTTAACCTCTCACATTTTTATTATGATTTTAATAACGATAAGTATACATAAAAAATAATAAAACCATTAAAAATATCAAACAGTAATATGATTCACTAAAAATATTTCCCGAAAATAGCCTGATACCGAAATAACAATTTATGGGCAAATATCTATATTGCATACTATAAAATACATCCGCGAGTTTACAATAATGCATATTATATGTGTAAACTTCACACCTGTTTCCCAACGGGAACAGACAGATAGAAACCTCAGCTATATAATAATATCAAAATAATAATGCGCGGGATGATATACCATCAAGTATAGTGCGCTATTATTGGGCATGCATAAGAAGAAGTGCACAGAAACAGTTTTGCACGACACGGGAATTGAACCCGAGACATCATCATCTATACATATGTATAATAATAACATTGTTACTAGCTGATGCCTGTAATCAGAGTACACAGAATAATAGAGTATAACAGCTAAGGCCGCTCGGAGAGTTACCGGGTGGCGCGCGGCGGCCAATTTCTATGAAGCTATCTTACTATTCTTATTCTTTTTACTATGCTGTAATTATAAGATATTTGAGAAATATTAATGCTCGAGTCTTTATAAGTAAATACTCGCTAATTGAATTGATTCTTTGTTTATTTGTCTATATGTTTTTATACGCATCACGCAAAACTACTGCATAAAATTCGATGTGGTTTTCGAAGATATGTTGTTAGAAGTCTAATTTAAAAAACTATTGCATTCCTAAGTTTTAAAGACAACAGCCTTGTGTCGCTGCGGACTTTACTAACGTATAATTTACGGACACAATGTACCTACATGCAGACTCCGAAAAATTAATTATTTATGGATCATAAAAATAATTGTCCTGCGTGTAATTTGAACCCTCAACACCCTATGCAATGATGGGCGGCATGACGATCGCCTTAACGACTACACTACACGTGCAGTCAATCTGTTTTATCTCGATACGTCCGCATCACCTGGAATCCGAGTTACCGCGGGTTCAAATTCCATGTAGACGAAGTCAGAGGCAAAAGCTAGTTGTGGATAAAACAATTATATAATTCATAAGTACATACATTCATAGTCTTTTGCCTGTAACCCTGAAGAGGTAGGCAAAGGTGTATTACTACACCCCGTTTTCGCCAGATATATTTAAGTCCCACGTAATAGGGAGACGAGCCTATTGCCGTACCGGGCACATTTCTAGACTTCATGCTGTTACTGAGAATTTCCTAACAGAAAAACCCAATAACACTTTGGCCGACCCGGGAATCGAACTCGGGGGCCACCTGATCCTACTTTCAACATTGTTAAGATTTTGTATTCATTCATTAAAATTATCAACGAGCTGTGCAAAGATAACAGTATGTACATATAAATTATTATGAATGCATCGCTATGCGCGAGCCGCACTGAGCGCGTCGAACGAACTTGAGAATGTTGTTTATATATTATGTCATCCCAAGTAAAAACATTGTTACTATGCTACCAGTATTACGATGCATCGATGAAAGAAATAATATTATATGTACTTCTAATGCCAACCGTCCGTATCGCAGATCATGTTAGCAATGTGATTTTGGGGCGCTCTGCATTGCGAACGGAGCGCAGCGAGGTGAGTGATGCAGAAGCCCCAATATTACACTACTACCGTGTCCTATATCTTGTTAGTTTGAGAACAAATATACTATGGGTTCTATCAAAGAATCACTTCTTTGATAGAACTCTCCTGAAATATAACAGAAGTTTAAGGAAATTAAGTAACTGTATCATAAAAAGAAGAGGGATATTAACGAAATAGGGACGTTTGATGAAGTGGTTAAAAGGATAGTACCTACACAGATCATTTCCATACATTTCTTCTTCAAATTATTGTTTAAGAGCTAAGGTTTTGAAGTCTCTTCTGTCAAACCATATACCCATTTCTACTAGTATAATATTGAAGTCTTTGTTTTCTTTTTCTTTTTCGTGTGTGGGCAACTCTGGTGTCGGAGTCTTCAGACCGCCTGGTCGGCTCCGACATGGTCTAACGATCCTCTTTCTGAGTGAAGAACAGGAAGCACCGTAGCGCTCTGATGTTAATGCCACACGCAAAGCCTTCACCAATCCAAGTGGCGACCTGTGCAAGCGTTGCTTAGCTTTCCCGAACTATTACGAACGGCAAGTCAAATCTCGCTATGAGCGCTATATTGTATTGTACTTGTAATCTATAGAATAAATTAAATTAGAGACACATTTTTACAAGCCACGCAAATGCACAAAACCTTACTATTTTCAGTTCAAAACTCATCGAACACCAATTATCTGATACAGAACCATTTAAGCACATTGGATAATTATTGGTTTCGGTTTGACCTACCAGGATTTATTAATAGCCCCATTTACGATAAGGGCATTGTTAAATTGGAATTTAACTTTGATATCATGTCGGTATTAACAATCAATTTCCGATGTTTAGGGTACGCCTTTGGTCTTTGATGTTGACCTTATAGTTGCCTTCTGAAATTTTATGTCCTGCTAGATGGGATATTGAAGGACCGTGATTGTTTGTTAGAAGTGAGAGAAACGTTTAAGATTTTCGGTGATGGTGACGACTGTGCACGACTATGCCAAATCGGCTTCTTTTCTTGTTATATTTTATCTAAGAAGAGGTGGCAACTAATTAGGTCTATTAAATTTAGTTTTCTTTTTAAGTATATTGGAAGACTAGTCGACGCCAGCGGCTTCGCACGCACATACATACATACATAGTCTCACGCCTATAACCCCCAAGAGGTAGGCAGAGGTGTATTTCTACACCTACGCACATATTTTGGAAATTCCCGTTTTGCCCGATCCCGTGGAAATTTTGGGAAATCCCGTCTTAGTGCACCCCTACGGTCCCCAAGGAACATACATGCTAAATTTCAGCTTCTTGTGCCGAGTAATTTCGGCTGTAGCTTGTCTGTCAGTCAGTCAGTAACGCAAGGATTTTATATATACAGATATGTTGATAGGAGTCAACTGCGATGCGTGTCTTAATCACTGCCGTAAATATGATATTGATTTTATAATATTTTGGCAAAAGGAAGTAAAGATATTGCACTTAGATTGTTTCTTCTTAACAAATCCTTAATACTTATGAAATAACTGAATTTTTGTAACAACCAGCCCTTTAATGTACTTTAGATTACGATTATATATAAAAATTAATTAATACTTCACACACACATCCTAATTTCAAACAATTATTCAGAAGATCTGACATCAAAATTATTTATGCTAACAAGTACACTCGATATAAACGGATGACCCTTTGTTTGACTTCTATTTGAAACCTCAAAGTACGGACATCGAAATTCCTAGAAATTAATAAGCGGTTTAGTTGGGCCGAGGATTCAGGAATATTTACCAAAGGAATAACTTCGTGAGGTGACTTAATCTGAGAAACTTGTGGTATGTAACTCTAGATGGGTATGCTTTGTGTGTGTTTAATATCATACTTCAGTGATGCCACATAACAAACATTGTGTTTAAGAGATTTTATTTGGAGTTGCGTAAATACTTCCTATTAACTTGCTTTTTGTATACTCTAGTACTGTACCTGGGAGAGATAATATATTATATTATTATTGTAATTACATTTCCTTAGACAAGCCATTATGGAATACCTCACGCAATGCAAAAGGTGCTGCTTTTTATATGTGCTAGTAAGCATAAAGTACTGTTCATATACACATTTAACTTTGGTTTAAGTAAATATAATTCAGCCACTACCTATTGTCCTACCTAGCTATCAAAAAGTACCTACTGTAAGGAAATACAACATAAAATGTAAACACATTTTCAACGTCTATAGACCAGTCGATTTAGGTCAAATTAGGTGCAAATCTCGGAAAATCAACATACCCAGTATATTACCACGTAAAAACTTGTCTGTTGGCATCTGAAAACTGTCCACAAAAGTCACATATAATTGGATGTCCGCAAGTTTTAAATTCAGGGGTCAAAGGTCACAAAAATCGATTCTTTTTTAATTTTTTGCAAATATCTCGTTTTATATGGGTTTTACGCTATTTGTATTTATTTTCAATGTTATAGAGAGTTAAATTCTAAACAAAATTTTTACCTATTACATACATACATAGACTCACGCCTGTTTCCCCGAAGGGGTAGGCAGAGGCATATTAAACGCCCACTTTTCGCCAGTGTTTTGATCCCACGTAATAGGTGGCGAGCCTATTGCCGCTTATTGGGACATTTTGTTTGCCAGAGCCTCGTCCGTTGATCGGCAGGTGCACCACTTGCAGGTGAGCACCCTATTACGTGGGATCAAAACACTGGCGAAAAGTGGGCGTTTAATATGCCTCTGCCTACCCCTTCGGGGAAACAGGCGTGAGTCTATGTATGTATGTATGTATGTATGTTATACCTTGAACTGTTTTCGAGATAGAAAGCGTAGAACGCGCGGTCAGAGAATTATCTAAGTTCATCTGTTAGTCTCGATCAAAACCTCGTAATATTAAAGTTATAATTTATTGCTAAACATATAATTATCATTTTTATTAACTTTTAGTTTTAATTAAATCTTTCTTTATAATAATTCTAAAATTTATCAATTCAATAACACTCATAATCGCTTTCGGTAATATAAAAATGTGGATAGTATCGATCATCTCCGTTATGCACTATACGTCAAGTTAACAAAATCGAATAAACCTGCGCAGTTATCAAATATTCCACCAACGAGTGGAGCAGCTCACCAACATTTCAATCGCATTCGTTCATCAAATCGTTTATTAACAGATTCAAACTTGCGGACTTGGTTTGGTTGGACTATGCGTAACCGATTCCTGGAACTTATCATGAATATTTTACCACGTGTTCCAGATGAATAACTTAATACAATCTTCTGTAACTGCAACATGCATGCATGCAAACATGCGGGAAAGCGGGGTTATGAGGAAGAAGAAGAAGAAGAGAGTTGAAATTAGAACTTGATCTCGAAATTTTTATTAATTTTGACTATAGTAAATCTACAAAATGACACGTTTGTTAAAAACATCAATTAAAAATGTATTTCTTTTCTTCTCTATTTACATAGAAAGTCATTAGTGTAATTAATAAGATGAGAATTAAAATAAAATTTAGGTATTTTCCTCAACAATTCATTATTATTAATTATATATTCCTTAATCACATGGCCAGGTAAGTGTCATTAAATAAATTGACCCTTAATTAAAAATAGATAATTAACAAAAAAATGATTTGAATCTAAAAGTTAACAAAAATGCTAATTATAAGTAAAGCAATAAATTATAACCTAATTATTACGAGTTTTTGATCGAGACTACCAGTCGACCTCAGGTAATTCTCTGACCGCGCGCTCTACGCTCTCTATCTCGAAAACAGTTCACGGTATAAAAAATATTAAATAAAAAGTTGTATAGAATTTAATTTTCTACAACATTGATAATAAATACAAATAGCGTAAAACCCTTAGAAAAGGAGATATTTGCCAATAATGTAAAATGAATAATTTTTGTGTTTTAAATTTCGTAACAGTTGATATTTTAACTTTAATTAGTTCTAGTTTCACAGCACATTTCAAAAGTTAAGTTATCTAACTGTTCCAAAGTTAAAAACTTTTAATGATAGCCAATAAAAATGTTTACATCAAAGAGCAAGTTTAACTTTTCAATAATTATCTACTATTTTGCTCTTTGAAAGAACGAAAAATGGATTTTATTGGCGTTAGATAATTAGCGATTAAACTAGGTGAAATAGAATTTGTGCAAAAAGTTTTAATTTTAAAATAAATCATCTGGTCCCTAACAAAAGATTTCGCCCGCACCAATTACCCAAAAAAAACTTTTTTAATAGAAGTGAACACATTTTTATCGAAGTCAGCGAAATTACTCGGATGAAGAAAGTTACGGATGGTTCTTGTGATATTCGACACTAGACCAATTATTTAAAACTGGGTCCGTCCGACCCAAAACTTTAAAATAATCATGAAGAACAATATTCATTATCTACTAGCCGTTTAAAATAATCATGAAGAACAATATTCATTATCTACTAGCCGTTTCCCGCGGTTTCACCCGCGTCCTGAGGGAACTACTTCGCGTACCCGAAAAACCCAAATATCTTACGGACCCCTATTTTTTCTAAAATAAAATATAGCCAATGTTACTCGCAGATAATGTAGCTTTCTAAAGGTAAAAAAATTTAAAATCGGTCCAGTAGTTTTTGAGTTTATCCATTAAAAACAAAAATACAAATTTTACCTCTTTATAATATTAGTGTAGATTCATTACTATCTGGATTTTCCTCTCAGTTTTAAATAAAGAGTGTTTAATGTAATGATACCGGTTATGTATATATTCAGAATGGTAAAATATTGTCCAATCAAATTTTATTTCAGAACATTCCTTTAACCCTGCGCAAGGGCTGGTTTGCCCAACACAGAAAATGTCAACGTCATTTTAAATAATTTTAATTTTTTAGGTAGACTTGCAGAAAAACGAAAAGTTCGTGTATAATATTTAATAATATGGATTGAATCATACCTTCCTTGCTTCGTTACGAGTTTATCTAACTAGTTATATCTTTTGATAAGTAAATAAAACTGACCTGTTCTTGCAGCGATGTAATATAATATTTCGATTTTGAGAAATTTCATTGGTACAACTTGAAAACTTGACCACAATTTATCGAATATCCACACATAATCACCAAACCAACACTTTATTACGTTAAAACAATATACAATGTGCAAAGATAACACAACACATTTTACTTTAGAATCATAATTTCACCATAAAACGTTTTTGTTTACGCCACGAAAAATAACGGCCGCCATTCTTTGGGAATGTAATAAGTGCAGTACAAAAGTTTCGTTACCTTTTCATTGCAATTTTATCACTTTTCGGTAAACTATCACTCAATATGAAAAACTTATTTTACAATAGTTCTATACCTATATAATTCTTATAAGATTACTCAATGTTTTCTTATTAAAAACATTTGTTTTTTTTCGTGCTCACTTACTTCAATATCAAAATGGCAACTATGGCGTCGTTGAAAAATTTAATAGCGTTCGTATTTTGTTTAATTAATTTTCGTTCATCCTTGCACGTTTCCAATTTTAAAAAGTATTAAAATTGTTCAAGCGGAAATCTATTAATCGAATGATATAACCAGATAGTGTTACAAGTGCAAAAACCGGTAAATACCAACGACCAATGATAGCCATCACGTTATGCACCAATGACGTGCATAAGACATTTTAGGGGTTAATGTGGCAAGCAGTAAAATTCCAGCTTACTACACATTCACTCATGACTTCTATTTCAATAAATAATATATATACGAGGTACCTAGTTTGCGTTTGTTTGATATGGTCAGAATTAAACTTCGGATACAACCTGTTCATTTTTAAATTGGGTGCAATTAATAAATAAGGTTAATCAGACATCACGCCCCTCGATTGGTATATTGATCTAAAAAAAAAATAACCATCATAAAAAACATAAAAATGTTGCTACCAATATTTTCCAACTTTTTGCCTGGGTGAATTCCATAACACACAAAACAACCAAGATTCATCATCATCCCTCCATCAGATTTTTCAAATAATATTTACCCCAATCTTACACGCGAAAGAAATCTGTCTTTCCAAAAATATTAAGAAAATCCAACCCCGGCCATTACGTTAATTACTGGAATTTTGTGGGCGTTAAGTTTGTTTAAACGAAAGTTTATTCAGGGACCCAATTCTCCTAAATATATTTGTTCAAAATACAGTCTCGATATAATGTCAGTGTCACAAATGGTATTCTTGTAAATTAACTGATATTTGAATGAAATTGTAATGAGATCGTAAATTGAAACAAGTGTCAAAATATGTGTCAACGACGAACAATTATACGATAATGACATTAGGTTAGCAGAATACCGATTCTCAGTCAAATCAAAATATAATCTCATTTCGTTCAAAATATAATCTAATTTCGTTCAAAATATAATTTCAATGTCATATAAAATAGCAGAATTGGGCCCCTGATTGCGGACAGTTTGTCAAGGCAGTGAAGTATGTTTTTGTTTTATTTATTTTAAGCTTCATTTTGAGGGAAAATGGACAAATATTTCTGTGGTTTTTTTGACAGAGAAAGGAAGCCAGCCTTTTTAATTTTGTCGCTCTTTTAAAATCCACAGAGATATGTCCGTGACAAATGTTGTATACAAAACTTTCTGTGTGTTGCATAACAGCGCAAATCATTTTTATGCAATGGTAGCGACCACAAAGATTTAATTATTTCACAATTAAATGAGTTGCTAAAATAATCACCATTCCAAAAACTCCTTGAAGAAGACTTACTCGTATCATCACCAAACGTAGTTTATTTATTTATTTATTAACAAGAAGACTAACAGCAGCAGTAACAAAATACAATTAAAAAAAAAAATTAAGCCACAGTTAGCCAATTACAGGTCTCCGCGGATATGTAAAATTGCACAAGCTGAGTATAATAGATATGTGGTCATAGAAACAAATTCATAATAACAATTCAAAAAGTCAGTGTTTATTAAAATATCCAAGCTCAGTAAGTAACCGTCTCTCCGTTTCGATCTTTGCGACAAAAATATCAAAATCATGTTGTTTACTTAGTTTATTTAGAATATTACTCGCTCGCCACACAAACGAATTATGCCGGTAATTTGTAGACACTTATGGAAGATGAATAAGGGCGTAGTGTCTTACAGCCCTTGTTGGCACATTAAATAGTATTTTACCCAGTAGATCCGGACAGTCAATGGTACCAGATATGATGTTCAACAGATAAATACCATCGGCGATATCTCGTCGTGTAACTAGCGGCAATATGTGGAATTTTGAGCAGATTTTCAAATATTCTTCTGATCTGTAGGTGATTTTACACCGATAGTATAAGTATTTAATAAATCTGCCTTGTATGCCTTCTAGTCTATAAATATAAACATCATATCTGGAGTTCCATACCTGACTGGTGTATTCCAGAATTTTTCGCACATATGTACAATATAAGATAATCAATATATATATATATAGTAATCTAATCTGCTGTCAGTGAACTGCACCAACTGAATTCAAAAACAAGCAAAATGCTAGTATCGGTGTTTCGACTTTTGGTGCCCTCTTGCAGTTGCTAACCCTACGCTCCGCTTCACTAAATTTTGATAACGCGGTCGAATACAGAGGGACTGGGATATCCGATACAGTTTCGATGCAGTCGTAAAAATACTGGTCACCTGCGCTGGAAAGAGCTCGTTTGCTTTTGACCTTAGTATGCGCGCCTTTACAGCTTAATTTCCAATTGAGCCGTACCTTTTTTCTGTGGACGCTGCTTTAATGTTTGAGCTATTTTCAATTTTGTCAATTTACGTGGAAAAGAGAGGTTTATTTCTTTGACAATTTACGTAAAAAAGAGATTTGTTACTTTTCATTGCTTTATATTAGGTCTTTACCTATGAAATTGCCGTTTTTCCTGAAATAAATTAAGCGTATTTTTTATATATTTTTTACTTCTATTAAGCAAAGTAATCATCCATGCAATCAATGCATATTTACCAACGCATTGGAAGCTTATTAATGCCTTTCTGAAGAAATCAGCTGGACGGGAGGAAACAAATTCTTCAAAGACATTTTGTACTGTCTCTCATAATAGGGTATTGAATTTTTTTCCCGCCAAGAAGATATCCAAATTCTGGAAAAAGTAGAAGTCTGTAGGCGCAAGGAGTACGACGGATGATGGAGAACTTCTAACCCCAGCTCTCAGCTTGAAGACCGTCTGCTGTGCAGTATGAGGTCGCGTGTTGTCGTGCAGGAGCAGTGGAGCCGAACGATTGACCAAAGCCGGTAAGAGACGTGCGAGCTTCTCCATCATTGTGTTCAGTTCTTCACAGTACACATCTGCAGTAATGCTCGTTATGTTTGGTAAGAAGCTGTGATGAATTACACTGGCGTGAGACCACCAAGATCGGATTGAAGCGTCGCTTAGCTCTTGAATCATGGCTTGAAGTTCATCCGGGTCATTTGCCAACAAAATTATGTCATCGGCAAAACGCAAGTTATTCAAGCGATGACCCAGTATGTTTAATCCGCGGTCTTTCCAGTTCAGGCTTCTTAATATGTCCTCTAGCACCAGGGTAAACAATTTCCACATTTTACAATCCGATGTGGACTCGAAATGAACCTAGGCAAAACGAAGATTATGACCAACACAGATTCTGAAGTGAACATCAAAGTTAACAACATCACCATCCAGAAAGTGGAGAAGTACGTTTACTTGGGACAGAAAATAGTGACCGGGAAGAAGAACCAAGCAAGCGAAATAAACAGACGCGTACCATTAGCCTGGGCGGCCTATTCCAATCTGGAGTTCGCCTTCCAAATGAACCTTAAGGCTGAACAAAAGGCACGCATTTTTGACCAATGTATCCTTCCAGAAGGCCAATTCTGGTAATTATATTTGTTCAAATTCCAATATCAATCTAGTCTCGGTGTCATAAATGGTATTCTCGTAACTTAACTGACACTCGAATGAGATCGGGACTACATCGAAAGTTGAAACAAGTGTGAACTAGTGTGGACGGTATTCTGCTAATTATTTACGTACAACAAACGTCAAACTGTAGCTAAATATAAAACCAAATGATCTACGGTTTGACAGTTCACAGCTGACTATTATTGACAATTGAGCAAAATGTTTGTTACTTTGTTATTGTTTTTTAAGTAAAATAAGTATGAGTGCCGAGTGGATTTGGGCTGCGATGGCTATATTTGAGACAATTACCATTTGCATTAATGTATTTTCCCATACTATGGCAACATTCATGTTTTTGTTTTTGAGTTTTTGACATTACCTCTGAGATCAACAAGAGATTATAAGTTAAGAGATTAAGTGTAGCAGAATACCAATTGTGAGTCAATTCAAAATTAAATCACAGTTCAGTCAAAATTCAGTGTTAGTGTCTGTTAAATACGAGAATTGGCCTTCTGTTCTCACGTATGGCGCTGAAACCTGGGTCTTCACCAAAAACATACTGGGTAAGCTCAGCGTGGCCCAGAGGGCGCTGGAGAGAAGACTGGTTGGAGTAACATTGAGGGACCGCAAAACCAACGAGTGGCTGAGACAACAGAGCAAGGTCACTGATGTTATCAAACGCGTAGCCAGACTGAAATGGGAATGGGCAGGTCATGTGGCACGCAAGGCTGATTCGTGGAGTAAGTGGTTGCTTGAGTCGCGACCATGGGAACACAAACGACCTCCAGGAAGACCTCAAATGTGTTGGGACGATGACATCAAGAGGATAGCAGGGACAAAGTGGCGCCAGATCGCACAAGACCGCGACGAGTGGCGAAGATTGAAGGAGGCCTACACCCAAAGGGTCGAGACAGGCTAAAGAGAGAAGAGAGAGAGAGACCACCAAACAGTGACCATCACGTTTCTAAGGGTAAGTTTTCGTTTAGGGCTTTGCTTGGGTGCTGAGCTTTTGAAGGTAGTAGAGCTTTGCTGATTTCAGCATGAATGGGCCGGCTCGACCGGAGTAGTACTATCCTCTCACAGAAAATCGACGTAAAGTAACAATACCTAAACTGTTGCGTTTCGTTCGGTGAGTGAGAGTGCCGGAGGCCCTATCCCCTATTCCTTGTCCCTCGTCCCACTCCTCATCCTATCCTTTTTCCCAACCCCACGGGGCGCCAACGCACTTGTGACTCCTATGGTGTTGCTTGTGTCCATAGGCGGCGGTAATTGCTTACCATCGGGCGATCCGTCTGCTCGTTTGCCGCCTATTACCATTAAAAAAAAACCAGGGTGCAACCAACTTGCTGAGCGCTTACGATTGTCGAACAGGATCCATTTGAAATGAAATGAAATGAAATGAAAATTGTTTTATTTGCAAATCCAAAGCAACAGTAACAATGTAGTGGGACAATTAAACAGAAAAACAATTTTTGGATGGCAAATAAGGTACCTGCGTCAGTATAAGTTGCAGAATCCAGGTGAGACTGCAACACTGATATTCCCGCAGGACCTAATTACATACTTACATACAATCTCTTATAACTAGTCATAAAAAATTTAAATAGTACTTAAACTATGAATTAATATTTAAATATACATACACTGATTAAATAATCCAAATAAAAAAAAAACATATACAGAATACAAATGTCTTAAAAATAATCCTCAGATATTACAACTATAAATAGTTTTTTTTTATGCGTTTCCGAACGCTTACAATCACGTTTTGTTGTATTTGACAGATGGTATGTTCGGTCGGCCATTGTGATTGTCAAACAATAATATACAAACACTGCGTAAGAGTGATTGTTGTGATTGTGCGAATATTAAAAAAAACAGCAATAGTAATGTTAATGTGTCAATACTAAAAACTACTCTATAGAATGTATCCAACATTCTGCATACATATTGTACCTACTACAGAGTACAGATGATGATAATGTCATTTACTACACAAAATGTTTAAATACCGAATGTAAGTTACCGCTTCACTGTACAATACTAAACTTATGATATTTTTTGTATTTGTAGTAATAATTGCTTAAATTTAGTTTGGAATGTGTGTACTGTTTTCAGGCTACGCAGGGGAGGAGGAAGATCGTTCCAACATTTCGTTGAAGCAAAACGGAATCCACCTCTGAATGAAGAGGTACGGTGCTTCGAGGTGACCATGAGATCTGATGAGGCCCTTGTATTATATATATTAACCTCTCGCGACCATGTCAACTTCTCATAGAGGTAGGCTGGTTTTTTATACAAAACTATGCCAAAAAGCAATGTTGCCAAATGAAGGTGCCTACGTGCAGTCATCTTCATGAGGTTCCCATTGTTCAAAAATGAAGTGACATGTGTGCGAGGTGGGATTTTCTCGTCACAAGTAACAAGGCGGTTCAAAATTCCTTCATTTGTATGCCTGTTGAGCAATGCAAGGCACGTCTCAACGCGTACTTTGCGCTGGCGATCATTGAGTTCGTGGGATACCCATTTGTCAAGCTTTTTTACCTTGCCAATTTGACGCAAATGGACCAATATTGTTTTGATGCTAACGTCGAAAGCTGCTGCTGCTGCTAATTCAGGTGTAGATTGTATATCATCAGCTTCCACAATCGCCTTTAATTCGTCATTGTCGACCAAAGTTTTTGGACGACCTTTCTTTCTCTTAGCGTTATCCCAGTTTCAATCTGGGGTCCGCTTACTAGTCTAACCGGATTTGGCTGAATATTAGCTTTTCCACAGAGCGACTGCCTGTCTGACCTCCGCAACCCGAAGGGATAGCGATACTCCATGGCTTAGACTAGTGTCAGTTTATTTTAGAAGGTACTGACGCCCTGTAACGACTGTCAAAGATCTTCATGACAACCGGGACCGACAGCTTAACGTGCTCTCCGAGGCACGGGACAAGCGATAATTAACAATTCAATACGCACATAACTCCGAAAAGTCATTGGTGCGCGCCGTGGATTCGAACCTGATACCCGCTGCATGGCAGTCTGTTGGTATATCCACTCGGCTATCGCTGCTTTCTGGTCCCCGTGGTTGTCAAAAGTTTTTGGACGACCACGGGGTTTATTTTTCAGGTCAAAATTTCCAGAACGGAAGCGGGCAAACCAATAACGTTCATGCGTTCGTTTGTAGTGTTCGCTCCGTAAACGTCGTTGATGTTGCGTGCCGCTTGTGCCACTTTGCTGCCACGACAGTACTCATATTCCATAAATTACTATATATGTATCCCTGGACACCCATAAATTTTCCACTTTTTTATTTTTTGTAATTTTTCCTTTATTTGTGCTGTAAGACCCTGCTTTTGGCCAAAGTTCGTGATTCTATTCTATTCAACGGGAACTACCATATAGGTTTTCGACCCAAAACCTATAGGGTACTTACGGTCGACCTAGAATTGTCAATTTTGGTTAAAACCAAGGTCATACAGCACAAAAAAGAAAAAATTCCGAAAATTATAAGAAGTTAAAAATTAAGATTAATTTTCGTACTTTCAAGTTTTCACAAAAATCTAATTTTGATCATATCTTTTTATCGGGTTGACCCAGGACCCTGATTTTTATACACCTAATAGGAACCATAGAATTCAGTATCTGGTATAAATTTCAACTTGCTAGGTCAACAAAATCCAAAAAATCGGTGGTGACACATGGACAGACAGACAGACAGACGGACAAGAAAGTGATCTTGTAAGGGTTCCTTTTTTTACCCGGTGAGGTACGGAACCTTAAAAAGGGACTAAAGCTTATTAATTCAAATGAACTATAGGTACATGGTTTTGTCCGGAAATGCAGTTGAATAAGTACACCAAATAAACAATAAACCACATTTGTTTTAATTATTTATTACTTCTAGAGAAGATCTAGTCGGACGTTCTCTGACCAGATTGGAGACATCCTTATAAAAGGATAAGTCAAACAGAAGTACTCTGAACAGAAGACCATGTATGAGAATCTTGATGGGAGTGAATGAAGCTGTTATGTACGCGTCAATGAAAGACAGAGATCTGGTAACGACTGATTTATTAGAAACTGAGGTTTACCCACATACATTAATAATTATTCACTTTTATCTAAATACCGACATAACACTTTCACCCTTTATTTATAATCTAACTTAACTAAGCTTATGTTTTAATCCTAATATACATAAATACAGTAAACAGTTAAAACTGTTAACAGTGGTTATTAATACACTAAACTAGTCTAGACATAATTTAGTTAACGACATGGTACAATTCATAAACCTATATTTTATTAAATAACAATTTTGCCTAGCTAGCCGTATTTCTATCTAGCTGTGCAATGATGAGTGTGATGTATGAAAATATTCAATGAAATATCATTATTATTTTTTTAAATTTATCAATGCAACTTAAAGCTGCCTTCCTACGATTCCGCGGTGTTGTCAATGGATCGTCATGTCTTTCAGGCGGAGTTCACGAGGGAGGCCACTCATTTGCCAGTTCCCATTCTTCTGCGAGTTGATCATTCTTATTAGAGTCATGCGTCGCCACTGGCTCACCATTGTCATACGCTTCCTTTTGTACCTTTGACAATGAAAATCTGGTCTTTGGATTTTTAGTGGTTAAAAGTTGATCTATATGTCTCTTGAAAATTTTAATTAGAGGAAGGTCCTACCCATGCATCACAGACACTATTAAAGACATGGTGTAATTACGCGACAAGTACCAAACACGCTACAAACAAAGTAAGTCTGACGTACACAGAAGTAGTTATAAAGACTTGAAAAATATTGTAGTGACTGTAATCAATAATGAAAAAAGAGCTTATTTCGAAACTTACATAAACAGACATATACAAGATCCAAAAAAACTCTGGCGCAACTTAAAATCGACAATTAGTATAGGCAAATAAAGAAAGCATGAATTGCCTTACATATTTAACAATCCTGAAGATCTAAATAGGCATTTCTTGAATATTCCCGGTAATGATATAGGTTCTCTATCTGACATAATACATTTTGAAACCAACAGGTTCCAAACAAATACATTTAATCTTGAGCCAGTTAGTGAGGAGGTAGTCCGCCTTCACATTGGTAGTCTCAAATCAAATGCCCTTGGCATTTATAACATTTCGTTAGAAATGCTGAGGATGACACTACCTCATAGCCTTCCATACATCACGGCAATCATAAACAAGTCAATTACACCCTCTACTTTTCCTGATGTGTGAAAAAATACCTAATCCAAGCACAGCTAAAGATCTAAGACTAATAAGCTTGCTTCCTTGTTTGTCTAAAGTACTGGAAAGAGTGGTGAGCTATCAGTTAAGAAGGTATCTTGAGAGCAACAACATAATACCTCAAAGACAGTCAGGGTTTCGCAAAGGTCATAGCACTACAACAACTCTCCTTGACATAGTTGATGATATTTTGGAAGCGAGGGACCAGGGTATGGGCACCCTGCTTACCCTACTCAATGTCTCACGTAATTATTCGAAACAATAATTATTTCCATTCTCCTTGCTAAGCTTTCCTTCTATGGATGTGACTCAGCAGCGGTAAAATGGTTCCATAGTTATCTGAGTGACAGATCTCAATTCGTCCAACTGGATAATAGTAGGGATGGTAACAAGGCCAACTCTTCTTGCTGTCAGGTGACACGGGGCGTTCCTCAGGGATCAGTTCTCGGCCCTCTCCTTTTCAAATCGTACAGTGCTGATGTTACCAACCACATCCAGAATACTAAATTCCATATGTATGCTGATGATCTTCAATTACATATATATTTTCACCCAAAAGATTCTCATGATGCTGTAAATAAAACAAATGCAGATTTAGATAGAATATCGGACTGGGCAAGAAAGAATTCATTAGTACTTAATCCTTCTAAATCCAAATTTTTAATTTTAGGTTCTATAGAATGCATCAAAAGGATACAAGATTTAAATCCTGTATTAATAGTTGATGGAAGCCCAATAGGACAGGTCACCGAGGCTCGAAATTTAGGTTTAGTTATGGACGGTGAACTGCACTTTGAGACGCATGTACTTGAGTCTGTCAAAAACTGTTTTTACCGTCTCAAGCTGCTATATCAAATTCGCCGAAATCTCATTACCGATATGCGTATATTGCTTTCTGAAACTCTGATATTGTCCAAACTTAATTATGCAGATACTGTTTGGTCCACGTTTATTGCGTAGAACTCAAAACTTAATCCAAACAGTACAGAACGCTTGCGCACGTTTCTGTTACAACATCCCACCGCGTACCCATGTCACTCCATTTCTGAACAGTAGGAACCTCATGAAGATGTCTGCTCGTAGACACCTTAATTTATCTTCTCTACTTTTTGGCATTGTTTTATATGAAAAGCCCGAGTACCTTTATAAAAAGCTGACGTGGTCTCGCGATCTTAATCACTACAGGACAAGAGGCGCTTCACATCTTTTGGCGACTCCGAAGCACAGGTCTTCTGCTAACAGAGGATGTTTTAGATTTTCGGCTACCAAATGTTGGAATGACCTACCGCCACCTCTGCGAAGCCTGAAATCTGTATATATATTCCGAAACAAGTTTCAGCTAATTTTACTTAACAAACAAAAGTTATTGTTGTAGCTTTGAGACACCATTGCCTACCTGTAAGATGTTTAAGAACGTACTTAAGTTTTGTCGAAATATGGTTGTCATCCTTATAATTTGGTATTGTATTGTTTTGTTGTTAATATTGTGTAAGTACACTCACTGTTGATTAGTTCTTGTAATTTTGTTATGTTGTTCCTCTGTCTCTATTTGTTGAAAAAGATAGTGCCAAGTTTTTTTGTTTGTTTCTTTTTTTTTGTTCCCTTAGTTTACAGAAAAAACATGGTGTCAATTGTAGTAGTTTGCTTAATTTATCCCAAGAAATAAAGTTTTCCGTTATAGATATATATATTTATAGTTTATAATAATATAAATAATATGTCCTGTGAGAATATCAGTGTTGCAGTTCAACTGCAACAAGAGCTGACACAGGTTCCTTATTTGGTCTCCATGAATCGACTGTCTGTTAATTATATTGTTATTCTTAACTGTATTGTTTTGGAGATCATCATCATCATCATATCAGCCAAATGACGTCCACTGCTGGACATAGGCCTCCCCCAAGGTTCTCCACACTGACCGGTCTTGAGCCGCCCGCATCCAAGATCGCGGGAGGCGGTTGGATGCGGGATGTTTTGGAGATGCGAATAAAATATTTTTCTTTCTTTCTTTTCTTTGTTTCTTGTGTACACGACCATCTTTAGACTTCACCGTATATGAAACTGGACTTTCTCGACGTACTACCGTCCCTTCAGTCCATTTTTCCCGGTTCTTAGAATAATCTCGCAGAAGTACGGCATCTTGGGGCTCAGCCACCCGCAGTGTGGTGTCCCGTCGCCGCTCACTGATCTCCTGCCGCTGGTGCATCAGGTCTCGCATGTCAGGCGGCAGCAGATTCAGTCTACCAGGCAACCGTCGCCCGAACATAAGCATTGCGGGCTCGCGACCAGTGATACTAAGCTCAGTGTTTCTGTACGAGAATATAAATCTACTGAGTGCTGTATTTACATTTTCGTGTTCGACTTGGGCTTTTCTAGAGTGCCCTTTTAACCTGTTTGGCGGCATTTTCAGCCGCCCCATTGCTCGGTGGATGGTATGATTGGTTGGACTAGTAATAGAGACCGCGTTAAAATAGCAACCTTACCCAATATATGCACTTCACTCTGACTTATGATTTTTTTCTCATGTAAGAGAAAGATAAATATACAAATGTCATTTCGAATCTTCGAAATTGTCATAAATTTTAACTTGACTAGTGATGTGCTTACTCAAAATTAATTTCGATAAAATATCGATAATGTTTGCAATAAATTCTTAGATTTGGTTTACTTACAATGAATATCTATTGAATGTTGATAAATCCCCAGATAGAGTAAAATATGTGAATAAATCCAGTTTATACTTAAACACTAGTAAATAAGATACGATAAAAAAAATATTTTGAAATTACCTTTTTAAGGTGAATAAAGCAATTGATATTCATAATATCACTAATAATCACTACCTATATGCAACGATAGGATCAATGACGAGATCATTACCACGTAATGGTTTTCGAATACAAAACCACGTTACGTATTTCAGACTTTTGGAAGTTATATGCTTATTATTTAGAAAATTATCACGATCGTCAAGTGTTTGTCTAAAATCTTCCAAACTAAATTAGGCCTTCTCAAATGGAAGGGAGGCACGAGCCCAGTATGTTCAGTTACATAATTATATTAAATCACCAATCGAGAGCAGGCTGCAGTAATAAGTGAGTTAACTAATAGATTAGAAATAAAATTTAACTTCAGGGTCAATTTTAAATAAAATATTTCACACATAATGAATCACATTTATTTAAGGTAAAATAGAAAAAGTCACTGACTGTGTTCAGTTAGAAAAAAAACTCAAATCTTTACAAAATCATATTATATATATATAGGTCAAATTAATTACGCCCAGATACGCCTAGGTCTAAAATAAGTGAGAAATAAAATAATTTAAAAGAATTTAACCAGGAGCCCGCATGGTGAGTAAGAAAGAAAATAAAATTTTGTGCGTACTTCTAACTGGCACCGAACTCAAAAAGTGTTGTTAAAAATATTAGTTTTTCTGCTGCCTAGTGCGAGCATCTTTGGATGTTGGTAAAGGCTCTTAGCGATTAGTCCATTTACTGACACAACTATCGGTACAATGATCGTCGAGTTCACATCCCACATATCGACAATCTCATGGGCTGGGCCCAAATATTTGAACTCCTTCTTTTTTCTGCTTTAACGAGATTGCTGTCATGCGATATGGTTATAACGTCTATCAATGCGAGCTCTGCAATCGCTCTGTTCGGTCGATCACTACAATATCACGCTTATTGGCTACAATAAACCTGCCTGTAATGATAACTGTAACAACGTGTGGCTATTTTTTCGAGAACTGGGTCGGGCACATATTTGTATCTGTAGTACGGTGAACCAATGATATTAAATTTAAGGGCTAGTTGCTTATGGATTATCTTGGCCACTTGATTGTGTCTGTGCAAATACTGGCCATTGGAAAAACTAGAACAACCAGATACTATATGTCTGAGAGATTCCCCGAGCTGGTGGCATGCCCGCCATATGTCAATCGCACCGTCCCTCAGTATATACTATCGGTGGTTGTTTGTCGTGACAACTTCGTCCATAATTATGAAGACAAAACCTTTGGTTTCACGGAAGAGAATAATAAAAATAAGAGAATAGAATATTAATAAAAATAATTACATAAACCTGCGTTTATGTAATTATTTTTATAAAAGTAAAAGACAGAGGAGGATTAGTCTCACCATCAAAATATGTATTACATATTTTAAAAGTTACAATAAAGGTTGTACGTGAAGGCAGCGATAGCCTGTGTGCGATAGCTGAAAGTTTGTGATGATTGATGAAAACACTTTTCTTGAGATATATAATTGTATTCAGGTATACTTATTTCCGTGTGGTGACGGATTAAGAATACGGAATGTCACCACCCCATATCATCCCGTGGGTGTCGTAAGAGCTGACAGAGGGACCATACTATGCAGAGAACAGCACTGTAAGAGAAGGAAAACTTGAAACAAACCCTAAACCAACCCGTTTGGCCAGTGTGGTATAGTAGACCAATTCCTCCTTTCAAGGGAGAGGCCTAGTCCAGCAGTGGACTGTAAGGGGCTGATGATGATGATGATGATACTTATTTTTCAAAGAAATATTGCAGTATAGCTTCTACATCACAATAGTGCAAAGGCTTCCTTTTTTTGCAATAACTGTCACCCACATCGGCGAAAACGTGGACCAAAGCTAGTCTGTAAAATAAAAGTATCGATAAAGTTATAACGTCACTATGTTTATGCGTCACAATCTTTATATGAATAAATCAAAATGTCTATGAACGAAGTATCAAACTTTCAAATGAAGTTCTATTAAATTTTGACGGGTAATGGGGCCCAACGCGGTGTCCTATGTCAGACTTTTGAGTGATGGGATTCCTCCGTCTATTTACAAAATATATATATAGTCTAAGGTGGCGTATACCGTTAGTGTCAAGATATCTTTTAACTTCGGCTGAGGAAAAAAGTGGCCCATAGTCGTTTACTATTCTTTTTGGTAAACCAAAATGCGCAAAAATTTTTCGCAGTCTGTCTATTACCACAGCAGCCGACGTACAAGAAACATATTCAACTTCAACCCATTTGGAATGAGCATCTACTATAATTAAATAATACTTATTATTAAACGGCCCAAAGAAATCTAAATGTTATGTAGCCCATGGTTTCTCCGGCCTCGGCCATCGGCCAGGAGTGCAGCGGTGCCGGGACAGGGACTGAGCGCTGCGACCGGCACGCGACGCACTCCTGTACTTTGTGCTCGATGTCGGAGTCTAATGTCTCCCACCAGACATAATTGCGCACTATTTGTTTCATTTTTACGATGCCTGGGTGACCGTCGTGCATTTCTTTCAAAATTAATATTCGTAATGATTTCGGTACTATTACCCGGTAACCCCAAATCAGGCAACCTTGATCTACACAAATACTTTCCTTACGAATAAAATATGCTTTTTTCAGTTTCAATATCACTTGTCTTTGGCCACCCGAACATTACGTAACCATGTTATATTTTACTCAATAATATATATTTTTTCGTCTCAATTTTAACATCCTTAAAACTAAGTGGAAAATTTTCCTGCACGAAATTAAGGTAACTAGGTACCGTCACTGTCCTCACTGTTGGTTCTATATACTTCTTATAGAATCCAATGGAATACAAGAAAGAGCGTCGGCATGACAATTTGGTACTGATTTTATGAATTCAATTTTAAAATTATAAGCAGATAACTGGACAGCATAGCGCTGTAGTCTACTTGCAGCTGTCACAGGTATTCCTTTATTCGCCCAAAGATATAACTCAATGGACGATGATCACTACCTACGTAATATAAATTTTCTGCCATATAAGTACTGGTGGTGCGTACTGTTATAGGGAGCCTTTCGGAGGACGTTTTAAAAAGTACTTTTTATGAGGTTTAAGACGTATATTGTTCTTGAACAATATGACACGGATAGTAGGGTCCGAAACTAACCGCTTGAGACAGAGTTGAGACGCAGACTGAGGTCCGCGGGGTTCGGTAAATGAATATATTACTAACATAGTTGCTGACTTGCAACAGG